>OX381714.1:69876111-70476111 GCA_947462335.1 Harmothoe impar
ACCCCACCACACTCGGAACATCGCCGTACACAGCTCCTCCGGTGTCTTGACACTGCGCTCTACTAGAGCATCCATACGGGCGGCGCTGACTTTTAAGCTACTGCCCAACTCTCTCCAACAGCCGCTCAACTCTTTACCTAGTTGACGAAGCAAGGCGTCGCTATAGGCTAACCGCCGCTGTCCTACCTGTCGGGTCTCCCCATCATCGGTCTGCTGCCTCGCGCCGCGTCTCACGTCGTCAAGCCGCATTAACTTTTTTTCAGGCGCACCAGGCGGTGAAGGCGAGCTTGAAAGTGGAATAGCTTGAGCCATCTCGTCTCGTCTCGTCTTGGCGGCGGCGGCAGCGGCGGCGGCGGCGGCGGCGGCGGTGGCGGCGGTGGTGGTGGTGGCGGTGGTGGCGGTAGTAGCCGTTACTGGGGTCAGAGGTGATATGTTTTTTTTCCAACAGAAATGAGAGCTTTTTATACAGAGGGAGTTTAATCCCATTTCCAACAGCGCTCCAGCTGTCTAGCACCCTGTCCGCATGACGCTTTTTCAGCCGCTCCGCTCCTTAAGAGCTTAGATGACGAGGGGGTGTGGCATCGCTATCCGTGGAGACCAGCTGAAAACGGTGTTTTTTCCTCACTCATAGCCTTAATACCTCCTACCCCCTACCCGAGGACGTCTCCCTCCCTCTGACATTCATTGTAACAAACGTCAGAGGTCAGGTGAAAATCGGATTTTTTTTCATGCACAGCCTTAGGCAGCTGTCACCCCTCCCTATTGAACTAGCCGGCCGCCCGCCCGCCTGGCCGGCCCGGTCTACTCACCACGGCAGGAGGTGGCGATTTTTGTCTTACACTTAAGTCGCTCACCACATGCACACGCCTCTACTCACAGACAGACACGTTCGTCTTAGGGGGGTCCTGCTTCACGCCACACGCCTCCTGTAGTTTTTTTTTTGTATACACACTGTAAGCTCATCACCGTTACCGTTAATCCTTTATACAGCTAACGCGCGCTGAATGGCTGAACAGGGTGGTAAGCGGCTTAGCTCACCACAGTGGATCCCTCAAAAAGGGATCCAGCTGAAAACGTCATACCTTATGTCTTTGTGAATGGCCGCCGCCGGTCAGTCGACGGCAGTTTTTTTTTGTATACACACTGTAAGCTCATCACCGTTACCGTTAATCCTTTATACAGCTAACGCGCGCTGAATGGCTGAACAGGGTGGTAAGCGGCTTAGCTCACCACAGTGGATCCCTCAAAAAGGGATCCAGCTGAAAACGTCATACCTTATGTCTTTGTGAATGGCCGCCGCCGGTCAGTCGACGGCAGGCAGCAACCGCTTAACCCTTTATACAGCTAATGCGCGTTGAATTGCTGAACAGGGTGGTAAGCGGCTTAGCTCATCATCACAGTCGATCTCTCAAAAGAGGGGGGGGGAAAGGGATCCAGCTGAAAACGTCATGCCTTATGTCTTTTTGTTTCTCTTTGTGAATGGCCGCCGGCCAGCCGGCGGCAGCTGAACAGGGTCGGTAAGTAGCTTAGCTCTAGAAGCGAGAAGGCGTATATAAGGGGCTTGGAAACCTCCATTCACTCACTCATTCTTTTTTGCTGCTCTCTACAGTCACCACCATGAGCAAAAGACAACAGCTAGCGGCGTTCAAGAACAAGAAGACTACGCGGAACAGCGTTCGTTTAGCGTCAGTGCCTGCTCTTGCTACTGAACATGAGACTACCGCCGCAGCCGGTTGGTCTTATCACCCTCCTGCTGTAGCGAGCGCTCGCGGCAGTAGTAGTAGTAGTAGTAGTAGTAGCAGTAGCACTAGTAGTAGCAGTAGTAGTAGTAGTGGTAGTAGTACTAGTAGTACTACTGGTAGCAGTCGTCGTGCTAGCGACGTTGTTACACTCGCGACGGTACACGTTGCTGCTAAGCGCGCTGCCGCTGCTACCGCCGTCCCGCCTGCCGCTGCTGCTGCTGCTGCTGCTGCTGCTGCGCCTGCTACTGCTGCGCTTGCTACGGCTGCGCCTGCTGAGGCTGCTGCTGCGCCTGCTACTGTTGCGTCTGCTGCGGCTGCGCCTGCTGCGGCTGCTTCTGCTGCACTTGCTGCTACTGCTACTACTACTGACGACAACGCTCCTGGCACAGCGCAGTACTGGCAACCGGGTTTTTACCTCCCCACTACTGTTGATGACTTTGATGACCTGCCGCACGTTGCACAGCCCCTCTCCTCCACCACTACATCGACGGACGCCCTCGACGCCGCTCGCGCTGAGAGTTACAGCTATTCGGACACTCAGCCTCTGAACCGAGAAGAAGAGGAGGAGGAGGAGCAGCAACAGGGTGAGACAGAGAACGACGCTGACGACGAGGCGTACGAAGAACCCGAAGGGCAAGGGGTGAGCGGTACGTTTTTCGGCTTCCCTCTTCGACCTTTCGACCTCACTTCCTCCACTGCTAGCGCCCCCCCGTCCGGTCCGTGGCGACTGCCCTCACCGCCACCTTACGAGGGCGGCGGCGGCGCTTCATCTTCTACCGCTACACACAGCACGGACGGCGTGTGGCTGCGCTGTTCCAACAACGAGACCTCCGATACCACCAGCGCTGACGCTGCTCCTGCTATCGGTTCTGCTGCTGATTCAGCTCACGCTGATGGTGTTACTCATCCTGCGGGTGTGAAACGTTCTAAGGTGAGTTCCAGAACAACAAGGCCCACTAAGAAGAGAAAAATACAAGAAAAAGAAGGAGATGGACGAGAAGAAGCAGAGAAAACACTCGGGTTAGAGTTCTGCTTAGACGGAGCTTTGACGCTGGAGATCTGGGAGGACGTGGCTAGACTGTCTAGGAGGCCGCGCTACACAAAAGACGGCCAGGTGAAAGAGGCGTCTCTGACCAGAAGCAAGCGAGTGCACTTCACGGCCGACGCGCTGCGCGAGCTCATAGCACGCATCGCCGATATCCGCGCAGTGGTGCGCATACGCGACACAGCGGCCGCGCAAGGAAAACCTAATCACACCCCCTGGTTCGCAGTGCTGGATGAGGCGGGCGAAGTGTACGCAGCTGTGAGCTACTACAGCGGTAAGAACCTCGTCCACGTGCGCAAGTACGAAGGTCCTGACAAAAAACCCACACAGCAGGGGGTGACGCTGTCCGCCAGAGCGCTCAAAGAGTTGGATGACAAAACAGAGATCATTCTGAAATATCTCGGCATAGATTCGGAATGAGAGACGCTCAACGCTCACGCGCGCACACACACACACACAGCGTTTGACGTACGCTGTATGAGACAGACAGACAGACAGACAGACAGACGGATACACAGACAGCAGACAGAAAAGATAGTTACATAGACGACAGATTGATAGATGGCTAGATAGATAGATAGATAGTTAGACGGCTAAGTAGTTGGTAACCGAGTGAAAAAAAACATGACACAGTACGTATGCGAAAAGTGTTTCAAAATGTTTAAAAGAGCGTACAACCACGAGAGACACGTAGAAAATTGTAGAGTAGTAGCTAAGTTTTGCCCTCTATGCGGCGAAGGGGATTGCCGAAAGAGCGCTTGTCGACGCGAATCTCTGGACGGGGTGACCGTCCCTCCGCGCATATGTGCTGTACCGAACGGGGAGGAAACGTTCACGGCGAATTGGCCTGCGATACAAACGGGCGTCAGGATGCACGGGACTCGCGTGAGTGTAACAAACTTCAGGCTACCAACCGGCGAGTTGAGTGACGCTGTAGATACTATGCGTCGCATTCACTTGACACAAAGATTCAGATACAAAGTGGGTTTCTCGGTAGGCTTACTGTTACAACACAGAGAAGACAAGAGCAAACTGCGCTACTTCCACGCCTCCCAGAACAACGCAACTCTCATACAACCGCTCCCTACTGTAACTAATTCAGAAACTTTGGAAGAGCTCCTCTCAAAGATGCAAAACACCGTCGCTTGCGAGGAGGTACGGAAACTTTGCGACGCTGACACCAAGTGGCACGTTCTTTTTCCTACCAATTTGAACATCTGCGTTTACATGGGACCGGGGGAATTCCCCATAGGCGGTAGGATCACTCAGGCCGGTCGAGTTGGAAAGAGAAGCGGCGTGTTAGATTTTCCCAACAAGGACAACCTCTGCATCTTCCGCTGCATTTCCTTTCACTTATACAACACCAGCAAGCGCGCTTCAGATTTGTTACGTCAGTTCTGTCCCGCTGCCACACCTGAATCCTTTCCGGGTCTGAACATCCGCGACTTACCCGCGTTAGAGAACTTGTTTGACGTACAAATAGCGGTTTACACCGCGTCGCGTCAAGTGCCGGGGCGGAAGTTGAGAAGACGCGTTACTCTGATCAGACCGCCTTCCAGAACTGTGGCCGCCCGAGGTAAAGTCAACCTACACCTGACGGCGAAAGGCGGTTTGCACGTCTCTCTCGTCACGGACTTCAACGCGTACGCGGGCATATACGAATGTTGCAAGTGTAAGGCGGCGTTCACCACCGAGTTCTTGCTGAAGAGACACAGGAACCAGCTTTCCTCTTGCCGACAAGTCAAGTTGCGCTACGTAGGTGGCATCTACCAAAATTCGAGAACGATTTTCGAAGCGCTAGCAGACTTCTCCATTTTTCCCCCCGACGGACATTCCGGAATCTACCCTTACAAGATCGCCTTCGATTTCGAGGCTTTCTTCAGACCGTGCAAAGAACCGTCGACGGAGCACGTGTCCCTGCTGTGGGATCACGTCCCTTTGTCGGCTAGCGTCGCATCCGACTTTCCGGGGTGGGAGGGGCCCGTCTGCTTCGTCAGAGCGTCCGACGCAGATTCCGACCCCTTGTTGGACCGAGTTTTAAATCACATAAACGAGAACGCCAAAGCGATCGGGGAAGCTGTGCTAGAACTTTACCGACCGACGTTAGCGAAGTTAGATGCGGCGATAGGTGAAGCTCTCCTGCTGGAGGAGGCGACGTTCACCACCCCTTCTCCAGGCGGCTTCGCTGCGGCTCAGACCAGACACCCGTTAGTTCAACTGAAGAAGCGTCTTCTGAGATACATCCGTCAAGCTCCAGTGGTGGGCTTCAACTCGGGGCGTTACGACTTGAACCTGATCAAAATACGCCTTCACTCGTTCTTCGCCTCCGGAGACCGAAGAAACCAAGAATTCAGCGTCATAAAGAGAAGCAATCAATACTTGGCGGTTTACACACAGCACACGGTTTTCTTGGACGTAGTCAACTATTTGGCACCCGGTTACAACTACGCGACCTATTTGCGAGCTTTCACCAGGAACGAAGAGAAAGGTCACTTTCCTTACGAATGGATGACGTCTACCAGGAAACTGGCAAACAGAACGCTGCCGCCGAGATCGGCTTTCGACAGCGAGCTGACGGGCGTCAAAATGTCCGAATCCGACTACGCCGCATGTCAGAAAGTTTGGTCCGACGAGAAGATGCAAACTATGGAAGACTACTTGATCCACTACAACAACAAAGACGTGAAACCTTTCATAGAAGCTCTGAAAAATCACGCTAAATTTTTCCAAGATCGCGGCATCGACATGTTGAAAGACGGAGTTTCTCTCGCCGGTTTGACTTTACGCTTCCTCTTCCAAAACCTAGAAGACGCGTTCACAACGTTTCCCCAGTTCGACGCCGTCCTCCACGCTCTGATCAAAGAGAATCTAGTCGGCGGTCCTTCCATCATCTTCCATAGATTTCACGAGAAGGGCACCACGCGGATAAGGGAGCACAAGTACGGCGAAGAAGCGAGACCGTGCCAACACATCCTAGGACTAGACGCTAACTCTCTGTACTTGCGCTGCATGAGCGAAGCGCACTGCACGGGCTATTACGCGGTGAGACGGCCCGAGACCGAGTTCAAGCCCGAAATCAGGCAAAGAAACTCTCACAGCGCTTTGGAGTGGTTACGCTTCGTAGAGCACGACCGCGACGTGAAACTGCGCCACGCTCTGAACGGCGGCGAGATGGCGGTAGGCTGTCGGAGAATTCGCGTGGACGGATTTCACGCGGCCTCTAATACGGTTTTCCAGTTTCACGGGTGTTGGTTCCACGCTCACGAGTGCATACCGTCGCACCGATATCAGTGCGCTTCACTGAGAGAGGAGAGACGCGACAGAACGACCAGAGTAAGCGCTTACTTGAAAGCGTTAGGTTACAAGCTGGTCGTCGTGTGGGAGTGCGAATGGCGAGAGATGAAGCGTCGAGATGAGCGGGTCAAGGCCTCCCAACAACGCTGGAAGGTTGACGCTTTGAAAGTGTCTCGAAACGCGATGAGCGAGAGCGACATCCTTTCCGCTGTGAAAGAGGAGAAAATGTTCGGTTTAGTTCAAGTGGACATCACTACGCCGCCTCACCTACGAGAGTACTTCGAAGAAATGACCCCCGTTTTCAAGAACGCGACCGTTTCAAAATCGGACATAGGCCCTCACATGTCAGACTTTGCGCAGGAAGAAAAGCTGTTGAGCACGCCTCAGAGATGTCTGATAGGGAGTTACCACGGAAAAAATATTCTCTTGGGAACGCCGCTTCTCAAGTGGTATTTAGAGCACGGTTTGATAGTCACCAAAGTGCAGCTGGTGGTAGAATACCTACCTAAACGCTCCTTTGCCGGTTTCGCGGACGAAGTGACGGCGGCGCGAAGACGTGGCGACGTGAACGAGAACGAGAAAATTCTGTCAGACTGTTACAAGTTAATGGGAAACGCTACGTACGGTAAAACAATCTGCAACAAAGAAAAACACACGGCGGTGAGATACACTGACAGTCGGAAGTTCGAACTATTGGCCAATTCGTGGCGCTTCAAAAAGGCGTCCGAGTTGACTTCCGATCTGTTTGAAGTCGAACTACAACCGAAAACGGTCAAGAACAACCTCCCTATTCAGATAGGGTTCATGGTATACCAGTACGCGAAGTTGAAAATGTTAGAGTTCACATACGACTTCTTGGATAGATTCGTCGATCGGCGCGATTATGCCCTTTGTCAAATGGACACCGACAGTCTTTACATGGCTCTCAGCGGTGCCACGTTGGATGACCTAGTGAAACCTCGCCTGAGAGAGACGTACTTCAGAGAGAAACGAAAGTGGCTTCCGACAGCGGTGTGCGACGAGCACTTAGAGCTTTTCGTGAAGACAAAAACGGAAAGAGTGCGAGAATGGTGTGCGCCGCCCGGCGGATGTTGTGAGAGACGGTACCTTCACGATCTGAGAACTTCGGGGCTCATGAAAGCGGAGTGGGAAGGTGACGGGATCCTAAGTCTCAACCCTAAGACTTACATTTGCTACGATCGAGTCAGCGACACCGGTGAAAGAAAATCCAAAAAATGGAGTGCAAAAGGCGTACAGAAGAAACAAAACCCCCAGGAACCAGACGCCTTCTTGGATGTTCTTCGCCAACGAAAAACTCTCATTGCTGTAAATAGAAATTTCAAAGTGGTGCGAAACAAAATGGTCACCTACACCATAGAGAAAGACGGCGTGCGCTACTTGTATTATAAGCGTCGCGTGCATTCTGACGGTGTGACAACGAGTCCTTTAGAGATATGAAAAAAAAAAAAAAAAAAAAATAAGCGTGTGCATCTTTTCAAAAATAGAGTGTTTATCAAGATTGAAAAAAAAAATTTAAAAAAAATTAAAAGAAAATATTGTTGTGTTTTTATTATCATACGGCTTCTTTTACTAGTAAGTCGCGCAGTCTCTTAAAGCGTCACTCATGTGACGACGTCGCTTCCAGTCACGGGATCCTAAACAAAAAAAAACTTCTTCTTCTTCCGGTCACGTGATCAATCAGGTCGCTTCCGATTGGCCATTAAGTCGTGTGACGTCACTTCCGGTCACGTGACTCATCAGGTCACTTCCGATCACGTGATCCTAAATTAGGTCATATGACGTCACTTCCGGTCCCCTAAGTAGGTCAGTAGGTTACCCAGAATGCACCATCCCCTAAGTAGGTCACTTCCGGTCACCCAATGGAGGCCTCTGATTGGCTGCAGGGTTACCCAGAATGCACCGCTAATCCCCTAAGTAGGTCACTTCCGGTCACGTGACCAAATGGAGGCCTCTGATTGGCTAACTAGGTCACGTGACGTCACCACTAATCCCCTAAGTAGGTCACTTCCGGTCACGTGACCAAATGGAGGCCTCTGATTGGCTGCATGTCGATTGAGTAATAAACAGTACTTAACTATAGTCCCGTTCCGATACATACTATACTACTCACGTGTCCTGCTGACATGCGCAGAACAAACGAGACGCCATATCTCTTGTTCTCATTTCTGAAAATGTTACCCATCCGTTTTCTCTACAAATTTACTGATTGCTTTCTTGGGGATTGGTTTAGATTTTATACATTGAGTAGGCCTACATTTAGATAATCCTGCTTTCCTTGTAAGGAATACGAGTGATCTCCATAATATACCTCCATAGAACTCTGTAGGCTCATTGACAATCTATGTGTCTTATGCAGGGGCGTGGCAACCGGGGGGGGGGGGGGGGGACGGGGGGGACATGCCCCCCCCCTTTGGACCCACCCTAAAAAAGGTCAAGCCAAAAAGGTCAAATAAAAAGGGGTCAAAAAGGGTCAAAATACCCCTCAGTCCCCCTTACTTTGAAACTGCTTGCCATGCCCCTGCCTTATGGCAAACCTCCCATCCACAATTCACCCTTTAAGGGCCGCATCCTGGCGAGTAACTGGTCAGTCCTGTATTCAAGCTTCATGCCGACCCTACAGTGTTGATACATTGCCGAAGGATGGACATGCTCATGAATGCAGCCCTGGCCAGTTACTCGCCAGGGCTATATTCATTCATCATGACCAACGACCAATGACATTAAATCACTATGTGGCCCTTAAAGAGATAACCTCACTATAAATCTTTGTGGCAGTTTCAAGGGGTGTTGAGAGATAAGCCATAATGGCCTTGCTTCTGGACATGACGTACATCAGTAGTGCCACCTGACGTGGCGTCCCGACGTAGCGTCCAGCTGAGATAACTATTAATGACGTGACGTCCATGACGTGACGCGCACCAGACCAGCTCCCGGCACTGACCACGTGACCATTAGCACTAATTACTCAATTAGTGCAGTTTGATGTAGACCAGGGTCACGTGATGCCAACCAGGGGTTGATTTAACCCTGTAAGGGCCGCATAGTGCTTTCATATAGTATACAGAGATGCCACTCCCTTGTCGACAAAAAGCAAAAAAATCCTAAAAGTTTGGTTAATTTTCTGTAGGAAATTTGCTTAATTACATACAGAATTTCAAGCAAAATAGTAGGAATCTCTACTAAAGTAGGAAAAGTGGCATCTCTGGATATGACCTTTATTCCCTTTTGTAGCCATGATGCATGAATGCGGCCCTGGAGAGTCACTCACCAGTGCTGCACTCATACATCATGACGATCCTACGGGATTTATAACCTCTCAAAGGGTCGTCATTCACCAATGCAATACTGATGCATTATGACGACAGATCATGCACATGAACTTTGGGACATCATGCTGTCCTTAAAGGGTTATCATTATATTGACCAGGGGTGATGCTGCAGCACCATTAGTGCTGATATCAGGCAGATGGTGGCTGGAGAGATACTATACATGTATGCAGAGACATACATGTAGATCTCTGATCTATGTAGCATGGTCTAGAGGCCAGGGGACGCTGCAGCATGTTTACGTTGTGTCACTATATCAAGGTCCCAGCCCCACATGATGTAGTACACTGTCCACATGCTGACCGACAGTTGATATATATCTAGCTACATGTGTGTGTGTAGATTGTTGGTTCAGGATAATAAACTATTATATTGAAATTGAATTATAATTAAACTGAGTAGGGTGCCTACAGGCACCTCACAAGGGGCTAGTTTACTTGTGCAAGTCTTTCCCCGGAAGTGTTTGCAGAGACATAGACTGGCACCACCCCTTCACATCAATTTAATTAGTTTTCATGCACAACCTCATTGGTAGGCCTACAATGTGACACATTCCACCCGTCAGTAGGGCCCCAGACGGGTGGGGGGGGGGGGGGGGTAAGCTGTGTCACTTGTCGATCCTAGGAAACGTCAATGTCCCTTGTCGATCCCTTGTCAGTTTAAAGAAGCAGGTTTGTCCCTTGTCGCCATCCCAGGCATGCCATAGGCCTTGTCCCTTGTCCATAAGGCTTAAACAGGGCATTGTCGCCTTGTCGAATTTACCCGTCAGGGCCCACCTGCAGCCCTATCAGCCTCGTGTGTACATTGCAGCCTGATCACCCCCTACCCACACCTCCCCAGGAAGCACGGCTAGACATGTAGTGGGGCGGCATAGCTGCCATATAGTGTGATCTTGTGCATTTTCTCAAGAAATGTCCATCCTTTGCACAGAGGTGGGCAAGTATGTAAGGAGTCATTTGCAAGAAATAGGCAATTAGGATCTAGCCTATGAGGGGCCATGGGCCCCTTTTTAAAAATTTGTAGTTCTGAAGATTTCCTGAAGATCCAATGCAGGTTTGAACGGTCACACCTTTGTTAATATCAAACAGATTTGTCTATGATGACACATGGCTATTGCTGCAATGTCCCACTGATAGAGCTAGATGGTTTATCCAAGGTCAAGGTCATTTTTCATGATAATAGTTCTAAGGAAAAGGTATGCTTTTCAAATTTTACCATATTACTTTGTTTTCTGTGGGAAGAATATAATCATAAAGATTATAGATATAAGAAGGACTTATGATACGAGGCCTTATTTTGTGCAGCCATTGTTAGGTTACATAATTAGGCTAATTAATTGTTTGCATTTAATCAGGCCAATAGCATACAATTTACTGTCCTGTGCTGCCCTGTCCTGCATTAAGCTGCCCTGTGCTGCTGTCTGCCGTCCTGTATAACACTCACAGTGGGCACAAAATTCTGTTCAACATTGAATGTTTAATGAACATTGAACCCCCATTGATGATGATTTATCAATGTTGATTCAAGTTTCTGTGTCCACTAGGCTGTGCTGCCATCTAGCATCATGTGCGTCCACTTGCTTTCCTGTGCCACCCTATGCTGCCCTGTGATACTCCATGTTCTGGACTGTGCTGCCAGAGGCAGGCAAAGGTTGCTTTTAGTTGGTACCTTGTAAATACCAGAATGGAAGTATGAGGGTCTGCAGATCCAAAAAGGCAAATGTTTAATGTACAGGCCTCGGCAATTCCATGGGTGATTAGGCAATTCCATGGATGCCTATGCAATTCCATCACTATAGACTGTTGCCTGTACAATTCCATTGCTGTCTACGCAATTCCAAAAGTGCCTATGCAATTCCATTGATGCTTTTGCAATCACAGTCTGCTGCACTGCCACCCTCACCACTGCCACTCTCCAAACTGCCTGTCTCACTGCTGCAAGGTGCCTATGCAATTCTGTTGATGCCTATGCAATTCCATGGGTACCTGTACAATGCTGTTGGTGCCTATGCAATTCCATTGGTGCTTATGCAACTCAATGGCGCATATACAATTTTATAGCTGCTTATGCAATTCCATTGGTGCCTATGCAATTCCATTGGTGCCTACGCAATTCCATTGGTGCCCATGCAATTCCATTGGTGCCTATGCAATTCTGTTAATGCCTATGAAATTCTGTTGATGCCTATGCAATTCCATTGATGCCTATGCAATTCCATAGGTGCCTATGCAATTATATTGGTGCCTATGCAATCACATTAGTGCCTTTGCAATTCTGTTGATGTCTATGCAATTCCATTGGTACCTGTGCAATTCCCTTGTTCCTATGCAATTCTATGGGTGCCTATGCAATTCCATAGGTACCTGTACAATTCCATTGATGCCTATGCAGTTCCATTGGTGCTTATGCAACTCAATGGTGCATATACAATTCCATTAGTGCCTATGCAATTCTGTTGATGCCTATGCAATTCCATGTGTGCCTATGCAATTTCCTTGGTGCTTATGCAATTACATTGGCTCCTATGCAAGTCCATAGGTGCCTATGCAATTCCATTGATGCTTATGCAATGCTATTGGTGCCTATGCCCCTTGCCTGCTACCATTGCCCCCTTGCTATCATAGCTGATAATGGATTATAGCCACATGAGCATTTGTCATCAGATTATCCCTGGTCAATTGCCTTACTATTATACTAAGCTATTGGCCTGATTAAACTGGAATAATCGAGCAAAATGTATGTATACAATGCCTCCTTCATTACATAGTAGCTCTAGCTTTTGATTACATTGAATTTACATATGTATTAACCAGTGTTAGTTTTGTACAGAAATCAATCTTGAACCAACTTTTTCATTGGGACTTTTGACCTTGGCAAATGACCTTGACCTTGAGTATGTTTCTGTAGATCATAAGGGTCATACCTTAGTTATATGTCTATGTAGTAATAGACAGAGCCATTGCATATTTACATACTTATGTCATTTGGTAGAGAAGTAGCCAACCTAATAGCAGCCATTTTGAAAGATGGACGCCACACTTTTCCTGTGCCAGATCTAGGTTGCCTATTTCTTGCAAATTGATCAATATATATTAGCCAATGTCTGTGGGAAGTTTGGTAGCTTCTTGAAAAAATGCACATGGGATCAGCTATGCCGCCCCACTAATGGGGAGTGGCACCCCTGTCGCTGTATATGCCAAATACTAGTAGTAACCAAATTTAAGTTCTACACGTTCAACTTGAAGTGTTTGTGGTATTTGTAAACCATGTCTATAAAATATATAAATCACTGGAGAAACACCTAGAGTGTACTCAATATTGAGTCAACTCTTCCACGGGACTGAACTTTTTGGGGGTGGCCTTTGGAAATTTAAATTCAATTTTCTAACGACTCTCAAAAGAAACTTAACTCCCTAAAACTAATTATTTCATTACGGAGCATGCGTGGGTGGGTCACGTGACCCTACCACGTCTTGTGACGTCATGACGTTGTGTACACGTCATCTAACACCTCGTGACGTCATATAGTAAATGGTTTTGACGTAACGTCCATGTTGGCGTCCGAGTGACCTTGTTGTTATATCCGGGCCCCGTTAGGACCTCCCCTGGCGCCATCTTGTGGAGGAAGATGCTAACACTATGTACGTCATGTTGTCACGCCATCTATTACGTCATGGCCTCGTCAATACCATAATTTGGGGAGCACATGTACTGGGATCTAGCTCTCTTATTTAGATCACCATTTTCGACGGATTTGACTATATTAATTCAACCAAATTGAGAAGGGACAAAAAACATTGTCATCCTTGAGGGGTTGAAGCATACCCACAGGAGAGTATACCCCACTCACCCTTGTGACTGAGTTTCATTTTGCCTTCCGTGGTAGTGACCAATTTGAGAGAGTTTATCACGTTGTAACCCATCGGACCATCGTAGCAGCATACATTTGTGAAATTCTCCACAATAGGAAACTATTTAAATGCAGCCCAGTCAGTAATTTCCTATATCCTGACGACAAAGGATATAACCCTTGTATAGCACATTACAGCATTGTGCGGCCCTTAAAGGGTTAGTATAAGGACTTAAAGACGCAGATCTCGGTACCCCTCCAGCGGCAGTCGGAGTGGAGCCGGGACAGGTACTCAGCCCTACATATAGGGGCGCTGGGTGGTTTAAAGGGTTCGGGATTTGATCCTGCCCGGTGGCCCTACTGACAGCCTGGTGGGGGATTCAGGAACTAAAACAGCTCCCCCATAAGCCGCAGCCTGAGGGGGGATCAGGATGCTGTTAGTAAAGGTCACGGTCAGCGGGTCAAGGTCAGGCAAAGGTCAAGGTCCTTGGTGTGTTGCAGAGATCAAAGTGAAGTATCCATGGTGTGCGGAGGATCTACACTTTCAACCTGAAGTGTTTGTGCTATTTGTAAACCATGTCTTGTTTTATGTCTAATCATGTGATTAATTTATTCAACTTTCATCAGGGATGTCATGATGGCTCCAACCATGAGACTGACCTAGCTTTACTTCACCACCCGGTCCCTGCACTCTCCCTGGTAAAGGTACATCGCCTGCGTTCCCTCTTCTCAAAAACACCCCCATTTCAACGGATTTTCAGACGGAAAATGACCCCTTTTTGTGGAAAAACACTGACTTTTTGAAGTAAAAATAACCCCCTTTTTTGACAAAATGCTGACATTTTTCCAATGCCTTCTTTATCCATGATCAAGAGAAATTTGTATTCAAAAGGAATTAATACAGGTACTTACAAGTTGAAGGATGAAGATCAGTAGTCTGTTTAAACAGCATCCAACACCCACTTTTATTTTAAAAAGACCCCTCTTTTTCAAAAATCCACTGACTTATTTAGGAAATAACACTCCTTTATTTCAATTCCTAGGACATTGGGAGAGAGTGAAAAAAAATACCCTTTTCCCGTGTTTTGGGGAACGTAGGTGCTGTACATGTACCATGGCAAGTGCAGGGACCGGGCTTCACCATCTCAGTGGCAGCTGATGGTAGTACATGGTAACCCCACCAGATGGTGCTCATGTCTAGAGTTTCATCAAATGTCCCTCACCATATGGGTTGCTGCTTAAACCATTGAAGGTCAAACCCACGGTAAAGGTTCAAGGTCACACTGATGTCATCTCTGCAGGGTCAGCAAGGACACGTCCAGAACAGGCACTGTGTGACACACAGGACAGGTTGGGTTTTATAAACGTTTAAGTCTAATCAAAGAACGAATCTCATCATCGATTTTCACCCAAGCAAAGTGTGCATCGCAAATGTAACGTATTGAGACCATCATGCTACAATAATACAAAGCACGTGACCACTGGGGGATCCCTGTTCAGACATACGACGACGTATAGGAGTGGGTGTAGGAGGCAGGCTGAACGTGAGGCGTCCCTGAACGCCGTGTGCCTCTTACTAACTGACCTCCTGTACAATGCACCTTTTGACCTCTCGTCCTCAAGGTCAAATGACACAATCCTTACTGGGGCTCTATATCACAGCCATTTTTTTTCCTGGGGCGGGGTTAAGACGAAAAGTGTGCAATACTTCAGCTTGACCCCACAGAGCTAGGGCATTGTTCCCTAAGGCAAGGTCAAGGTCATCTGTCAACACGGTCAAGGTCATTGGTTTGCTGGACAGAGGTCAGCTAGTAAATTAGACGTGAGGACAGCCACATCCTGTACGGTGCATTCTGGGAATCCTCTAAACACAGAATGCTTTAACCCTTAAGCTTTAAGGTCAGCATCTTCGTGCATCATGCCCTTGGTCGTCATGATGCATGAATGCAGCCCTGGCCAGTAACTCGCCAGAGCTGCATTCATGCATCATGCTGACCCTACGGGGTTGAGACAGACTGGAGGGATCGGCATAGTTTGCGATTGCAGCACTGGCGAGTTACTCGCCGGGCTATATTGGCCCAACAAATGTTATCTTTTTGACACGCTGTCCTTTAAGGGTTAATCTATGGAGCTGCTACTGTAGCTAGTGTTTTGTTACATTCTGTATGGTAAAGTCAAACTATATTTTGAAAGATCTAAACAAATGTAAAGCCAAAAGTTCTTTCTTGGACACCTTCGGCCAATCCGAGCCAATTTGTCAGCATGTGTTAACTGGCAGGGAGAGCGCCTGCTGCGGACGAGGGTGATTTGTATTAGTATTTTTATATCTCCATTCCTTCCTTTCATTAATGTTGCCGATTTTAGCTCAACCATTAGATTTTATTCAGATTAATCCCATTGCGACTCGGCCTACAGAGCCGAGTATCATTTACATATACCACACACACTGAATGTTTTCTTTTATTTGAGGCCCTTCAAGCACACAATGCCAAACTCCTGTGGTCAGCAAGGTCATCGGGTCACGAAGTGCTAAGTCAAGGGCACGACCTTTTATATATGAAAAATAAAATATAAAAAGACACACGCCCTGTCCTGAAGCACATGGCCATGGGACTTAGCCACCTGATGGGGCTCGTAAGGAGAAGGGCCTCCTTAAGGGGACATAAACCTCACCATCCTAACCCTCTAAGGGCAGCATAGTGCTTTATTAACTAAATGGCAGCATAGTGCATTAATAACTAAAGTTATGCCCTGTTGTCGCCATAATACACCAACTCAGTATACTTGGGAATCTGACACTGCTGCATTGGTGCATCATAGGAGTGCATCTGCCCTGTAGAGTCGTCATGATGCATTAATGCAGCTGTCTAAGTAGACTCGCCAAGGATGCATTCATGCATATTGGCAAGGGGTATATCACATTAAATCATTATGCAGGGCCACAGAGCACATTAAGTACACCCAGAACTGGGCGATGATAGGTGATCCCAGGGGTGAGCGATGATAGGGGATCCCAGGGGACCTGTGTCCTGTGGTACCGGGTCTGGTCACCAGGGGGCAGCAGGACACGTGACCTTCACCTGACCTCTGAGTCCCTGCTGCCTGTACCCTGTAAGGTGCGTGTTACGTCACAGATATGTGTGTAGTCGGCTAAACATAGGAGTAATGGAGCGGATGGGGGATATAAATACATAAATACAGGGGTTTTATACGAGCCATATGGTGGCCTGGCACTACGCCTAAAACGTTGAAGCAAACGACAAGATGGAGCATTACTTTTGGTCCTTGGTATGCAATTATGAATTCACCCCTTAATCCATGGACCTGCATACATTGGGATTCCTGTTTAATCTGATATGAATCTCTATACTAAAGGAAGGTCTTGTATGTTTAATAGGAATGGTATGGAATGGTATACCTCTCTTCATGTCTGACATCTCATATTTTTGTATCTGTTTTGATGGTCATAGTAGAACACTGACCATGTATAACACGTGAATAAAAATATCATTATACTCTTTGGTCGATGTGATGCATAAATGCAGCTCAGACCTGTGCTGCATTTATGCATCATGCAGACTAAACAGAGTAGTTAGACCCACGAAGGGTCAACATGTTGTATGAATGAATACAGCCATGGCGAGTTAATCGCCAGGACTGCATTCATGTACTCATGACGACAAAGGACATCATGCATTAATGCCCTATGCTGCCCTTAAAGGGATAAAGGGCTAGATAAGAGAAGGGGGCGTGGTCACTTCCCTGTACGTTACACCAGTTCTGTGTACAGCCTGCTCAGACATCAACTCACCTACAAAACAAGGGGAGACACATTAGACAAACGGCATCAGTAATTATAACTATTTATATCCTCAGTTTATCTACTTATTTATTTAATCATTTTATACTGTAGTTACACGCTACCAAGGGTGACGTGTACATATTTATCACGTAAAAAGGTATAAGACGCCGCTTATATAGGACGAGTTCATCCTAGTTGTATTTCCTTTTAACTCTATAAGGACGGCATGTCGCTAAAAGATTTGACATTTGTCATCATGATACACCAATGCAGCGTGAGTAACTCATTGTGCTGACCCTACGGGAGTGTCTCAACCCGCCCCCCCCCCCCCCTGTAGGGACGACATGATGCTAGAATTCTGCCCTGGCGAGTTAATCCCCAGGGCTGCATTCATGCATCATGACGACCACGGGCATGGTGCATTAAGGCATGATGCCGTCCTTAAAGTGTTGCGGAGACCTAGACGTGTATAATATACGGCCCTGGCCGGGGGTGTCGCTAATTACTGTACTAATGTATGTACTACGGGACAACAGGCCTGCAGGTACAGACTCTGAGACCTTTATCAGAAGCATTGCGCCTTCTTTGTTGTCATCAGTTTCATGATGCAGGGATGCAGCAGCCCTGGCGAGCCATTCCACTCATTCATGGCATGATGCATTGAAGCATCATACCAATGATGCATGAATGCATCAGACCAAACCAACATGGCTTAAATATACTCTTGTAGAGGCGGTTTTAGAGAGTTACTCTCATCCCCTTCATGACGAGAAATGATCATGTTGTCCATAAAGGGTTACTGTACGGTACACACAGTAGTAACAGTCTAGCCACTTAATTCTTCTGTGGTCACCTCATTTGAATCATGTCCAGACACTGTAGTAAGATCAGGTGAGGTCTGAAACAACAGTGTTCTGACCACACCCGAGCTAATGGAGCGATTTCGTCTGCAATATTCAGGTTTTTATTTTTTTTAAAGATACAAGAGTTGCTATGCTTGAGTACTGGAATGGCCGTATTCGCTGCCCCACATTGAATACAATATAGGCCTACCGTATTCAATGGGCTAAGAAAAAGATTTAATTTCTTCATTAAATGGCTTCGAATAAAAAAATAAACACAAATGCCAAGAACGTTGATGCCACTCTTATTTATTTCACTCGTGGGGGCCGGCTTCGTGGGATACTTTGCCCCAGGCTCCACTTGTGAAATATGGCAGAGACGGTATCCATGTAGTTAGCATTTGTCTATATATCTAATGAAATTTGAACAAAATCTGTTTCTTTCCTATTGACTACCGTCTACGCACGTGACTGGAATTATCTTTATCCTGCCATAAGTGTGTCACGTGGGCTGGCATCATGTCAGAACTATGTTAAATTAGAGACTTGTCTTCCCAGGTACCTCCAGGACCCTGCTTAATGTAGTCATATCTCAATTATTGTGATTAATAACCATGTAAGGTCAGCTGAGTGCTTTAATGCAGTGAGAGTATTCTCAGATTACTTGTCTATGTGCCTTCTTGTCCTCATGATGCATGAATGCAGCCATGGTGAGCAACTCGCCAGAGCTGCATTGATGCATCATGCTGACCATACAGGGTTGAGACACTCCCAATGGATCGGCATGATGCACCAATGCAGCACCGGCGAGCTATTTAAAGGGTAGACTGGCCTGCATCAGTGAGAACTCTACTTCGCCACGCACTACCCCACCCCCTCCTCCCCTCCCCTCCCCTGCTTGTTCCCAGTTAGACAGTTGAGAAAAGTATAGTTGACAAAAGTATATTTTTTGTCTTTATTCAAATTCTAGGACTTGAGCAAGTCTACTTAAAGGGTTAAGCCAACTGATACACTGAAGGTCCCTAGATGCACAACTAAACCGATGACTAATGGTAGATTGAGGGCAACAGATAGATATCATGGAAAGCTATCCGTGGCATTTGGTGACATTCTATCTAAAGTGCTGTGGGTATAAACTTGATTTTGTTCCAATGGATTTTAATTGTTGCTGAAAGCTACATTTCCATTACCCGTGCGTGTTAGGGTACTAGGTGGTGCGTGTTTGCATTGTTTACATACACAATGTACTTTTGTTTCTCTGATTAGACACGATAATCTAAATATAATGTTCATGACTCACTAGACCACAGTAAAAAGGACGAACTATATGAAGATAATATGGACAATATCTGGACAATATTTATCCAGGCACGGGACATCATGAGATTTAATACCAAACCGCGCTTTGGTAGCTCTTATGTTTCTGTACAATTTAGCCAGATTAACATAGCATACGTTTGGGAATATATTTCATGTTCATCGACAATATATCCTTCCTAGAAATCCCTCTTGACTTTTATTTTTTCATTTATGTATAATTTTTATGGGTGGAAGTTGTGTAAACAACAGAGTTCACCATCTGGTGTTTCCGCCTGTCTGAGGGTTTGCTTCCCAACCCCCCCCCCCCCCCCCGCCGACCACCACCACCCCCTACAGTTACAGCGGTGGTGTGATGTACCGTAAATCCTCGCGTATAAGCCTAACTCGCGGATTAGCCGCACCTAGACTTTAGGAAATCATATAAGCCTAATAGGGTATCTGAAAATCGATAATTTAGTACTGTACTATACTTATAAAAACTCTCGTATAAGCCACACCCCATATAGGCATGTTTGGTATCAAAAGAAAGCTGGCTCTGACTCACGTACAAGCCGCGGCTTCTACGCGAGGTTTTACGGTATACGTCAGAGATGCCACTTAGAAGTCGACAAAATGTAAGAAATTTGAGATTTTGGCCAACTTAAATATACACTTATATGATACACCAGGCCCAGCGAAAAAGTAGGAATTCCTAATTGAGTAGGAAAGTGCCAACTCTGTCTATTTACATCTCTGTTTACATCTAAAGACTCGCGGATAAGCCGCACCGTTACTTTGTCCTGATGCTATAAGCCGCACTGGCGATCTGACTTGGGTACTACCCGCGGCCTATACGTGAGGGTTTACGGTACCCTAGGTCTGCCCCACCCTCCTGCCTCATATTGTCGGTATATGACTTTGTTGTATTTACGATCCTCAGTAGACACAACAAGAGGTCAAAGGTCACAGCGCCCCCACCACAGGCACGGCCAGGGGTGGAACTAAACAACAAGGAGGTAACTTGACCAACATGGGATAACAAGGGAGTCCTGTCTGGACTCTTTCCCCAACTAGGTAAGGGTCCAGCAGCCATTTTGATATGAGAACTAAGTCCATTTATAGTGTGAGATGCAATGAACCAATTATTCAGAATTCAAAGCTCCATGGATAAGTGGAACAGTGGAACGCTGTACCTGAGGGGGAAAAAGTCCACTCCCTGATTTACAAAAAAAACAAAGTCAAATATTTTTTTTTAGAAAATCCTCCAATTTTGGTCAGTTTTCTACAGGAAATAAATATTTTTCAATTCAAAATTCTCAGTAAAAAAAGCAGGAATTCCCAAAATTATATAGGAGTCCAGGCACTCTTCGTAGGGAATTCCCAACAATATGGCAGATGTGGCGGCTAGACCCTGAACTTACAGCACGTCCTGACACGTGCACGTCCACCCCAGCCTACACACCCCCGCAGTGCACATGGCTGGGGTTTTGTCGTTTTTAAAGCCCTGTATACTGGTTGAGGCTCGGTCCTTTCCCAGAAGAGGTCAGGATGGCCGTGTGTACATGACGTGTGTACATTGGTTTGTAAACAGCCAGTCTAGTAAGTATTCCGTTATCCCCTGTGTCTGTTCTAAGATCCCTCAGTGTTTCCTGTTCCGTCACTGTTTATAATACCTCCCGTGTAGTTGAGGATCGGATCACGGCGCGCTCCGAAACGTGTCTACTTTAATAACGACATCGTCATGATTCAGTTTCTTTACGTTACCTTTAAGGACGGTATGATAGTTTAATGCATCATGCCCGTGGTCGTCATGATGCTTGAATGCAGCCCTGGCGAGTAACTCACCAGTGCTGTATTCAAGCATCATGCCGACCCTACAGGGTTGAGACACTCCCACGGGTTTAGTACACCAATGCAGCCTCGGCGAGTTACTCACTAAGGCTGCATTAGCACATCACAATGACAAATGACATCCTTTAGAAACATGCCATCCTTAAACCAGGAACTAAACAATGTGTGTAGATTAACGACAGCAGCACGGGGCTTATACAGCAGGCTGGGTTTGTTATTGAAATAGTTGAGGGCTTTTGTCTCACGGCTACAATGCACTCTGATAAGAAGTCCCTGCTTTAATCTTAACTCAATATATGTGTGAGAATTGTGGGTGTGTATGGGGAGTGAGTGCTCATTTTTTTACAACAGAGTGTGGGGGTGGGGGATTTCCAAGTGATATTGTTTACACCCCCCCCCCCCCCATGGGTAGAAAATAGGCGCGCGTGCGGGCCCTTTAAGCATAATAACACGCGAGCTTTTTCGCAAAAAATTGGTCGAAATCTTTTCATCCCCCCCCCTGGTCAAGGGGTCGATATTTCTTTTGCCCCCACCCCCCTGTTGTTTATAAAATGGTCGCTCCCTCAGTATGTCGGGATGGGTACAGGTTGTGTACACAAACGGTCCTGGTTTGTTGTTAGACATTCTTAGACACAGTTTGAGGAACAATGGGATTAGTGATGGGTGGAAGCTGGTGGCTCTTCTCGTTTTTTTGAAAGAGTTTTTTAGCAGGATGGGATGGTTCTGTGGCTTTTATATATCCGGCTACCACACAACCTTGTGAACAAGCCGTGACTTTGTACGCGATTTAGAACCGCCGTGCGGTTTTTAGGGTTCTCAAAACGTAGGAGTGGGGTTTATACAACTTTCCATGACAAGAATTTGCCATTTCGCCATTTACGATGATAATGTTTATCGTATACACCGCGATATAGCGCTGGGAATGGGTGAAAAATCTAGAAAGCAAATGGCACATTATAGGGAGTTTGTTATATCAATTTCATTGTTTCCATTTTCCATGACTTTCCATGATTTTTACCTGACTTTCCATAACAACATTTCATTTCATGACATTCCCTAACACGTGGGAACAGTGAATTTGAGTGCTATGCTGGAGAACCCATCAGCTTTAGCCCAAAGGCCCATTAGTGTCTCCTATATATACACATATATACAGCACAGAGGCGTTTTCTGGCACCTGGTCCCACTGTTGGCATTTTAAGACCGGGATTATAACTGCTCCTCTTATAGCCTAAATTCCACGAATAGACCTCTGTAGGTATGTAGTCGGTACTTATAGACCTGGGAGGTGGTGTGAGAGGGTGGGTGGGAATGGGGGGGGGGAGGGTGTCTTGGAATCTATATCACTGTTATGGGTTAAGGTCATAACGGTGGCCAGTGCTAAGGTTCCAAGTAAATCACTAAACCCTCAGGACTTGGCACCTGGTAGAATAGGGACGTGTGGAGGGATTCAGGATAGTTCACGGCATGTATGTACATGAGTTTAAACTGTTGGAATGCTACCATGCAACCATTGCATTCTTTGTTACCCCCACCAAGAGTTCAGAGATATTTTAGTCAGCCTCTTTTAAACTCAGCAACAGCTCAGGGATCTACCCTTGGCTTTGCCACAACAGCTCAGTGTTCTAGTTCCCTTCCTCATTCCTCCATGCCCCTCTGCCCATCCCACGTCGCCATCACTCGTCACCCTAAGAGGTCCCCAGGGGGGCAGGTAATGACGTTGCTATGGTAACAGGTCCTAGTTTCTATAATAGATGAGCTGGAAGGTGGGTAATGTGTGTAAGGCAATCTCTGCACATCCCCAACCTGGGTACAGCTCCCGGGGGGACTCTTTGATGCTGACTACCCACTGCCGCCCTACAGCCCCCCTTTTTTGCACTCAGAAGTTCTGGCAGTGTTCTGACCGCCCCTCCTTTTCAAGTAAAGGGAAAAATGTGCATATTGACCGCCCCCTATTATGGAGAAAGTGAGGTTTAAGGTCCAGACAGAGCAATGGCAAACTCACCAATTAAAACTGCAAACTTACCAATTAGCCCTGCAAGCTTAACAGTTCACCCTTTCTAACAATCAGACATGGTTTTGTGATCAATTAGTGCTGTATAAGCGCAAGAAATCATTATCCAGAAAGCATTATGCCCTAATTCCCAATGGGATTAGGGGTGACCGCCCTTCCCTTTTAACCTGGGAGTGAAGTGACCGCCCCACCTTTTTAGCCCTATTGACATTCGACAGCCACCGTTCCGGAGAGTCGTGCTGCAGTCGGTACCCAAATCATACCTCAGTGCCCCCCCGGGGTACAGCTGCCTTTTAGTTTTAGTTCTCAAGACACCATTATCCAAGGAGACCTGATTAAACTGAACTCTTCGTCCCTGCCTGATACATGCATTTGATTCCCCTATCTATTTCCCTCAGTGTCTGTAGGGCATGTGTTCAGTATGATATATGATTAAGAAAGTGCTTCTGGCAGTTCGAAGACTCCTTGTTCTGTTCTTAACCCACATAGGAGCCAGATTCTTTTCTCTCTACATTTTAGAAAGTTAAGTGTATTCGCATCTCTTTAGGCAGATCTCAACTATATCTAGTATACATTCATCTTGATTATTTTTACGGATACGTACTCCTTTAGTAAAGGGTTATGTGCCAGAATTAATTTCTTGCTACAGGGGCATCAGCCTTCCCATTACCCCCCCCCCCCCCCGAGTCTAAGGTCCATCAGACATTCCTGCACGTCATCAGACCTGTTAAACCCTCACCCTGGTCAGCGACCTCTGACACCACTCTCCATACACAACCTCCCTCACTGCCCATAGACACAGCACACAATCACGGCTACGGTTGGAGAGTGATGCGTGACTCTGAGCTGCTCGGCCATTTGTTCTGTGTGACCTAATTGACATGCGCAGTGCCGTCATGTTGGGCTGCGGAATGTCATTATGTCTCCACATGGGGTCATCACCCCTAATATCGCTCATTCTACACGGCATCCCGTCTCCATGGTGACGGCTCATCACCATGGTTACCGCGTCATCCATCCTCCCTGCAGAGTCTTTGACTCTTTGAGTCTCGTCAAACTCAATAATAGACTTGATCGAGTCTCTGACTGAAGAATACAGATGACATAAAACATCAAACCAAGAAGAGGTACAAAGGGAGAAGAGACATGAGCTCGTCTATTGTCATGGCAACCTGCCCCCATTCTGTGTGACCCTGACCTACATGCTCGGTGATGAGACAGACCGGGGGGGGGGGGTAGAAGGGGGGGTACATTGATTGTGGTGGGGGCGGGGATCTACCTTTTTGTTGAGGGTATTCTCCAAAGCCTTGTCAACAAAGAGTAGGGCGTACCTACAGGCCCCACACCTAACTCAACCTGAAGGCTTGCTGCTATTTCTGTGTAGTGGTGTGTATAGAGTTTACCTGAGACTATCATTGTGTCCTCTCCCCTACCCCTACCTCCTATTAACGCCATATGGGGGGCTTGTGTGTGCATGCTATCATAGCTAGTGGGTGGCAAGGGTCTATTCACCTAACTAAATTATTCTTCTCCCCTTTCCTAGCTTGAATCCCCCCCCCCCCAACCCTTTTGACTTCCTCCAATAGTTGTTGGAATGTGCATGTGATGAGTGGGGGTGGGCGGTTCCTCAGCCGCAGGGGTCAAACCCAAAGGACAATTTTTATTTGTGACACTCATCAGTCGTCCCAACCCCTCCTGATTCCCCCCTGAGTTCCCTAGAGCACCCCCCCCCAACCATGTGACTCCCCCCCCCCCCCAACACCGTCAGCATGCATTATTCTCACCACAATCCAGGCCTGAGCGGATGGAGCTGTGTGTGAGAGGGGGGGGGGGGTCTTTTTGTGATGACTTCATAAAATGTGTTCCCCTTTAGTTGTGGTCTTCCCAACCTCCCAGTAGTGGCCGCCACAAAAGTGCCCCAGCCCTACCCTAGGGTGACACGGGGACACGGACAGGTCTCGTGTAGAGGTTTAATTCATCAGGATTATTTGATATCAAAATGTCAGAGTTAATGGGCGCGGGCATGTAGTGTCAGCATCTATACATGCAGCATGCCGAGTGCTGCACGGTGTAGTTCAAAGGCCATACCCCCCCCCCCCGACCACGCTATTTAATGTCAGCTCCTGCTACAATAGGTATGTATATCACTGGATATCCTATTTGCATCGATGTATCTTACTCATCAAAGATTACAATACCACATGGTAATATTGGCTATATTCAAGGCACCAAGCTTCAACACTTCAGAATACTTTATTTCCATATCAAGAATGGAGCTTCAATTGACTGAATAATTGTTTAGCTGGTCTAAAACCCAGCTACAATCTAGCATTTCGAGGCAATTCATACTGGCACAGATTCAAGCTTATTGCTCATTTTGATTAATGTAATTGAACCTGCGTTATTTCCTTTATTGATTTTCCTATTCCCCTGTGACATTCCATGTATAACTCCCCTCCCGGGCTTCCCTTCCCCTTTTCTGTTTTCAAACAAACAACGCCTTCTGAAAACAAACACCAACAGACTGAAATAGAAGAAATATCTGGAATCGGAGAGATAAGGGAAAGAAACTCTCGTAAAAAGAAAACACTATATAAAGTTAAGGCTGAACGTGGGGATCCAGTTGAGTGTAAGTAAGGCGGGTTCCACCAGAACCGGTTATCAGGGGATCTAGATTTACCGGCGTGCTTAGCGGTACCGCCTCTACCGGAAGTGCCGCTGGTGGCGCCCCCTGCCCCGCCCCCTAGTGGCGCCGACTGGCGGCAGGGGGACGCGTTATCGGCGCGCGCACATGGCTTCCACCTGAGCCCTATTTCACACTTTTTAAATAAAGTAATCCACATGTAGGGGTTTTATATCATTAGAGCTCTGTAACCCTGCAAGGGACAGATAGTGTTTTAATGCATCATGCCCTCTGCCCCTATGATACATAAATGCAGCTCTGACGAGTGGCGCTGCATTGGTGCATCACGCCGATTCAGAAGTGTACCTTTCCCTTAGTGTCGGCATGATGCTTGAATGAAGGGCGTAAAAAGGGCATTATAGCATAATGGGGCCATCAAACGGTTAAACAACCGGTCAGCCTTTTTGCCATCTAGTGGGCCGATACAGAACTAATCACTACAAAAAGACCACCCACTTTTCCATCATTTCCACATTAATTATTTATGATATTGGTAGCAGTGCTATTTAGGCATGGGATGAGAAATTGCTCTCTGTATATTATTCAATTTATTTATTTCATTTTCTAAATTAATTTGAGCTGATCACATCAGTTGTCAGAACCACACAAAGAGTACACTCAATGAGTGAGCTGATGTGGAGCAAAATAAATAAAGCTTTTTCCTCAAAGTGGACTGACTCACGTCCTTTGTGTTAATTTTGTACTTTTTGTTTTAATGTTTTATATCTTTCATGTCCTTGCTAATGCTGTGATTAGTTGAGTTCTCTACACGAATCGAATAAAGTATAATTTGGCAATCATGGATTGTGCAGATAAGCACTTTAAAAACCAGTTGGAAAAAGTGGAAATATTTTACAAAATGATGATTTCTCTCTGGTTAGTCCTACTGGGTAGGAGAGGATGCCTGGACATGTTATCTACATGCTTCCCTGCGGCCCTTCCCCGTGCAGATCTGCCTGTCCCTGAGTTACCCTGACCCTTTAAGGACCGCAACATGTCATGATCATTCGTCGGCATGATGCATCGATGTAGCACCAGCGAGTAACTCGCTGGCATGACATTGCTGCACCATGTCGACCCTTCAGGAGTGTACTAGTATCCAACATGTAGGGTCAGCATGATGCCTGAATACAGCGCTGGCGAGCTACTCACCAATGCTGCATGAATGCATCATGGCATCAAAATGGCATAGCACATTAAAGCCCTGTGCTGACCTTACTGAGTTCCATCCCAGAGTGCACCTGTATCAACATCCGGCCCCCCTGACTAGCTGACCAGCCTCCTCTGTCAGGGCCCTTAGGTCTCACACAGTAGCCCCAGGTCTCACAATCATGTATAAATAAACGCCGGCCAATGCCCATAACGCACTGAGGATCGTCTAGGACCACTTAGGATTGAAATTTCACTGTAGGGACATCTTGAGACAGTATTGAAAATTGTTCTATGGATGTTCATAGAGTTGGCTACTTATAATCCTCTCTTCATTCCAAGGGGGGGGGGGGCAAATGAGAACCTAGTCAAATTTCCGCCACACACATCAACCCACGACCCCACGCCTTGTGTAATCTACTCCTGAGAAACCATTAGAGGAGGTATACATAGGAATTTACAGCATTGTGTGTCAATGCGAGCAAAAACTAACCGATCGATCAAAATGTTGTTTTTTTTTGTTTTGTTTTTGTATTTCCTCAAGACATTAGTACAAAGATGTGCCTTGTATTGGGTGTTTTTTTTTTTAATAACATTTATCTTTATTTGTCGTCAGGAAAATAACAGTTACACCGAGATAAAGGTATATGAATCAATATGTCACTTACACATTCTAGTGCCGAGAATATAATGATATTGTCAATGAAATCATTTTTCCTGAGCATAAAGAAAGGTTCCTCTCAGCCTGCACTAAGTGTGCGTGGCTGATACTTCGTGAGGAACCCTTTCCTTAAAAAAGGACTAGGACTACTACAGTATTAAAACAAACAGATAATGCAAGACCGCACAGTTACAAGTATGTTTCATATAAACAGTGTCTTTTACAAGAAAGTTTGTTTTTCATTTGTACATACAATAATTATCCATATACTTTGGGTATTTGGTTACTCAACCATTCCTTTCTGTCATTTTTGAAGGCTTGTTTTGAGGGGAGAGACCTCTGTTCGGGCAACAAGTGGTTCCATGTCATGGCCCCAAAGTGTTCAACACTTCTAAAATATGTACAACCGTGAGGTGTTAATCGCTTTAAAACTGGACCTTGGAAACCTCTAGTATTAAGATCTCTGTTATCACAGTAAGACTGGTCCTTTGATCTTGTATACATAAACATATACAAATGGTACATACGTCTATCTTTGAGGGGGGGGATTTTTGTCCTAGCATGTATATATTCAGTGCTTGTAAGGATGGGTACTTGTAAACAAATCTTAATACATCGATTTTGAGCCACTTGTAAATCATCAAGGAGATCCTGGTTTGTACACATAAACAGAATATCCCCATAATCAAAGTAGGGTACGACCATGCTTTTGTAGATCTGCAGCGCAATCTGCTCTGTCATTGAACCCCTAATACATGCTAACATATATGTTTTGTATGAGACAGTTTGCTTCATAGCCTTAATATGTAGGTCAAACTTCAAGTGGGGATCTAGGGTGACGCCGAGGTATTTGTATGATGGTACCATGCTCAATTTGTTATTATCCAAAAATAGAGTAACGTCCAGACTATTTAGCTTTCTTTTTGAGGCTGCAAAGCTCATAATTTTGGTCTTCTTAGAATTTACTGTAAGTTTATTTTGAACACTCCAAAGGAAGAATTTATCAAGAGATTTCTGTAAGTCACCTTCAATCTGCCTAACGGTTTGACCTGTGTTATAAATAACGGTGTCGTCTGCATACAACATAATAGATGAATTTATAATGCACTTAGGTAGGTCATTTACATATAACAAGAACAATAACGGACCTAAGATAGACCCCTGTGGGACACCGCAGACCACCCCTCTTGAGCCAGATAACAAACCATTAACTTTAGTTCTTTGTGTACGACCCTGTAAATAACTACTTAACCACTTTAGATTTGTATTTCTAACCCCATACATTTCTAGTTTTTTAAGCAAGATTTGGTGGTCTACGGTGTCAAAGGCTTTACTAAGATCAATAAAAGCTGCTGCTGTTGGTTTAGCTACATTTAAACCCCTAGCTACATCATCAGTAAATGCGGCAAGTGAGGTTAGAGTCGAGAACCCTGGCCGAAAACCTCCTTGCTTATCAGTCAAAATATTATGGTGATCAATAAAATTATAAATATGCCTATGTACTAATTTCTCAGCAATCTTACAGGGAGTGGGCGTCAGGGCAATCGGACGATAATTACTGACAATTTTAGCATCTCCGGACTTGAAAATGGGTACAATAATGGCAGTCTTCCATGCTGTTGGCACCTTACATGTGTCAAATGTACAGTTAATGAGCTCTGTGAGTTTTTCCGGTACTATAGTAAATGCATCTTTGACAATCATATTTGACAGGTTATCTAGCCCCGAGGATTTGTTAATATTTATTACCTTAACTTGGTCCTTGACCTCATTGACAGTGGCCTGGAAGGGAGTCAAACTGTGTACACATTCCTCATCATACGGGTACCATGGATCGTGCATATCTTTTGACAAGTTGGGCCCAATATCCGCAAAGAAAGAGTTTATGTAGTCAGGTACATCCTTTGGGTCTAACATTTCGTCTAAGTCATTTTTTAGTTGTATCAATTGATCATGCTTTAAATTTGGAATAAGTTTACGAATATTTCGCCAAAATCTTTTTGTGTCATTTTTTGATTCTCTAAGTTCATCTTTAATATATTTGCGGTGGGCTGCACGTGATCTTTTATTTGACTCTCTTCTTGCCTCATGGGCCTTATCCCAATCTTCTTGTTTTTTGGTGCGTTTGGCCTTTGCAAGAAGATTGTTTTTATCACGAGTCAGATTGATAAGATGATCCGTCATCCATGGGTCATTTTCAGCCGGTACATTAAACGTTTTCACAGGACACATAGCATCAATTGACGTTTTAACCATGGAGTGGATAATGTCCCATTTAACCTCAGGGTCATTACTATCTTCAAAGATTGACCAGTCACCATTCAATAGATCATGCCTTAGTTTATCCATCTTATAATTTTTGTACGATCTACCAATAAACGGCACTCTTGGCTTGTATACAACCTCCTTTTTCTTTAACATATAGACGGGTACATGGTCAGAGACATTTACATTAATTATACCCGACTTACTCACGTACCGGGAGTTTGTAAAAATAACATCCAATAGCGTATTTGATTTACCATCACACCTGGTTGCCTCTTTAATAAGCTGTAACAATCTGTATGGTTTCAGGGTATCAATCAGATTTGATGCATGGGTTTCTGTTGGCTTTAATAAATCGATTGCCAAAGCTGACAGAAACAGGGTGTCTAGAGAAGGATATAAATGTAAGAGGGAATTTGTCTTAAGGTTGTTGGAGGAGCATAAAAATGATCCCAAGCAATTTTGGTATGAACTCAACAAGGTAATGCCGGGCAAAAAGTCTAAGGCTATTATCAAGTTAATAGATAGGGAGACAAAAAAGATGCTTGAGGACGAGGAAGTACCAAATTACATTAATGAATACTTCACTAATATAGGAGCTGAGTTGGCTAGTGGCAATGATGATGTCTGGGCACCTGACTTCGAGAGAAGGGAGGCCAATATTGAAAATTGGAGTACGGACGAGGAGGAGGTTATGAAACTCATAAAAAATATCAAACTACACAAAACATCTGCTGTGGATGGTTTGAGTACCAAGGTATTGAAAGAAGCCTTCAATTATCTGAGTCAGCAAGTTACATATATTTTTCAAATGTCGCTTGACACAGGTGTAGTTCCACAGAAGTGGAAGGAAGCTGTTATTATACCCATACCTAAAGATGGTAACTTGACGCAAGTAGAAAATTTTAGGCCTATCTCACTATTACCACTACCTTCAAAACTACTAGAGAAAATAGCACATAGAAATATCATGGACTTTTTGGAACAGGAACATATTTTAAGTGATAAACAGGGAGGCTATAGAAAAAAATGTTCAACGATCCAGACCATTGGGGAATTAACTGATGATATACTTAGAGATAGAAACGTGGGAAAGGAAACATTAGCTGTATTTATAGACCTAAAGAAGGCTTTCGACACTGTCCACCACAAAATTCTACTAAAAAAATGTGAAAGATACGGATTAAGGGGAAAAGTATTAACTTGGCTAACAAATTATTTAACTAATAGGAAGCAATGTACCCTAGCCAATAACGTCAAGTCACCACCATTGTTAATTAGTTATGGAGTCCCACAAGGTTCCATTTTGGGACCCCTGCTATTCTTATTGTACGTGAATGAGGTTGAGCAAATAATGAAACATGTCAAAATATTGCTTTATGCAGATGACACGGTGTTATACTTGTCTGGTGATTATTCAAGAGATGTAAATGAGAAAATGCAGGAGGATTTAAATAGGTATACAAAATGGTGTAAAATGAATCGACTAACGTTGAATGCTAAGAAAACTAAGTTTATGTGTTTTGCCAATACATACAAATGGAAAGATTGCAAATTGAATGTTAATGGGGATAAGATTTTTGGAGTGTCTAGTTATAAGTATCTCGGGGTTATATTAGATGAAGCATTGACATACGAGAAATTTGTAAATAACCAACTAAGAACAACAGGTTTTAGGACATACCAGTTGGCTAGATTAAATGCTATAATTAACAAGCCAATCTCTATTCTACTGTATAAAACATCAATATTGCCTATTCTTGAATATGCGGACATACTATACGCGGGTATAAAAAAGGAGTTGAAAAAGAGACTTCAAAAAGCACAAAATAGAGGTCTTAAGGTAGCTCAAAGAGCCCATTACAGAACGCCTACTTATGATGTACATGCAGAGGCTAATCTCAATATGCTATGTGACAGAGTTGAATATCACCAAATGAAAGAAGCCTATAGAAGAGCGGGATTGAATAAGTATAGGGACAATAGAAACCTTAATACTAGGGCTTGGGACGGGCCTGTACTCAAAGTACACACCCCCAACGGGGCAGCTTATACACGCAGTTTAGAGCATACAATAGCAAATCTTTGGAACAATTTGGACCCCCCGGAGCGAAATTCAGAATCTCTCGACTCATTTATGTTAACACAGAAAATTAAATTACAAATCAAAAAACCCAAATTAATACCGCCGTTTTAGACACATATGTACCCCCCCCTCTCCCCAAAACACCATAACTAAATTAAGTATAAGAAGCCATTAGGACACCATACCTGATACTCTTTTTAACAAATTTTTATGTTAAAAATAAGTAATTTTTATTTAAATATTCACCTCTGTCACCAAATGTGTTATCACCAATGGTTTTCACCTACATAACGATACATGCTGTGGTTTTTCATTACTGATATGTTGGTTGTAGTGACACATACAACCAAAACTATATTGAATAAATGTAACTAGAATTTCTGTTTTGGCTGTGTGAGCCCTTCTACCGTGTAAAGATAAGCATAATTAGGTAAGGCTGCTAAATATCCAAACTACTCGAGCAGAGTAAGAAGCAGCCGGTCTTTTAGTGTTCATCAAGCTAGCATTTGAACCATATTGTAAAGATGACAAAATATTCGACAATGATTCGTAAATTCTTTTCTAAATCTAGATGTATCTGTCAAATGATGATGAACATGAAATAAAGACAAATCAAATCAAAAAAAAAATGTTCACATCACCAGTTACAATTAATTCTATTTTCTTTACTCCTGGAATTTTATCTAAAGATTCTTGTAGAAATTTCACAAATTTGGATTTATCTCCTTTGGGAGGCCGGTAACAGTTTACTATAACTAATTTCTTATTGTTAGGTTTATCGACTTTAACACATTGGAGTTCAATATCCTTATTACTTAAATTTATATGTTGTAACTCCATAGCGTCATGCTGAATTTCGGATTTGACATACATACAGACTCCCCCTGCCTCTTTGGGATTATCAGGGTCAATTTCTGGGTCAATCCATGACCTGTCGTTTCTATGCAAATCATAGCCATTAAACCTCACAGTAGACGAGCAGTCCTCATCTTTTAACCAGGATTCTGTAACACAGATGACGTCATAATCAGTTCCGTGCAGTTCAATCAATCTTCCTCCTCCTTCTAGATTGCCGCTTTCAAACCCCTGCATTTGATTCAGTAGGTGTTGATTGACTTTGTGTACAAAATACGTGTTCACTCGAGTTGTATACTAATCAGTATTTCCAATAACCATGGGAGCCGCTGCAGTGTTGTTCCTACTCGTGTGACGTCATCATCCCAACAAATGTGTAGGAGACAGGTAACGGTGAAGGGCATGTCAGGGGGCATGTTAACTCTTTAAGGACGGTATCATGCCTTAATGCATCATGCCCTGGTTGTCATGATGCATGAATGCAGCCCTGGCGAGTAACTCACCAGTGCTGCATTCAAGAGTCACACTGACCCTGACGAGTTGAGACGTTCCTGTAGGGTCGGCATGTTTCCCCAATGCAGCACAGGCGACTACTCGCATTGGTGCATCATGCCGACAAATGTCAGCATTTCAGGAACCTTAAAGGGTTACGTGTCAGGGGTCTTGTTAACGGTTGATGGATGGCACAGCAGGTACAGGGTTATCCCTACAGGCTACAAGGATAAGTAGACATTTATACCATGTCTACAGCTAACGGATCGATTTTTTTTACTAACAAGGATTTCTAAAAAAGAAAGCACTGTTAAGGTTTCTTCAACGTTAATGTAACCTCTGTTTAATTTGCAAGGCATGTTTAGCTCTGTGGTTTTGTTAAGCATAGTTCAATGACCTCAAACCTAACTTAAATCACTTAAGCCACTACTCCAGTTGTTTCCTACACCAATAAGAGTGGACGTCCATGCCTACACTATAGACTCATGCAGCAATAAACGGTGACTTTTTTCTACAATAAAGTTGTGTTTATTTTGGTTTTAGCAGAATCCTCGTAACATTGTCTTGGATGGCTATGTCTGCAAACATCTCATATCAGGAAATTCACAGGACAATTCTCTAACCAAACGTATATGCTAGAATGCAGGATTTGAGATTATATTCATATCTTTGTTGGTCATGCTTCAGAAATGTTCAACAACTTTATTAACAACTTTTCTTGTTGCATTGGTCTCTAAGAGCCTGCAGGTTATATGTCAATAGCGTCTTAACCTGCATTCTGAGAGGTCGGCGTGTAGCAGGGGGGTTGTCACGTGGCGTCACTACTATAGCAGCAGCTCTTAGCTCAACCACCTCACAACCCCTTAGGGAGTGGTCATTTTTTAACAACAGGGGGGGGGGGGGGGGGGGTCGGTGGATTTCCACGCGAGCGGGTCGAAAAAATTTTGGCCCCCCCCGTGACAGGGGTCGAAATTTTTTTGGTCCCCCCCTCCAGCAGGTTGGAATTGAACGCGGCCGAACCCTTTGAGCTATAGTAATGCGCAGGCTTTTCCGCTAAAAAGGGGTGTAATTTTTTTGGTCCCCCCCTCAAGAGGGATCCAAATTTTTTTGGTCCCCCCCTTCAAGGGATCCAAATTTTTTTGGTCCCCCCCCCCCAAATCCACCAACCCCCCCCCCCCCTGTTGTTAAAAAATGACCACTCCCTTACAAGGTAACGACGTCATGGACCTACTGATTAACACTTATAGGGCAGCAGAGTGCTTTAATGTGCAATGTCATTTTGTTGTTATGATGCATAAGTGCACCACTGACACTGGCAAGTTACTTGCAGCACTGGCGAGTAACTCACCAGGGCTGCATTCAAGCATCATGCCAACCATACAGGGTTGAGACACTCCTGAAGGGTTGACATGATGCTTGAATGCAGCACTGGCAAGTTACTCACCAGGGCTGCATTGATGCAATTTGATTCTCGCTAGAACTGCATTAAGGCATCATGGCGTCCTTAAAGGGTTAAAGGGTTAGGAACTGCCACCTTGGTGAAGTGTCGTATTGAGACGCTGTCACTGTATTCAGTGTAGGGTGTAATGTGACGTGATCACGTGACAATGTAGGGACAGAGACCTAATGCCTGTAGCATAGGAACTCAGACCACCTACCATGCCATCCTACCAGGCCGCTGTCAATCCTAACTTTGTCAACCAAATACACTGAGCTAATGCCTCTATGTGCCGTCTCAATCATTTCTTAAGGAGCAATTGAATAATATCTATTAACCTCAAGCATCCTAAAAATGTCAGAAGCCCTCCAATACCTTGAACACCCTTGAAGCTGCGCTTCCAATTCTCAAGCCGTATAGAATTTTGAAATCCAAATACGATGTAAGTTAGTATATTACATCTTTTTGCCAGACCGCCCTCATTTTCCTCCACCATCTTTGCCCCTGATTCATAGACATCCAGAAATAGCCAGAAAAAGTCCCAGTTCTGATTACAAATGTAGAGAAGAAAAAGGACATTTAGATGTAGAATTACGTTATATTCAGTCCTCCCATGCCACTTAACATGCTGGTGGTGTATGGTGCTACATATTCATGAGGTCAAGGGTCAACTCCAGGTTACGGAATGAGAGTCAATCATCAGCAATAAAAGCTGCCTGTAATAAGCACTCAGACGGTAAGGCTGTCTGGTATAGGTAGGTTAACCATGTATGGGCAGCACGACTTAGCCCTTTCTGAACGGTTGTCGCTAAAAGATTACATTTGTCGTCATGGTGCACCAATGCAGTCCAGACTAAGGGGCATCCATAAATTACATACGCACCAAGGGGGGAAGGGGAGGGGGGTATGACCAAATGCGTACAGATGTGTACAGGGGGGGGGGGGAGAGTCCAGGACCATTTTGGCATACGCATGTTGTACGCATTAGGGGTGTTTTAGGGCTGAATAATGATTATATTTGGGCCCGAGCGAGGGCAAACAGTAACCCAAATTTCTAAATTTTCTTGGGAAATTTGCATCTATAAAATATAACACACAGAATGGGTCAAACTAATCCACCTGAATAAGGAATTTGTATCATGCTTGCAATTGGACATGCATGTGTGTGTGTGTGTGTGTGTGGAAGGGGGGGGGGGGTCCAATTAACTTGAGTATGTACGTAGGGGTTGGGGGTTGTCCCAATGCGTACATGTTGCAACAGGGGGGAGGGGCTGGTCAATTTTGGGCAAAATTCTGCGTATGTAATTTATGGATGCCCCCCCCTAGTAACTCGCCTGTTCTCCATTGGTGCATCACGCCGACCCTTCAGGTGTGTCTCAACCCCGTAGGGTCAGCATGATGCCTGAATGCAGCACAGGCGAGTTACTTGCCCTCACAAAACTAAATGATATCGATGCCACTCCCTATGGTGGACCAAAAGGAGGACCCCTTGAAATTCTGGTCAATATTCTGGCAGACTGCGGGGAACACAGTTCAATCCAGAAATCCCAGCCAAAATATGGGGTTGATACACTCCTGAATGGCCACCCGCATGACTGCAAACTGATACGCAATTTAATCAAATAGATTCATTTCATTCATCCTATACAACCTTACCCGCAATAAATATCAGCTAAATCTATATCAGCTATCATGCCACTTCCTGGTGGACAAAAAGTAGCAAATCTTTAAGATTCTGGCCAATGTTTCTGTCGGAAATTGCATCATTTCATATAGAAATTTCTTTTCTGTTTTTAAGTATAACTGCAAAAGTAGGACATGTTGCATCGCTACACCTGTGAGAGACTGTGGTAGCTCGGCAGTGAATATTAATAGTGCTGAAATGCTCGGCGGTGGGAACATATGGGGGCCGACTATTTGCCGCCCCACCGCACCCCTAATCGCTGCTACCGTATGGTGGCTATGTTTAGCTTTTACTTTTTTTTTTAAAGATTTTTTTCATCTTTTCTTTTCGAGTCATGCCATTTTCCGGCTAACAGCTGGTTCGGTTATTACATGGTTGGGTACAGGTAGGATTCAAAGTGTAGCCCTCAAACTAGGATTATCTGGTAGTACTATACATTTAGTAAGAGTCATTGAATTCAGAATACATTATTAACATATGATGGCTGAACCCTTCAAGGACGGCATGATACCTTAATGCATCATGCCCTTGGTCGTCATGATGCATGAATGCAGTCCTGGCTAGTAACTTGCCAGTGCTGCATTCAAGCATCATGCTGACCCAAAGGGGTTGAGATACTCCTGAAGGGTCGTCATGACGCACCAATGCAGCACCGGCGAGTTACTCACCAGGGCTGCATTCATGCATCATGACGACAAATGTCATCTTTCAGCGACATGCTGTCCTTAGAGCGTCAAGTGCTACATGTAGTTGCTATGCATCTGCACACCAAAATGGGTTTCTGAGTAAATATGACAATACTGAACTTTGTCATTACATATATATGAAGATGCTACACAACTGACATTGACTGTCTGCCAGCTGAAGGCCCAACCTCTGGTGGTTCCCCTAGGAATGGATACCAGGTACTTTAGTATGGGATCAATGACATCTCTGTTTAATCCCTGTAATATCACTGCAGGGTCAGGCTGCAGTGGGTGGGACTTGTCACAGGTAATAATATACATGTAAGTTTTGGGGATAGTTAGGGATAGGGTAGGAAACCCCTGATTGTATTATATATTTACAGTGACATTATATATTTACAAGGACATAGCATATAATATAGCACTGTATACCTATGTTGCGTCCTTCAAGGATCCAACCAGGTACGCACCATTCTGCATTAACCGACATACTACCATTGGTGCATCATGACGACAAATGTCATCTTTCAGCGACATGCTGTCCTTAAAGCGTCAAGTGCTACATGTAGTTACCACCAAAATGGGTTTTGGGGATAGTTAGGGATAGGGTAGGAAACCCTTGGTTGTATTATATATTTACAGTGTATATAAAAAGGAGTAACCATTTACAGGTGGTATGTCGCCTTAAAGAACTATTTGTGGGCATGATGCACTCACCAGCACTGCATTGGTGCATCATTCCAACCCTTCATTGCTGCATCAACCCCCGTAGGGTTGGCATGATGCGTGAATGCAGCACTAGAGAGCTACTCACCACGGCTGCATTCATGCATCATGACGACCGAGGACATAGCATATAATATAGCACTGTATACCTATGTTGCGTCCTTCAAGGATCCAACCTGCTACACCCCATTCTGCATTAACCGACATACTACCCCCCCCCCCCCCTCCCAGGGGCATGTTTTCCATTTGTTGTTGTTTATCAGAGATCTGTGCAGTGTACACATATACCCCTCATTATAGTTACCCCCCCCCCCCCCCCACACACAGACTGTAGCTACCCATCATAATTATACTGGATCTCCCTACAGGTGTTGTCAGATACAGATGACAGGTTCAGGCAGTCTCACCCAGTTCCACAAAAAGGAGGAAATCATAAGATCTTAAACAAATTTCTGTAGCAAATTAAATTAATTTGATACATAAACTTGAGCGAAAAAGTAAGAAATTCCTGCAGAAGTATAGGAAAGATGTCATCTCTGAGCTACTGGTGAGGTAAAACTAGGAATGCTACCTTCACAAGAGACCCATGCCAACATCGTGCAACTGTCATCGGGCTGTCATTACTATACCCTCCTTTGCCTATGTTGTATACTCCCTACTATGTATTAGTAGTACATGTCTGGTGTACAAGCCACCACACAGTGTACATTGTATATGCAATGGTATCTCCCACCATGGGAGCTCGCCAATCTGTGACAGCTTTAGGGGGTGGGAGGGGGGGGGGTACATCCATGGGGTACGGTAGCATGGGGATAATTGGCTGTAACACTGTGGGTAAACATGTTTGCTACCCGCTGGTGGCATTAGTTGTGTCCATTAGAGTTGTCATCATGTGATTGTTTTATGAAGTAAACACGTTAAATCCTGCATTCAGGCATGACTGTTGTAGCAGTCTGCACGGGGGCACTAATAGGTTCGGTCACATCATGTGGTGCAATAGCATGGTACTGTATACATACACTTTTGTATATTGAACTGATGAGGGTTCAAAAGGCATGTTTGTTGTCATTTGCCACGCACAGCTATGGAGCGTAGGTTTTCAAATACTATCATTTTTTTATGAATCGACTTCTTTATATCCTACGAAACCACAATGAAAAGTTACTGTGCCATTTACCAAGTATTTTAAAGACCCAAATCTTGCTACCCGTTCAGTAAGAGTCGAGGGGTATAGGGGGTTTATGTCACAAGCTTCATGTTATTCAATTTTTCAATTCAGATCTTTATTTCAGACTCAATCGTAGTACAAAAGGTCCATAGGCTATAAAAACACACTTACATATAGATACAGATAAAAGAATACAGTTAAGGAAGATTAAAGTGTATGTACAAATCTTGATACCAGCATCTCCAGATATGAGATGCGTACTGGGTATCACTTCTTGGATCCACCAAGCTTTTGATCAGCTCATTTTCTGACCCCGTCAGTCGACATATGAAACTGTATATTAGTCTTCTAATTGTAGCACCACATGTCGGAAGATATAACTGGTGCACTTTATGCCGACCCTTCATGATGCAGAAATGCAGTTACTCGTCATGCAATTGAGTTGACTGCATTCATGCATCATGACAACAAAGGGACAAATCGCACCATGCTGCCCTTAAATGTTTAGAATATATTCCCTTTTAGAAATTCATAATACAAAGAGAAATGAGCAGAGGTGCATCGCCCTCCGACATGACAGTGGGATCTGCAATGCCAATAGGGTCATTAATTACTCGTGTACCAGGGGGAGTGAGAGGGACGGGCAGGAGCGGTGTAAAAAGTGCCACTTTATGAGCGTCCGTAAACCTTTAAGGACGGATGTTGCTAAAAGATGACATTTGTCGCCATGAAGCACCAATGCAACCTTGGTGAGTTACTCGCCTGTGCTGCATTGGTGCATCATGCCAACACTCTAAGAGTGTGTCAGCCCCATAGGATCGTCATGATGCACGAATGCAGCCCTGGCAGGTTACTCACCAGGGCTGCATTCATGCATCATGCCGACCAAGGTGCATTAAAGCACTCTGCGGCCCTCACAGGGTTACTGTGGCGGCATGCAGTGAGAATGTAGCCCCGGGGGTGTGGAGGTGTACAGAGGGTCGTACCCGAGTCGTAAAGCTACAGGGACTTGTTACAATGCACCATGTAAGGCTCACAACATGACCTCAGGTCAGCTCAGTGGCGTAGGAAAGAGGGGGCCACTGAGGAGGGGGGGCCTGAATATGTTTGGGCCCCCCAAAATTTGTCAAGACCTGTAATATAATAGACACAATTTTCAATCCCGCATAGGGAAAAGTGGGGGCAGAGCTGTTAAATCAGACCTAAATGGGGCTCAAATACTACTTTTCCATAGAATCTAATATAAGGATGTATATGATACATCATGCATATACCCGATACTTTAAGTTGGTTGGAGTGGGCCCCCCTTGGGCCCCCCCCCCCCCCCAATGAAGATTTGCTTCCTACGCCTCTGGGTCAGCTTCTACAGCTCGAGCTACATCAACCGGGTTTCTGGTCCAATCTCACGAAAGAAAACCTGACAGATCATGGTAACACGGATGATCAGATGCCAGGGTGTGTATATATGCACATGATTTACAATAACATCTGCTTGGGTCCAATTTATGAGAATAGCTCCGATTTGATGACATAATTGGGTAGCGGAGGCAAACAGCTGCTCTTCTACACACATTTGTGTATATAGATTCAATATTACATGAGGCACATGAGGCAAAAAGAGGGAATTCTAAGAAAAATCGACATTCAATGTCACCTGTGTCAAAAGTAGGTATTCAATAGAAGGTCATTCTATCCCTGCCATTCAAGTCTGCATCGGGGCCCATATGGTGTGTTGTATTCTTTGGGTACAGGAAGGTCGAGAGTTTAAACCCGGCTGGGTCAGAGTACGGGAGCTTTATGAAAGCTCCATTCTCTGAAGCTGTATATATATGTGCTGTATACGTGCCAGATCTAAATGTGATCTGTGCATTACAATCACAAGGCAGCCTATTTCCAGCATACACACCCTGCAGCAAGGCTAAATCAGGGCCAAATAACAAACCACTCTCACCTATATACACTCATTCTGAGAAGATTTAAAGAGCCTCCTTTCTTAACCCGGCTGCGCTCCATTGGTGCATCATGCCGACCCTTTGGGAGTGTCTAGACCCTGTAAGGTAGACATGATGCTTGAATGCAGCTCTGGTGAGTTACTCACCAGGGCTGCATGCATGCATCATAACAAACAAGGATCTGATGCATTAAGGCATTATGCCATCCCTAAAGGATTAAACACCTACGCTACCACAGCCTAAGGACATTTCAGGAACTTTGATATCAAACCTTTTCATCACAGCAAGTGAGAGTTTAGTTTTCTTTTAAACGCCGGCTTTGGTTTTGAATGCATGTTCACCCTCAGAGAAGTGAGAGTCATTGTCGCTAAAACTACCCTCATCTGAGAGTCAGGCAGTGCCTGATCCTCAGGTGAGGGTAGTGTTAGCGACAATGACTCTCACTTTTCTGTGTGTGTTGGCAAAGGTAAAAAAGATATCTATGTGGGACTGGTCATGGGGTCAGCCTCACCAACAGCTCAGATCTAGTATACTTATACGGCATACCTTAGCGTTGTCAACAGGTCGGAGATCATGGAAGTGTTTATGAAGGTTCAGAGATCTACATTTAGATTAAGTACACACCCACCTGAAGCCTGTTATTTGCCCTCTAAGGACGGCATAATACCTTAATGCACCATGCCCTTTGTCATCAAGATGCATGAATGCAGCACTGGTGAGTAACTCACCAATGCTGCATTTCAAGCATCATGCCAACCCCACAAGATAGATACACTCCCTTAGGGTCGGCATGATGCACCGATACCGGTGTGGCATAAGTGCATTATGCTAACAAATGTCATCTTTTAGCAACATGTGGTCCTTGCAGGGTTACTACCCGACCTCACCACACCCACCTGTGTACGCCCCATCCTGTGTCCACACGCTGTATTGTCTGCTGCACTAATACCTGCTAAGTCCTTCCTCCTACCTCCTCCCTGAGGCCAAAAAAAACAAAAGGTTTGTTTCCGGTAAACCGACCGGGTCTAGCAAAACTGTGCCGAGTCCCCCTATGTCTTTTATTTCTGTGAAAATTCGCCATTTCCCAGTTCTTACTGTTTGTAAATCGGACAATTATTGAGGATTTTAGGGCGTTAACACTAAATCCAGGTCTAACAATGAGGTTTTTTTAAAGTTGTTTTTTTTCTTCAAATCCGACCGGCCGGGCCTGCTTTGTAAGACCATGTAACCGGAAACCAACTTTTTTTTTTGGCCTGAGCACCCTGTCACCATGGGAAAGTATATACCTCTGTAAGGGGTCCTACAGGGGCCTTTCTCTCACCTGGATCATGCCACACCTCAGGTATGTGTGTACAGGTGTATATCAACACTGGGTGGGGTTTGGGGTTACCTAATTAGACGATGTAACCCTTAATATTCATTAACTTGAAATATATTTCTAACCATCCAGAATTATAAGGAATTTATACATGTCTTTCTTTTTTTGCTGGGAGTGATCCTTATATCTTCTACTTTCTAACGCATGATTTTCCCTTCAATTCTTCAATAGGATGTTGCAATGATAAAGGGCTTCGTTAACAGCTGTCATTCATAATCTCATTATACTAGTATGTAGAATGGTGCTAATGTGACCCACATATTATTCAATGGTTGCAGGCCCTATAGAATTCCTCGAGCCTTTGAATTTGATGCGCAATTCGACTAGCACTGTGGATGTGCACTATTTGACGCATATCTTACCACTAAGGGTATCGTAGTAAGCCTTTACTACGTGTACCCTAAGTAAGAATTGCACAGAGAACATCAGGAAATAGTTTCATTGGTCTAAATTGCTCCGTGAGCAGCTCTGTCGCCCCAGCATGCTGCAAGGACACCTGGTGGGGGGATACCACATGAAACCCTTTAACCCTTTAGGGACGACATGTAGCTAAAATGTTTGCCGGTATGGTGCACCAATGAAGCCCCGGCGAGTTACTCACTGTGGCTGCATTGGTGCAGCATACCAACTCTTCAGAAGTGTATTGACCCTGTAGGGTCATGATCCTTGAGTGCAGCACTGGTGAGTTACTCACCAATACATGTACTGCATACACGCTTCATGACAACAAAGGGCATATTGTATTTAAGCAATACGCTGTACTTACAGGGTTAACATAGCATGACTGGCACAGCATGCCCACTTTACATGTCAGCCATGCTAATTAGCATATTAATCATGCTAATTAGCATATACCGGTCACGTGACCTCAGCTGGGGGCCCACTGGTTGGTATCACGTGATACTGCTCATTTGGTAAAGTTGGGACCAAAAGTAGTTTAGACCTATTTTTAAAAATTATTTCATCTAGCTTATGTTGGTGTTTATTTGTAAATGGATTAGGATTTCACAGGTAGATTGTTCACTTTATTTCCCCTTCCTCTATCACACTGGTGCATATACTAGCAGCGATTGCGGGGGTGGGGGTGGGGGGAATGGGCATTGATGGGCTTTGTATGATTCTCATTATTAGGTACCAGTAGTGTATTAATATCTCATTGGTTATTCTGTTATCCTAAGTATGGACGTGATAACGACCCCTATCTCCGTCCACACACCTGGTCTAGTACTAGGCACGCGCGGGGTTCGTGATAATACAACATAAAAGACGAACCCTTTCATTCCCTTCTATTCCGATTTACTCTTTAAGGACGGCATAATGCCTTAATGCACCATGTCCTTGGTCGTCATGATACATGAGTGCAGCCCTAGTGATTAACTCGCCAGTGCTGCATTCAAGCATCAAGCAGACCCTATGGGGTTGAGATGCTCCCAAATGGTCGACATGATCCACAAATGCAGAACCGGGGAGTTTCTCACCAAGGCTGCATTGGTGGATCACGGTGACAAATGTCATCTTTTAGCGACATCCGTCCTTACAGGGTTAAGGTAGCACACGGAGGGTACACCCTGTATAAGTCGCTTTGTACCACGTGACATTTGTTAAGGACCTGGGCATTGACTCTATTATCATGATACCCACTATTGTCACTCTCCACACAGAGACCTGGTTGTTCTGGTATAGGACAGAGATGGTGTAGTATGTGTTGGAGAGTGTATGTAGTCATGCCTGTTGGCGTGCTAGGTTTGCATGTTAGGGGTGGATGGTAGGAGGGTGGGGCAGGGGGATATAACCCCACTGTGCATGTATCAATGGTTTAACCCTTCAAGGACAGTATGGTGCCCCGTGGCAATATTTTTCGACATAATGCACATTAAAGTAGTGCTGTCGAGATGCTAGAGTGGTGCATCATGCCGACTCTTTGGAGGTGTATCAACCCCATGTGGTCGACATGATGCATGAATGCAGCGCTGGCGAGTTACTCCTCAGGGCTGCATTCATGTACTATGACGACAGAGAGCATAGCGCATTAAATCATTATGCTGCCCTTAGAGGTTTAACAGGGCGCGCTATGGGGCATGATGGGGGTGTATTAGCTCGTTACCCCCCCCCCCCCATGTCTACCCATGTCCGCCTCACTCACGCCACAGGTATCGTCAACCCTTCACATGGACACACAACTCTCTATTACACTAACGATAATAATTGCACATAATTGATGGATACTCCTTTATTCACACTGAAAAGGTAGAGATTGATAGTGCCTGTCTTTGTTTCAATTCCAGTCTTACAACGTAATGTCTAATTTTTTTTTCAAGATGAACACTAAATTTAGTTGAAACTGATTACATAGAATGTACATTCAGTAAATTCAGATTCATAATCTGAAATTCAACGACTAAGAAGTGTCTTACAAAGTTACATATCTCTCTTGATATTTAGTACAAAGAGCGAACAGAGTATGGCTTCTCTATGTTTAAAAAAGAAAATCATGATCAAATCTCATTGATTTCTTTGCAAGGAATTGTCCATTTCAATTTCTTGATGCAAAAGAGTTTTCTTCTTCTTCTGGGAACCCTAGAGTCGGTGTGGTGCGGGTGTATGGGGGTGTATGAGGGTCGTACACGGACCCCCCCCCCCCCACACACACACACACACACACTGACAGACACCCAGTCATTTAGCAGTAACAGTAATCATTGTGGGCCCACAATTATGGGCAATAAATATTTATGATGTCGTTGAGGGTTGTATACTGGCAGCAATCTGTCAGGGGTCATCTCAGTGCCACGCATATATGCCGTTCTACCATCACTGATATATTCTCTTTGATTTGACACTCCAGACAGGTCAAAACTACTTTTGGTAAACTTGGTCCCTCAGTCCTTGTTTGGGGCTGGTTGTTGAACCAGTACAGTGGCGTAGGAAAAGGGGGGGCCAGGGGGGCCCGGGCCCCCCCAATCACTGAGGAGGGGGGCCTGAATATGTTTGGGCCCCCCCAAAATTTGTCAAGATCATAATAAAGTTCCCACAGTTTCAAATTGTTACCTCTCCCGCATAGGAAAAAGTGTGGACAGAGGGGTCTCAAATACTTCTTTTCTATACAATACAATGGTATGATACATCATTCATAAAGGCCGATATTGGATGTTGGTTGGAGTGGGCCCCCCTGGGCCCCCCCAATGAAGATTTGCTTCCTACGCCTCTGCTCAGTAAAAGCACCTTATTCTTCAGCCAGGTTGTGCTAGAGTCAATAATATACAAGGAACTCAAGCTAGAAATAGATGTTTCAGGAAATGGATTCTTAATGCCAGGGTATGGTTATAGGACTGGGGGGGGGGGGGGGGGGGGATGACCTCAGAACCCTTACAGCCGTCTGCTATTTCCCTCGTGTTGGATGCAGATTGGAAGTGAAGTGCTGCAGAATTCAGACTTTAGGTAAGCCGCACAGAGGTTATGTACAGCCAGCCAGATACCAGGATACTACCCCCCCCCCACCCACACCCCCTCCCGCGTCTTACACCGTCTGGTCACGTGTTGGTGCCTCAGGCTATTCCATCATTACGTCACCCCCCCCCCCCGCCGGCCTGTAATGGCGGACACCAGATCCTGATTGGATCCTCTGGTGCCCTCAGGGGCCGGACCCAGCTATCTCACGTAGGGGGGGGGGGGGGCAGTACAGGCATCGTGCTGTGGTGGATCGAAATATCATTAGAGAAATTCTCACACACCCTCCTCACTAAAAAAAAGTAACAAATTTGTCGGTATCTGCCCCTAGCAATGTTTAAGCCCACTGTCCTAATATTGCTGCTAGCGGCCGTCTTGGCGGAAACAATATCCCTAATCAGACTGAAAGTAATCAATGCACAATCAATGCACACTAAAGAGGTCCCAATAGAAGATCGGCCATTATTGAGTGTTTTCTGCAAGGTCTGTGATTGGAGAGTGGTGTAAGTGTGGCTTGGAGAGTGACGTCATGGGTGCGGGATTACAGAGAGCAGTCCGGCAGTGAATGCAGACCACGTGACGCACCACGTGACACACCACGTGACGTACCACGTGACGTAGCACGTGACGTACCACGTGTCTACCCGGCATGCACTGAGAAAATAAATATCCGGGTCTGAGTGATCTGGGCGTTCATTAATCGACATTACAGATGTTGTATTCTGACTGTCTCTACAAGCATGGCCTCACTGCTACTTGCCCTTGTACAGCCAGCAAACATTGCCATCTTTGAGGACATCTTCTACATTTGTCTTTGTTTCCACTTTGGCTGTTGGCTGTGAAATAGAACCTCACTGAAAAGCTCTATAAACTCTCAACCTTTTGACGGGGAGAAATTTCAAATTTTCAAAGTTTTTGAGCATATAGTCTATAGGCCTGTAGCTGTCTTTTTTAGGAGGCATTCTGTACCAGCTGGTACCCATGTGACTACTGTTATCAGTGCTTGTCTCGCCAGTACCAGCTTAAGTAATGGACGCATCCACAGTGCGACCAGCTTGACCCTATATCTATGATTAGGCTACACCTTGATGGCGGCATGACACATTTGCTGCTGCCCCTTTCAAATGGCGTAAAAACAATGCACGATTGATCGCCTGCGGCAAATTGTGGGCAAAGCACGAGGACCAAGGCTGGGTGAGGAGATCAAAGTTGAATTAAGAGTACATTGTTATCGTTCTTACACGAAAATATTTGCAAATATTTAGCAAAAAGCAGACAAAAACGCAGACTTCCGGTTTTGGAGTGCATGGGTCTCCTGACAATCCAAGATGGCGGCGCCCATGTTCGACCAATCACATCGCTGTATTGCGATCACATGATCACGATCAACTTCCGGGAGTGTTAGAACTTGATGCACTGAAGACAACACGTGTACATATACTTTTCTTCTGTAGCCAGGCATCCAGACACCATCCTGCAACCAGACACAGATGGTGCTCTGACATTACTACAACTGAAGGGTAGATGTGCCGCTTTTTGTTGTCGATAGTTTCTTGTGGGTGGGGTATGGAGAGGGAGATGTCTGCACTTGTGGAAACACACAAGAAAACAACTTAAATACCAGTCGTTTTCAGCATGCTAAGTGTGTGCTGGTTGTGTCTGCAGTTGTTGTTTACAGAATAGCTTAGGCCAAAAAAAAAAAAATAGTTGTGTTCAGGTAACATAGCCCAAAAAAATAGGGTAGGTAGGTCGATTTTTTTGATTTTTTTACCAATTTTTTTAAAGGGTTTTGAGACAAAATTCCTGCCATTTTCCTATAATTTTCGGAAAAAATATATCAATTTCGGAAAAAATATATTTCAGTAAAGAAAAAAGTGTTTTTTTTGTAGAAAAAACACAAAATTGCCTTCCAAAAAAAAAAGAAAAAAAAAGAATTGGGTAGAGCCAAAAAAATAGGGTCGCTAGGGATACCTGAACACAACTTTTTTTTTTGGCCTTATAACATCATCAACATATTTGTGGTGCATTTTACAATTTCTAATTTCTTAAATCTTATCTCGCATGTCGCGTATTTCCCCATGTCACCTGGAATGACCCATCACATCATATTACCGAATGAAGAAGTGCATGGATCCTGTGTCATGTCACTTATGTTTTTCCTCTTCAAGTCTCCTTGCTAAGCCCCATGTTGAATTTAGGAGCCTAGGCTATAATATTAAAAGTACATAGGTTTAATGTACAGGTTCTGACGCCACTATGTGGAGAACAGGAGCTCACAGTACACACTTAAGGTCGTTTTTATTGGGACTTATATACAATGTATATACCACAACATGTACATTTCTGTTATTTGAGACTCCTACGCTACATGCCTGTTTGTACACACCCTGCCCCACCTACTGCCCCCTTAATGAGTTCTGTGTAAACCCGAGTCACGACATAATCTAATATTGGTACTGGAAACATGTAAAAGGTGCCATCATACACCACCCAGCAATAGGCCATGCAATCTTTTCATGGATCTTCTTTACATAGACTAAGTTTTTTCTTCCACTGAGTTGTCACTGAAAACCCTTAACTAGCACCCCCCCCCCCCCCCCACACACACACCCCTAGGGCAGGTTCCCACAGGTGAGTAGTAGTAGGGAGATGCAGGTTACAGCCCTGTATGTAAGAACAACGGGCACCTGTGTGAGTCTCTATACTCAGGCCAAAAAAAAATAAAAGGTGTGTTTCAGGCAACCCGACCCTAGTTTCAAAAAAGGGCCGACCCTAGCATTTTTTTCTGATTTTGGAGAATCTTTTTTTTTTTTGCAAAATATTCACATTTTTTCGGAAATTTTAGCAATTTTTTGGTCAGGAAGAACTGATCTCATGCCTAATTAACTGTCCAGCCTCAGGAAATTGCTTACTAACAAAAATGTCCAATAATTTCATGATATTCCTAGTTATAGTAAGAATCGGTAAGTCATCTTGATGACCCGCGAGTCCATATGGCAGTCCGCGACTCATTCAAGGTACCTCCAACATTTAAAAGAAAAAAAACGAAAAAAAAACGACCTACCTACCCTTAATTTTTGGACCATGTTGCCTGAAACATACCTTTTTTTTTGGGCCTCACCACTGCATTTCCTACCTGTAGAGGTATACATGATGGAGGTCTGTGTATACACGCACCTGGGGGCGGGGAGGTAGCACAGGGATACAGGTAGGCCTATACAGGTAGTGTGGTAATGAGCCGCTCCCTGCAGGTACAGACTGTGTGAGACTGTCACAGCTCTCTATGTATACTGTATACAGGGTACCTGGGGGTATGGGTGCTCATTAACTCAGGTGTGTTATATAGGCACACACAAGCAGGTGGGTTCTGGTAAGGGAGTGCTCATTTTGTAACAACAGGGGGGGGGGGTGAAATTTCGCGCGGAGCGTGCGAAATTTTTCCACCCCCCCCCTCTAGAGGGTTCGAAATTTTTTACCCCCCCCCCCTGGCAGGCCGAAAATCGCGTGGGTTCGCGCCCCTTTGTAGCATAGTAACGCGCGGGCTTTTTGCCTCAAAACAGTTTGAATTTTTTTGACCCCCCCCCAAGAGGGGTCTAAATTTTTTACCCCCCCCCCCGGTCAAGGGGTCCAAATTTTATAACCCCCCCCCCCGAATCCACCACCCACCTCCGCCATGTTGTTAAAAAATGAGCATTCCCTAAGGTAAGGGTGATGGGGTAAGGGACTTGTGTATGCATCTGTCACAGTGTCACTTTTAGGACAGTCCCAAAGCTTCATGCATATCTGTCATCATTATAATCTTCAGGAGTGTATCAGCCATGTGCATGTAGGGTTGCATGGTATGATGCATCACCGCTATAATGGTAATACAGCTACATGTACCCGTCTATGCTACATTCATGCTGCTTGATTTGCATCATGACAAAAGGACCTGGTACACTATTCTGTCCTAACTTCCCCCCCTTGGCACTGGCTACAACAGCACGTGCTATATATAGGAGGTCGGTAATTTCTACATCCTCCCACCGTAAAAGTGGGTGCTTCTCTCCGCTTGTTAACCACGTTATGGATCCCCTTATGTGGTCTCAGGACAACAGGAAGGGGTAATCTGTATTGTCTCTGTTTAATTAGCTAAGACAATTTCCTATTTAACCCTTTAAGGTTGTTGCTAAAATATCATTAATCACATTTGTCGTCATGATGCACCAATGCAGCCCCGGGTGAGTAACTTGCCAGGGCTGCATTGGTGCAACACGCTGACCCTTCGGCAGTGTCTCTACCCCATAGGGTCGGCATGATGCATGAGTGCAGCACTGGCGAGTTACTCGCCAGGGCCGCATTCATGCATCATGACGACCAAGGACATGATGCATTAATGCATGATGCCGTCCTTAAAGGGTTAATAGACAGGATACCGACCTGAGATGTCCCTGATATAGGGCGCCTGTCACTGCCTTTCATGTCTACCATGTCTGGAGTTTGGTCTGTTCTATTTGTTTTCCCACACAGCTTATTCATTTATATATTTAATTTATGTATTTATTCTTTATTGATCGATCATAACTCATGAATTCTTTGGTCAAGAATGAGCTGGCCCAGAGGACCACCCAATAGGTAGGATATTTAAATATAATCATTTTATAAGTGTGATAAGGTCAAGATCTCGGAATACTGGTGACCTATTAGCCCATGTATGGAAATGCCCTTTGTCGCCAGTGCTACATTCATCCATGTGCCTCTACATGGGTACCCACGATTTTGACCGTGTCGCTGTGTCGATTTTTAGCAGAAGAACCATGCCATTGTGTCGATTTTTGGGTATATAAGAACATAGAGAAAATTTCCTGTGGGTCGATTTTTACCCCTAATATTCCTGTGTCCGTCGATTTTCAAAAAGGCCTAAAACGGCCGTGTCGCCGTGTCGCGCATGTCGATTTTTACCCATGTAGAGGCACATCCATCATGAAGATAGGCCTTCGTGGATGTATCAATTCCATAGGGTCAGCATGATGCTTGAATGCAGCCCTTGTGAGTTACTCGCCAGGGCTGCATTATTGCATCATGACGCATATGGCATAGCACATTAAAGCACTATGCGGCACTTGACGGTTAAATCCCTGATCCCAGTAGAATGGTGCTACCAGGAAACTGTGGCAGGACTAGGGCTTACTACCTGCAGGTAAGATGGGGCTTAGTTCAGGTGTTATAATACCTAATACCACAGGTCAATACTCCCACCTGCACCACCACTCTCACCTGTATGAGCTACAGGGGGGGGGGGGGGGGGCGGATTTAGGACCTCTGGTCACTCCACACCACAGCCCCCTGGTGGTCCGGTGTTAGACTACTGGATAAGATACCAGGCTTATGCTGACCTTTTGACGTCAAGCAGGGACGTCATGTTGTGACGTCAGTATGATGAGGCAAAAAAAAGGTTTGTTTTAGCTTATGGTTTCAGGTAACATGGTATGAAATTGTAGGGGCGGTAGGTCGGTAGGTCGGATTAAAAAAAAAAAATTAAAACCTTTTTTTTAAACATGAAAGTACTAGCCAGCCTCTCAGAAGACCCTTAAATTGATCAAAATTGCATAAAAAAAAACTAGGGTCGGCCCTGTTATGATAAGGTCGGTCAGGTGACCTGAAACAAACCTTTTTTTTTGGGCGGGGGGGGGCTGATAAGGTAGAGGTGTATAATGCATACCACACACAGTGTTGCAGACATCATGGTGTGGCTAATGCCCACCACAGCAGGCTTTATATTATTGTACAGCGGCTTATGTATGTAGAGTACAATAAGATATAGCATGAGGTCAATTATTATTTCTTTGGAACTCTGTTATTACAGCGTTATTTACGGTAATACCCATACTTATAAGTTATATTCCGATGCACGTCCTATGGGCCAGTTATACGGCTTTTACGACTTGTCAAGCGGGCACTTATTGCGATTGGTTAAATAATTGGATCATATTGTGGTTGATAACACACTGTTACAGTTTATATCAATAAACCTAGACGAAAGAAACGTCTTCTAGATCTAAGTATAGATTATATTCGGACCAATGGAAATATATTCAGACTTAAAAGCAAATGAAATAAATTACTAATTTAAAAGATTAAATGTAAAGATTCAGCTTCAGCCATCTTTAATCTAACCTGTGGTAAATCCCTAACATGAAGGTCACAGACCTGTCCCTTATTATCGCTCACACTGACTGCTGTCTGTGTGTGTGTGAGGGCGGGGGGTGTTTGACCCCAAAACATGGTGAGTATGTATATGCCTGTGTGACACCCTTCATATCCCGCCTCTTTTTACAATTGTTGTCGTCTAGTTTTACCCCGCGGAGATGGAAACCCGTCCTTATTGTTTTGACATGATTGCCTTGTTGACGGTATTCACGTAAAGTTCAGTGTCAGTCAAAGTGTCCCACGCTCCCCCAGCCACATCTAAGTCCCACCCACTCTCAACATGTGCAACACCCCAAAGTCCATCAGCTGAAATATTGCAGACACGTCTTTCAGTGTTACTTGTGGTTTTCACATTATGAATCGGCTATGGTCCATCATTATTGATCTAAAGAACCATTGTCTGCAGTTGAACACCCAATTTGCCAGCAAAATTGTAAAATTTTATTAAAATTTGCTTAAATTCCACATTGTATATCTAGTGATTATTTTACAAAGAAATCCCACAAAGCATTAATCATGTTTAGCTTCTTTTCCCAACTTAAAACCTGGAATACTTTAAAATAGGGGCAGAATTTAGTTCCATTACCATCTCAACTCCCAGCACAATTCCACCAGCACCATTAGTATAGTGGAAGTAGGACAAAGCCTGTGCTTGGAGAGTGAGTAGTATTCTCAGTGCGCATGTCCCTGCAGTGATCACCTCAATTTGACATTTCAAAAAGCCCTGGCTGCGTCCCAGATAAAAGGTACATACAAGGGGCCTGTCAGCCTCCCTGCCGTCTAAACCTGTTAGGGCCGCTTAGTGCCTTAAAACGAGATACCCTTTGCCATCATGATGCATTCATAGATCTGTGAATGCGACCCTGGAGAGTAACTCACCAGGGCTGCATTCAGGCATATTATGATAATGTCGACCAAACGGGGTTGATACACCCTGACCGGTCGCATGGTGCTTGAATGCAGCACTGGCGAGTTACTCGCTAAGGTTGCATTCATGCATCATGCCAACAAAGGGCTCATACATGAACGCACTATGCTGCCCTACACGTGTTAATGCTAATAGATGTACAGAGCGTGAGCAGTGAGGGGGTGTGAGGTTGTATAGGCCCCCATGTCCTCATTCACAGACCTAGTATAGGGCCAACACACACAGCTGACAAACGCTACCAGAGCCTGATACTATACATGTAAGGGTTGCTGGCATGGCGGCCAAGGGTATTAAGGATCTGCATGTTCAGCAGCCTGAGTGAAATATCACATGTCACTGGTGATTCCCTGAAGAAGACCCAAAAGAGCTGAAACAAGTAGGAATCTAATATTCACAATCTGTGGTCAACTCATTATTCATATATTGACAAACAGACTCTGGGTTGCAGGGAATACCTTCTGTTCTCCAGTACTGATGGTTAGACCTAGAGGCCCATTGTGTGAATGATAGGTTAACCTTTAAAGGTCGGCATGATGCTCTAATGCATCATGCCTTTGGTCGTCATCATGCATGAATGCAGCCCTGGTGAGTAACTCGCCAGGGCTGCATTCAAGCATCATGCCCACCTTATTGAGACACTCCTGAAGGGTCGACACGATGCACCACTGCAGCCCTGTATTAGAGCATCGTGACAACAAATGTTATCTTTTAGTGACATCCATCTTTAAAGGATTAGGGAGTGATCATTTTTTATCAACAGGGGGGGGGGGGGTGGTTGGTTTGGGGGGGGGGGGGCAAAATAAATTGGGCCCCTTGAGGGGGGGGGGGGGTAAAAAAAATTGGACCCCTCTTGGGGGGGGGTCAAAAAAATTTAACCTGATTTGGGCCAAAAAGGCCGCGCGTTACTATGCTCCAAAGGGCCCGCGCGCGCCGATTTCCGACCCGTAGGGGGGGGGAGGGGTAAAAAATTTCGACCCGTTGACCGGGGGGGGTGTGAAAAATAATGTGTGCGCTCCGGGCGGAAACCCCCCCCCCCCTGTTGTTAAAAAATGATCACTCCCTTAAGGCCCTACATGCCCAGTTAAGGTGGGAGATGGCCACCAGCTGAGAGGTGTGCTATACTGAGGACCGTGAAGTACCTGTGTACAGGTGGGTTAGGTACCTTACAACACCTGCATCAAGGGGATTAAGGACGGCTTTAGTTTGGTCATGTTTTTATTTTGTTGTATAACGGTACTTTAAGTTGTACTAAAACCACAACCTCCAAGGTCCCTTTATACCTATACAGGGCCGAACAGGGCCGTCATAGTGTCACAACCCCACACAAGCTGCTGGGGTTTTCAATTTTATTTTATTTATTTTAAATTTGGTGTTGAAAGAAGAGTGTATATAATGTATTTATTCTATTTATCTATCTGGTTTCTTATTTTAAATTTACTTATTTTGGTGTTGAGAGAGGGATGTACTCAATACATTTATTCCATTCATTTATTTCCAGTTCCCTACATAAAAAGGTGCCTGTGGCTTGATCCTTCTTGACCTCCTCTAAAATATAACAAATTTTCTTTCCCCCGCTGCTTTTCATTCTGAAATGCTCCGTCCTTGGTGTTGACCCAGATGCATGTATGACGTTATGACGTCACTATATGCTACGTCATCGTGTAGTACGCCAACATAGGTAACACTATGTCCTTTGAATCGTTTCAGGATTTAAAAAAATCAATTCGTCTACTTACAGTCCGCCATCTCTACCTCTACAGCTAACAAGATGTGCTTACCTGTAAATAGAAAACAGAAAGGGAGATAAGTTACAATTTGTATTTTAAAGTTATATAAAATATAGTACACATAGATTAAAATGCAGATTGGTCACGGTACATGAGTCTAATTCATGTTTTCTATATAAAATTCGGTTTTATATGAATTAAGTTTAATAATATTTAAAATGAAATGGTTGATCATGCAATGGGTAACCACTGATAGTTATTCTAGCTTGATTGCCTGACAAGACTAATAATCTATTTATACCAACATCTCTTTGTTAAACAGTTATCGATATGTTTGCTGTGAGCCCCGACCTGTGCCCCATCAGGTGACTGCTTCTCACTACTACCATGTAGTATATACAGGGTACACAAAGTTATTTGTATAACACTTCTAAGACCCTTCTTTTGGTATGTATACCCAAGCCTCAGCCCAGCTTGAATGTGAAGGTTTCTCACCCCAAACTATTTATACATTATATGTATATGTTTCTTTTATTATGCTCTTTTATAACCCATTGACGAAGCATAGTGCTTTAATGCAATATACCCTTTTAACTTTGTCCATATGATGCGTGAACGCTGCGCTGGTGAGTAACTCACCGATGGTACATTCCTGAACCATGCCGGCCCTCTGGGACTACATTGATACACTCCCAATGGTTGGGCATGATGCACCAATGTAGTGCAAGCCCGGTGAGTGTCGCATTAGCGCTGCATTAATGCATCATGCTGATAAATGATCACAGTCTTTCAGATGTGATGCTGTCATTAAAGGGTTGTTGTACCATTCATGTCTAGATGCCCCTCTTCCCTCAATGACTACTAAGGGAGTGATCATTTTTTAACACCAGGTGGGGGGTGGTGGGTTTCCGTGCGGAGCGTGCGAAATTTTTTACACCCCCCCAGTCAAGGGGTCAAAATATTTACCCCCCCCCCCTTAGGGTCGAAAATCGGCTCGCGCACGGGCCCTTTGAAGCATAGTAACGCACAGGCTTTTTGGCTCAAAACCAAGAGGGGTCCAAATTTTTTTGCCCCCCCCCCCGGTCAAGGGGTCCAAATTTTTTGTCCCCCCCCCCTGTTGATAATAAATGATCACTCCCTAAATGCTACAGGTCGGCCACAGTGTGAGGCAGGAGGCTGCCGTATCCAGGGGCGACACCTGCCGGCCACCAGTCACGTCCATTAGTGACGTCACAGCAGGCACCCCTAGCGGCAGGGGCTGTCAACACTCACAGCATCACCCCCCCCCCCCCCCCCACACACACACACACTGCCGACATGAAAGACGTGGGCTTTCCTATACTTCTCATTTATATTCTATTTAAATAGTGTGGGTTTTTTTTGGTGTTTTTTTTGGGGGGGCGGGGGTGTCTTGACGTTATTTTTGTCAAATGATACCTGCTCAACACTAAAGAGGTTGGCCCTTTAACAAAAGAGGTTGACTCTTTAACCCTTAGAGGACGGTATGTCGCTAATACTAGTAGTAATAGGTGACAATTGTCGTCATAATGCACCGATGCGGTCTTGGTGAGTAACTCGCCGGTGCTGCATTGGTGTATCATGACGACCCTTCGGGGGTATTTCAACACCATATGGTCAGCATGATACTGGAATACTGCACCAGCGAGTTACTCGCCAGGGCTGCATTCATGCATCATGACGACCAAACGCATGATGCATTCAGGCATGGTGCCGTCCTTAAAGGGCCAAGAAGAGGTCAGGTGGGCGGTACACAAGGTTTATTTATGTTACTTTTTATGGTGATACCTGAATTCATAAGCCTGTTGCCATGGTCCCCATTGATAACTTTCAGATGATTTATCGATTTCAAATTGACTCATGAACTCCCAATGGGTGTCCATTAAGTTGCTATATTTTGGGACTGAAACTAATTTATGAATTAATCAAATTCCCAGAATAAACTCCTGCCTATGATTCAAAGAACTGTTTTGGGGGAGTAAGTAAAATACTGCTATTGAATACTGAGGCTATTACTGAGTAAAGGGCACAAAACCCCGTCTATTTAGAGTCATCCCCTGTAGTACAGCCTTATAGTAGGGTCACTGTGACTGACCCGTGTCCCAGTCAGCCCCAGACACAAAACGTCGTAAACACACCCAGCCTCCCCCTACACTATACTTTGTAGTATAGGGTGCCAAGACGGGTAAAATCGACAAGGAGACAAGACCCTGTTTTTAACTTTTCAACCTAATGTACAAGGGACAAGGGAATGCGGGGGCTTGGCGATAAGGGACAAACCAATTTCTTTAAATAAACTGACAAGGGACAAGAACCATTTCTTAGGATTGACAAGGGACATCAGCATTTCTTAGGATCGACAGGTGACACAGCTACCCCCCGTCTGGGGCCCTCAAGAGACACACACCTTACAGAGTCTGGCTGCAGCCATGACTCTGACATACATCGTAGTAGTATAGTATGTATCGGAACGGGACTATAGTTAAGTACTGTTTATTACTCAATCGACCTGCAGCCAATCAGAGGCCTCCCTTTTGGCGGGAAATTCAAAAGCAGCCAATGAGAGGCCTCCCTTTTGGCGGGAAATTCAAATAGGTCACGTGACCGGAAGTGACCTACTTCCGGTCACGTGACCTTTGGGCGGGAAATTCAAATAGGTCACGTGACCGGAAGTGACCTACTTAAGAGGGTCACGTGACCACCATGTTGGCGGGAAATTCAAATAGGTCACGTGACGGGAAGTGACCTACTTAAGGGGGTCACGTGACTACTAGGTTGGCTTTCAAAATAAGTCACTTGAGATTTTGATGGATAAATAAATTTAAAAAAAGAAAAAAAAAGCAAGCTGAAAAAGCTTGCTAAAAAATAATTTAAAAATACGGCTCTTTTTTTCTAGGAGGGGGGGAGAGGGGCACTCTGGGGGGCACTCTTTAAGATGCATGGGGGGGGAGGGGGGGAGGGGGGGAGGGGCAGGGTTTTTTAAGAGTGAGACTCGCTTCTCTGCCCTCTCTAAAAGAGAGGGCAGAGAGGCGAGTCTACTTACAATGAAAGGTATCATGATCGCGTTTATGATGATGTGCATCATGATGTGACTATCTTACAACCCTATGAGAAATAAGCAAGACATGGGCGAGAAATAAGCAAGACATGGGCGTACTTACACGGGCTATTTGTAAACTAATGAATGTGACTTCTTCGTTAAAATCAGTATCTACAACTCTTTTAAGCCTAAGGCTTTTTCTTGAGTTTATTCTTTTGTTCAATTTCGGGCCCACCTCAAAAGAGGAATAGGCCCTCTGTAGCACTTGTCGCTTGCTCATCAATCAGAGCCGGGGTGTAGAAGGCCCCTGCCCTGTCGGGTACGTTCTCCCTCTGGTACGTTTTTGGTTAGTTTGGAGCTCTCAGTCGACTGTCTTATCCACCTTAAAAAACCAGACTTTCGGTGTCTCATGATAAAACTGGTGCCTTATACTAAGCGCTGGATTACTTTCTCATTTTTAGTGTTCTATCCGATGCTTATTTAATTTTTGCACTGATAAAAACGGTTAGCTTGTACAAACACGCGGTCTATTTAAGTGTTAAGTGTAGAAAATGAACAGAACAGTGCACAGAAAATAGAGCTACCGACTACATTTCGCCCAGTCACTCAGCGGAGACAAAAGAACTACTGACGTAGTGTACCCGCTATTCCGACAGTTGGCGCCACCGTTATACTTTTCCCGCGTGCGACATGAAGCCCTGGGCGGGTACTGGCTGTTTTGGTTGTAGGTACCGAAACATAAAAAACTACAGCCAGCCAATGTCATGGTGAGACAGCTCTCTTATTTTTACCTTGAGTAGCGTCCGTAGGGCCTATGACAAAACCTAGTCCCGTACACTGAGCAGCTTGAGGTCTGAAGGCTCATACAGAAAAATGTGTGGGTGTGTGGGTGTGTGGGTGTGTGGGTTGCTTTACGCCTTAGTTAACAGCTATGGTCATTTCAAGAGCGGTGATGTGTGATCGAATCTATTGGCCCTTTTACGAGACAAGGGTTCTTTTACATCCCACACTACATAGCAGAGAGACGTCTAGCAGCCCTAGAGGCCCCGCAGGGGGCTCGAGAGGTGCCGTGGAGAAGAGCAGATATCCACGAGAGGCCACGCCAACAACCAATTCTATCTTTATCCCGCGAGAAAAGGAGATAAGGGTCAAGGTTATGAACTATCAAAAGATTTTAGAGTAAATTAAGTTATGAGATATTAATATAATGTACATATCTAGGGCACGATATAGGGCCTCTGCAGATCCCCCTTCAGGGCCCCGATCCATGAGGCCTTAGAAACGGAGCTGGTCATGTAACCAAGGGAGATCAGCAGTTGTTGATGTCGGCGCTGCCGATAACGCTGGTAAATGACCGTTTTACTCATGTTTAGAGTCAGAATAGCTTGAGTATTACTTGAATATCGAAGAGTAGAGGTCAAATTACCCCAGACAAGGTGTTTCATCTAGAATTCTCGACAGTATTTCCGAAAATTGCAAATATTGGTCCCAGCCCACGGGGCCCCATACCGAGTATTAAAAGTTTGAGATGACTTTCATTCATGCTGTTGACCAATCAGGGGGCTCTGTTTTTACGACATGACTACATAGTAAAGTGATTGACAGTCCAGATATCACTTGACGACGTCAAATATCGATCTGATATTTGATCCTTGATATTTGATTCAAAACCCACATCGAGTGGGATAAAGCCTTTTATCATCTTTTGATTGTGAGGCATACACTTTTCTTACACACAACAGCTGTCATCTATCAAGGGGCTCTGGATAGGGGGTCCCCATGTCGAATGTCGATCTTAGAAATGACCATGTCACATGACAATGTCACTTAATAATGTTCATATCCCATGTCGATTTTAAGAAATGTTCATGTCACCTGTCACTATGATTTTTTGGGCCTCATGTCACTTGTCATTAGACTCATGTCGTTTGTCGATTATAGAATGGTCATGTCACCATATCGAATTTAGCGGTCCACATCCATTATCAAGTGTCAGGGCATGTTGGCTGCTTGAACACGTAGTCTGTCATCACCCTTGTTTCTGTGCCTTATCTAAACAGGCAATTAGTGGCCGCTAGCCGAGAGTACCTCCCTGGTCGCCTCTCCCGAATCTGCTAGACGTCTCACTGATAGGAGTGTGTGGGTGTGTGGGTCTGTGTGTGTCTGTTCGGTCTGTGTGTGCACGCGTCTTGCGGACCACTGTTAAGCCTGTGGTTGGAGAGCGCGACATAGCCGCTTGCTACACTCTCTAAACAGAGGTCCGCAAGACTAGGCCGGATCGCGCTCTTGCTTAAAGGTGCACCTCAACTCAGTGCGCCTTTAACAGCCGCCCCAAATAGGTGAAGTTCTTGACGCGGCACAGCGCCTCCCACCAGTAGCCAATCAGCGCGCCGAACGCCGGACACACCTCCACCGTGTGAGCCTCTAAGTAGGTCACACGAATCATACTAAGATGCCGATCTCTTCTGTCGGTTCGTCGCGGTGGCCGTGAGTGATCGCACGTTCGCCAAGATTCACTGCCTTGATTGGCAGAGGGGGGGGCTGATTACCCCCCGTCGGATGAATTGCGGCGAAACCATAATCAATTTTTCGCTGTTTTAGATAAAAGAGATCCAGAGCTATCCGCTCGTCCAAGAATTATTTTTCTATCAGCCCGGGATCACCCTCAAATTAAGGCCTAAAGTCCAAAAACCCAAAAATTTTTCCCTATGGGATTTCAGTGTCTAAGCGTTTTTTGCAGCCCCAAGGAGCAGCTCACGGGCTCGAACCCTGTAAACGCTTTGACGCGCTTTCGTCGCCTTAGGCGACGTAGACCTACCCTATTTTTTTTTGGACCATGTTACCTGAACACGGATTATTTTTTTGTTTAGCCCAATGAGCTCACAGCTAGACTAGATACCTCATGTTTTGGATTGGAGAAATCAGCAGAGCAATAAAAAGCGCGGTGAGGCTAGTGTGGCCCCTGTGAGTTGTAAAATTGGTGCTAAATGTGGTAACCAGGCGGATGCTGAGTTCATTGATATTGTCCGTTAATGATACTTAAGGTGGGTGTTGTCTAAAGTTTTAATTGATATTACCAATGTGGCCAATAATGACTTCACAGTTGGGGCCCTCGCCCGCAGGTCCCAGATTCAGGGTATTCTTTGTTTATTGTGTGGCCCCTAAAGAGGGGCCGACTAACTCTTTAGAGTTAGTTAGATGCTGCCACTGTGCTATGCAACAGCAGCTATTAATTACGCTTCATGTTGGGCGGCATGGATCACTTGATGGGTGATACCTCAAAGCTCAAACACGGCAGAGCCGTGTGTGGCATGCGAGGACCAGTGGGTCAGGGGTGATCCGTTGCAAACAGAATGCTGATCCGTGTGAGGTTCTGACTTTCTATAGTTTTTTATAAAGCCTTAGATATGGTGTGGTATTTTTCATCTCGCTATAGTTTAGTTGGTATTTAAGGAAACCGCCTCATTTCTATCAGAAATACACAATATTGAATTGTTTTTTATATTTTAATATATTAGAAGCGCGCTTTGTTGCCTATGTAGCTCATTATGCGTTGAAATGTTCGCGAGCATCGTAGGAATGTACAAAACCCCTATTGTGGCACCATCTGACGAAAGAGCGGAGAACTATACTAGCGCGTTTCGTTATTCACATCTTTTGACAGGGACTTGGTTGGTGGCTTTACGCCCTAATTAACAGCTGAAGTCATTTCAAGGGGGGTGATAGTGATCGAATCTATGGATACCTGAAGGTGGAAAGCACACACCCTACACTTTTACCGAGGCAATGGTGGTGCTGCTCAAAGGGTGTGGCGAGCTAGACTGGAGGATGTAATAACTAAGCAGCAGAAGGACCAAAAAGACAATCTCGTAGTAGTAGGTCTACTTAGATCTTGAGTAGCCGCCCTTGTGGCTATAATTACCTAGACTAGTTGGCTCTGCCAGCCTGGTCAAGTGAAAATTGGTAAGGAGACTATGAACTAAGCTAACATCTCATAAGTATTAGTTACCACCCCCTCACACCCGTTTAACAACGGATTCAGGGTCTAATTATGGAGACCCTAGAGTAAGATTAACAATATATCCCAATGTCTGTAGTAGACATTTACGACATGCAACCTGCCCCCTAGAAGGGATAGATCTGACCACAAGTCCGCAAAATGGGACTCCCCCTCTGAGAGTATCAAGGTTTGCGTATAGTCTCTTGCAGGTTAATCTGTTATCTACCCCTTTGTCGACTTCGCCAAAATCCTGGGAGATTCACTTTAAACCTAAGGTCTACCCTTTTTATTCTTTGTTTATTGTGTGGCCCCTAAAGAGGGGCCGCGGTGTTGATTAATTACACCACATGTTAAGCAACATGAGATCAAACCTTCCTCAAAAGCGACAAGGCTCAGAGTCCTGTTGGACGGGAACCCTGTGTGGCATTTCAAGACACCTGGTTGAGTGATCTGTTGCAGATGCCGTTCCGTGAGAAGTTCTGACTTTATATAGCTTTTATATCGCTTTAGATATGGTGTAGTATTTTCAATCTCACTATAGTTTAGTTGATATTTCAAAGAATCTGCCTCATTCTATCAGAAATACACAGCGTTGACATGTTTCTTATATTCAATATATTAGAAGTGTGCTTTGTTGCTTATTATAGGTCATTATGCGTTTAAAATGTTCGGGAGTATCGTGGAAATGTACAAAAACCCTATTGTGGCGTCATCTGACGAAAAGAGCGGAGAACTACACTAGAGCATGTAATGGCCAGACCAGCAGGCGGCAGCAGAGTGGTCAAAAGACAATCTCGTAGTAGTAGGTCTACTTGCATGTTGAGTAGCCACCCTTGTGGTTGTAATTACCTTGACCACAGGTCCGCAATATGGAGCTCCCCCTCTGAGAGTATCAAGGTTTGCGTATAGTCTCCTGCAGTTTAATCTGTTATCTCCTCCTTTGTCGACCTCGCCAAAATCCTGGGAGATTCACTTTAAACCTAAGTCCTACCCTTTTTTATTCTTTGTTTATTGTGTGGCCCCTAAAGAGGGGCCGCGGTGTTGATTAATTACACCACATGTTAAGCAGCATGAGATCAATCCTCCTCAAAAGCGTCAAGGCTCAAAGTCCTGTTGGACGGGAACCCTGTGTTGCTTTCGAGGACGAATGGTTGAGTGATCCTACCGATCCGTCAGAGGTTCTGACTTTATATAGCTTTTATATCGCTTTAGATATGGTGTAGTATTTTCAATCTCACTATAGTTTAGTTGATATTTCAAAGAATCTGCCTCATTCTATCAGAAATACACAACGTTGACATGTTTCTTATATTCAATATATTAGAAGTGTGCTTTGTTGCTTATTATAGGTCATTATGCGTTTAAAATGTTCGCGAGTATCGTGGAAATGTACAAAAACCCTATTGTGGCGTCATCTGACGAAAAGAGCGGAGAACTATACTAGAGCATGTAATCGCCAGACTAGCAGGCGGCGGCAGAGTGGTCAAAAGACAATCTCGTAGTAGTAGGTCTACTTGCATGTTGAGTAGCCGCCCTTGTGGTTGTAATTACCTAGCCTAGTTGACCCTGCCGGCCTGGTCAAGTGAAATTAGTAAGGAGACCACCCATTAACGTGCTCCACAGTCTTTAGACAGTTAAGACTATAGTCAAGACTGGAGAATTTGGCGAGACGGCCCTCTGGGAGGTCATAATCCTCAATGTTAGGTGTTAGCTCATTAACATCAGATACCATATTAACAACCCATTTAAATGTTCATTTTAATAGCAACTCACCCTATTCTGACAAAATCCTATTAGCAGGTAACCTCTGTGTAAACCATACTGCAAACATCTGCTACTTCCAGCGTCTGCCTCGTGACTGATAGTGTACAACAAGACGAAGTGGGCAGAGATTAGAAAAAATGAAGCTCTTTATATAGCCGAGAGAGCAGCTAATCTGGATGTTCTAAGCTTGTTTTCACCTAGAGCTCCAACCCTCTTCCAGAGAGAATCAAATCGCTTTTCACCTGAACCCTTCCACCCCTAATCCATCAGCATGAAAAGAGAATTAACGAGTGTAACGTGCGCTACATGTATATGGGATTATAGCTGGTGAAGAGATAAAGCCGAGTCACCTGTGTATACAAAGACTACAGGGGGTGATTAACGACAGGTGTGACGCGCCAGCCCGTGAACGGATTAAGCCAAAAAAAAATAAAAAGGTATGTTTCAGGTAACATGGGCAGAAAGACTGGAGTCGGTAGGTCGGATTTTTATTTTATTTTATTTTATTTTTTTAACATGAAAGTACTAGCCATCCTCCGTGGAAATTCTAAAAATGACCCAAAAAGTATAAAAATATGAAATTTTCTTCAAACTTGCTTAAAAAAACAACGTAGGGTCGACCCTGTTTTGCTAGGGTTGGTCGGGTGACCTGAAACAAACCTTTTTTTTTTATTTGGCCTTATCTTTCAAGCTGACGCTTAAATTCAACTAGCCAGCCGCCGTCCACACCACTCACTGCGACAAGAGGAGGTGCTGTTGTTTTACACTTGAGTCGCTTACCACATGGTCTCTACCTCACAGACAGACACGCGCCCCCTGTAGCTTTTTTTTTTGTTTTTTTTTGTATACACACGCTAATCTCATAACCCCCTTATCCGTTATACAGGTAACGAGTATTCTCTTTTAAAATAGCTGCCAGTCAGCTTAGCTCTAGAAGCAAGAAGGCGTGTATAGGTGCCTTATAAGTCGGCAGGGGGTAAATACTAGTGAAAAAGGAAGGCAGGTGTGCAGGTAGCTTTTCTAACAGACACGTGTGTGCACTAAGCTGCTTAAGTCTAAACCCTCCCGCAGTAGTCAGGTGGCATGTGAAAACTTACTTAACTGATCTCTTACATTGAGTAGAGTCTCTGTGCTGAGAGAGCCTTTTCAGCCGTTTAAGAGGATTAACTAGGACAGGGTACATAAGGAGTGAAACGCCGAATAGCGGCTACTCAGTCTCGTGCAGCACAAGCAGCAGCATCTAGCAGCGGCTTCAGCAGCAGCTGCACGTGCAGCACAAGCAGCTGGCAGCGACTTCAGCAGCACAAGCAGCACGAGCAGCACAAGCCGTAGCATTTGTCAGCAGCATCCGTGACATCGTCAGCAGCAGCCCCCATGACCTTGTCAGCAGCACAAGCAGCCAGCAGCTGCTGACAGCTGCTTCAGCAGCTGCTGGCAGCTGCTGCACGAGCAGTAGCACAAGCAGTAGCATCTGTCAGCAGCAGCAGCAGCAGCACAAGCAGCCAGCAGCTGCTGCATGAGCAGCACAAGCAGCACAAGCAGCAGCACCGACAGCAGCAGCAGCAGCAGCAGCAGTGTGGACCACTAAAGTCGAGATGAAGCCTAGTGACATTTGACATGAAGCTTGAAAAACACAGTGACAGGTGACATGAGCAATTCTTAAAATCGACATGAGATATGAGCATAATTAAGCGACATCGACATGCGCCATGGCTATTTTTTAAGACAAACATCATATGTCATAGCCTCCTCATCCAAACCTCCACTAGTAGTGCTCTATAAGCGCAAGCTGTAAACCCTCTCCTCCCCTCGTGCACACAGGCGAATTATCAGAGTCAGCCAATGGTGTCAATACCCCTCTCATACAAGGGTCGGGCGCTGCTGGACTATAATAGATGAGTCAAGGACCGTTCTACTGAGGGTCAGGCAGGCTAAGTCGGACATTCAATGACAGGTAGGTCTTTGACAACCTTGCTTGAAAGTCTGGACAGCATTGACAGACTGGGGCATAAGGATCTCGCATGGTCAGACTTTCAAGCAAGTTTTGCTAAAGTCGCGTTATTGAATGTCCGACCTAGCCTGACCCACAGTAGAACGGTCCTTGACCCGTCTATTATAGTCCAGCAGTGCCCGACCCTTGGCTGAGAGCAGTTTAAGCGCCATTGGGTGTCTCTGATATTTGCCTCTGTGTAAGATGAGAAAAAAAGTCTGTTGAAAGACTATATTTCAAGCCAGAAAACTGTTATTAGCTTTCCAAGTTGTTTATTTAACAATATCTTAGCCTAGCAAGCAGCTGTCAGATGTCATCTAAGAAAAAAAATGTGAGCTGTTAATAGATTCAAGAGAAATTAGTTTACAAATAGCCCGTGTAAGTACGCCCATGTCTTGCTTATTTCTCATAGGGTTGTAAGATAGTCACATCATGATGCACATCATCATAAACGCGATCATGATACCTTTCATTGTAAGTAGACTCGCCTCTCTGCCCTCTCTTTTAGAGAGGGCAGAGAAGCGAGTCTCACTCTTAAAAAACCCTGCCCCTCCCCCCCTCCCCCCCTCCCCCACCATGCATCTTAAAGAGTGCCCCCCAGAGTGCCCCTCTCCCCCCCTCCTAGAAAAAAAGAGCCGTATTTTTAAATTATTTTTTAGCAAGCTTTTTCAGCTTGCTTTTTTTTTCTTTTTTTAAATTTATTTATCCATCAAAATCTCAAGTGACTTATTTTGAAAGCCAACCTAGTAGTCACGTGACCCCCTTAAGTAGGTCACTTCCCGTCACGTGACCTATTTGAATTTCCCGCCAACATGGTGGTCACGTGACCCTCTTAAGTAGGTCACTTCCGGTCACGTGACCTATTTGAATTTCCCGCCCAAAGGTCACGTGACCGGAAGTAGGTCACTTCCGGTCACGTGACCTATTTGAATTTCCCGCCAAAAGGGAGGCCTCTCATTGGCTGCTTTTGAATTTCCCGCCAAAAGGGAGGCCTCTGATTGGCTGCAGGTCGATTGAGTAATAAACAGTACTTAACTATAGTCCCGTTCCGATACATACTATACTACTAACCCTCCCCAGAGCTGTTATTTACACCAGTGTTAATTTTCACAATGCAGGTAGGTGTGAAAACACTGCAGAGCTCACTGCCTACTGGGTGAAATGGAGGAGCACAGAGGGAAAGTCTATAGAAAAAGCTTATTTATATGTGATTACATGGCAATCACCTGTATGATTCACTATTCCCCATGTATGATTCAAGAGCATACACTAATCTATCTCATGGGATATATACATTTAACAGCAAATTGATAGAAAATTCAGCAAATGGGTTATAAGAAAACCGTTGCTAATTTTAGCCCTGTAGTGTTTATGCTACAAGCAAAACCGTTGTTAATTCTAGCCATGCAGTGTTTTCACACCTACCTGCATTGTGGAAATTAGCACTGGTGTAAATAACGGCTCTGGGGAGGGTTTTCCTCCATTTACCGGACCTGCTCAGGCAAATTGAAATTGTGCGAGGCCAACCCCTTTTTGCCAGAGGAATGCACTGACTTTTTCGCCAATCCACTAACCCCCCCCCCCCCCCCGCAACTATTGTAACAAAATGGCCACGGGGATCTGAGTCATCCATTAGTTGTGATATCAGATCATCTTGATCCCACCATGCCGCACTCTGAAGCTGCTACCTTTAATTTACATTTTAGGTCTGTCACATTGTACGTTACATCTGTGTAAAGCTATGAGTAAATGCTTTATCATGCTATTGCTACTTTTTAGGCGCTTTTATATCATAGTTCCAATCAGTTACCATGAATGGAAACATATGTCAGCAAGGGGTGGATCTCAGTAAACAACATTGCAATATTTGAAATCTGACGGGGAAGATTAAAAACCAACCCTTTATCTCGATTTTGTCGGGGAAAAAAATCAATACTTGGCAAAATAGTCTGTCAACCTGTTGTTTTTGGTTCATGAAACCACCAAAATAATCTGTGGTCAATATCATCAATACTCCTCATGGTATTTAGTTACAGATTCATTTTATGACACACAGCATTGATTTGAGCAATGATAAAAGAAAGAAAACACGGAGGGGATGAAAAAAAGTTTTTTGAGGGGCTCTCGTGTATTATAATGAACAGATTACACCGACCATGTTATGTTGGCTTAGGTAGATGCAGATAGAATCGCTGTAACTGGTAGAAACCTACCATCAGCCCCCTCACCAATACAAATCACATTACACAAGTGATGTCAATAGCCATATTCGATCCTATCAGCATTATCAGCATTGTGTGTATGGTTTATGCCCTGTGTATGTCAGATAATCAATGTTAACTGTATCAGACACACAGCAGCACAAAGTGCAGCGCTGCTGGAGCATTCAGTTACAGCTGACATTGTTGTTGTTATACAGAGCACACCAAGCTCCTATTGATTCATTGATACGATGAGTGTGACGAGATGGGAACGTTGCTGCTGATGTATGATGATAAGAGCATTGGTTGTTTATCATTCAGATTTAAGGTAATGCTTTTGAGTTCCTCAATCTAACGTTTACACATCCTCAAGCATTTATGCAGTCCAAAATTAAACAGAACATATATCTAAGTCCACATTATATTTTTACTCATCTCTAATGCAGACCCATCAATCCATCCATGGTGTCCCTGATGGGATGCAGAGTGAGGTGCAGAGACTGGTAATAATGTAGTGCACTAACTGGGTACCAGAAATGACCCAATGTCAGCAACCGTCATACAAAATTCACTGGAGCTGTCTCTGAGTGGAATAAACCATTAAATCAATTCAGAAGCTGAAAACCTATCACATTTTATAAACATGTTTATCAGACATGATGATCAGTCATCAAATAGGATATTCTTTTCTGATCTTGCGTTATCATATATGAATCGGTTCTGATGGGTAATTCTTGAGCTCCTGTAGTCTGTGTTGATAAGAAGTAAACAAATAAATGAAGTTAGCATAGCATGGGCCTAAAAAAATTAACGTAGGCTTGTATACCTAGTCTTGGAGACCAAAGGGCATGGTGTATACATACATTTTCTATTGGACTCTGAAATCTAGGTAACAGATAAACTATGGTTATGAAAGGGTAAGTACAATTCACCACAAGTGACTGGTGGGGCCAGAGGAGGGCAGGGATGTGTGGATGGGTAGGACCGGAGAGGCTGCTATTTCTTGTTACCTCCACTTTCACCACGTGGAACAAGTGAGCCTAAAACACATTGTCATCCGGAAACCAGGCATTGGTTACATGAGATATGCAAATGGATGTGGGCTGTATTTGAACAGATTGTGTTTTAATTGTCTCACCTTACTGAACAAACACAACTCAATTCTCCACAAATAACTATCTTAATGAATTTGAAGTTCAGGTGATGGGTATCAAGAAATGTTGACAACCCTTTAATAACAGTAGTTTTATTGTGTGAAACGGAGGAACTATTTAATCTTCTCAAAATCCAGCATCCACATTATTGAATGATGAGCACTCTCTTACATAACACACCTGATTCACCATTGATAACTGTCTATATTACCCCATCCCTTTAATGCCACCAAGTAAGGCGCTGGATGCTACAGAGTTATGTAACAGTCTGGGGCAGGCAGCAAAGTGGATTAGTGACTTAACACATAATCGCATTAATCTATTTACAGTGAATCTACCTGACCCTCATCAATCAATCACACACTATAACTCTTACCTTGGAAGAAGAGTACTTCTTATTTTAGATAAGTATCATGAAGATCAGAAAATATCTGAGATTCATTCTTTAGGATATGTAAGCCCTCTAAGGGCTGTATTGTATGAGGAGGCTATGATTCTTTAAACTAAAGAACAAAACCCCTTCATGAATAAGGTCCATGCACACTGAGACTGGTATTGTACTGAAGAAGGCTGCACATAAGCCATTGTTGTGCATCCTACATGGCAAAAGCCACACTGTAGACAGCCATGGTAACTCTCAGAAAGAAATAAACAACTAAATCGAGGGCTACTGTCATACCTTTTATCCTTCTTCAAGAATATTTTCAAAAATAGCCTCACAAGCTATGATTACATTTCATTAAAATCATTGTCCTGGTGGTTGTTTTCCTAATGTATGGGTAACCGATATTCATACAGGTTCAAAATATGATCTAATCAATAGACAGATATTGTTTATAGTATTCATATATTAACAATGTATAGTAGCTTCACCATGATTCTGAGATGGACACAGACATTTGTACTCATGTAATAATGACACCTACAGTTCACCATTTTTGATATATAAAGAGACAAGAATGCTTGAATAGAAATAAGTTTATCTAAGTTTGTGATTCAAGGTGTGTGTCCAACTCAAGCACCACTGAGCAACTTTCTAGTGCTGCATTCATCCCCATTACCAACTATATGCATCTCTCACAGCACGAGAATGTAGCTCCGATTGTAGAGCTATATTTGTGCTCTGCATTATGACTTTAAGGCTGAGGGGCATTCTGTGAGGCATAATGCACTGTGACGGGTTCCCTGAATAATCCCCTTAGTTGTAATGTGCCTGAGCTTCCAACCATTAGAGCCTGCTACCCCCCCCCCCCACCCCCTTGAGACAGCAGCCCCCCTCCTACATCAGTCTGGGTGGATGCCTGGGGTGTAATTAGGTTACAATTGTTAAAAGGCAATTAAGGAACATGTCCCAGTTGTCTATTAACTTCTTGCCTCTCCACTGGAACTGATGTTGGAGGGCTGGCCATAGCTTGACAGTTACTATCGGTAACATAAGCCTAGAGCCACTAGGTAAGTGTTAGATATTATCGTTTGGCAGATTGATCAAAGTACATAAAATGTGGTATTCAAAGTAGGAACTATTGCAATTATGTCATCAATATCTCTTTACGGATATATATCTAGGCTTAAGGCATAAAGAACTTAAAACCATTTGCTTCGATGTAAGTGATGCTCATTTAGAAATATGATTTCACCAAGTACACCTTATCCAGTTGGTAAGAGCTTGATGTCCTTGATACTTTTTACAACATTCAATATACTTTATGTCCACATAACTTACTCCTTACCTATGTTTCCCAGTTTCCTCTCATATACTCAAAGCAACATATATAGTGTGTGTGTTATAAAGTCACCAGTTAATCTGTTTCCATAGCAACACAGACATGGGGAATTTTTTCTATTACAGACCATTGCCACCCCCCGCCACCAGCAACCATGAGGGAGTGGTGTAGTCAGTAGTGTATTTAAAGTAGGGGTTGAGTCAGGCAGTGTTGTAGTCAGTAGTGTATTTAAAGTTGTGTCAGAGTCTGTCCTGGAGTCAGTCGTGTATGTAAAGTTGGGTCAGAGTCAGGCTGTCTTGGAGTCAGTAGTGTATGTAAAGTTGGGGCAGAGTCAGGCAGTGTTGGAGTCAGTGGTGTATGTAAAGTAGGGTTGAGTCAGACAGTCTTGGAGTCAGTAGTGTACGTAAAGTTGGGTCAGAGTCAGGCTGTCTTGGAGTCAGTAGTGTATGTAAAGTTGGGGCAGAGTCAGGCAGTGTTGGAGTCAGTGGTGTATGTAAAGTAGGGTTGAGTCAGACAGTCTTGGAGTCAGTAGTGTATGTAAAGTTGGGTCAGAGTCAGGCAGTCTTTGAGTCAGTAGTATATGTAAAGTTGGATCAGAGTCAGGCTGTCTTGGAGTCAGTAGTGTATGTAAAGTTGGGGCAGAGTCAGGCAGTCTTGGAGTCAGTAGTGTATGTAAAGTTGGGGCAGAGTCAGGCAGTGTTGGAGTCAGTGGTGTATGTAAAGTAGGGTTGAGTCAGACAGTCTTGGAGTCAGTAGTGTACGTAAAATTGGTCCAAGTATGGCAGGGACTAGCGCACCCTCTCCATTAATACTTTGTTGATAGTGTTTGGGTGTGTGTGAGTGGGTGGTTGGATAGGTGAGTGGCAATGGGAAGATGTCTAGATGGATAAGTGGTAGGAAGAGGCTGTCATTTCTTGTTAGGCTAACATATGAGGGTTTGCTGGTCGGTTCATGGCTGGGATAGGCTTAGTATGCGTGGGTGGGTGGAACTCTGGCAGAATATGTCATTTCTTGTCACCTTCACATTAGACACATGACCTTGTCAATTAGGTTTTTAGTAACTATCAGAAAGAAGCGGGTAATTAGGCAGTGACTACCTGACATCTGCAAATGGATGTGGGCAATATTTGAATGGTTTGTGTTTTAATTGTCTCACCTTACACAATAACTCCAATTATTGTGCAGGTAACTAGGAAAATGATTTTCCAGTTCAAGTGTTAACTTGTGTAGGTTTTGCAAGGGAATTGTGCTGCCTGGTTTCACTTTATCCACCACTATTGGCAAATCCCTTGATTATCAAACAGAAAATCCTTAATAGAGGGAACATTTTTGCTCTGCCAGATATGGCAACCTCAGCCTTGGTCGTCCTGTTTCCTCACAAAGTAATGTATTTGTATACTTTTTCATTAACAAGAATGATTTTGGTGTACCATGATCTCACTAGCTATGGTTTCATTCTTAATATAATCCTATTATGAAATAATACTCCTGTAGGCGGTGATGTTTAAGCTAGGCTCAACATGGCTTAAATAAGATTATTGGGATAACTCCCTTTGAATCCGAACAGACTGGTATCCGACAAACATATAGTGCTCTTCTGAGGTTTTATTGACAACGCAGCACTTTAATACCCTATGGTAACAATGATGCTTCAATATTGCATTGATACTGCTGTATTTATACTTTATGTCTTTCCTATGGGACACTCAGATCAACATCATGCACAAACACAACACAAGTGAGATTCTCCCTAGGCCCTTCATTGATGTGTCTGTGAATGGAGGCTCTAATCCACGGCCTCAGGCTCCCTACAGGCCATCAACATTAGTTGCGGTTGACGTCTATAGGAATAAGAATATAAAGAATATAAAGAGCCAAAGGTTATTGGCATGGAATTAAAAATCTATCACCAAAAAGGCCCAAATATTATTATTTGGTATAGCCATGCACACCCGTCGGAGGCCTACCTCACATCCCGTGAATCCAAGACACACGGATCCACTGTCTGCTCAACCCTCATTTTGTGATGAGTGATAAAAAATGTGGCATTCATAATTTCAATCATTGCAGTGACGTTTTAGGGAAGGTCAGGCCAATGGGTGGAGGATTGGAGAAATGGAATTGGTTCATAATTATGGCACTGGGTTAGAAAATTGAAATTCAATAAATACCAGTGCCCTAAAATGGATGATCAAAAGGAAAATAATGAGCAAAACTTCAATCATTAAAAGGTTGATTGATCTGAAATATGTAATTCAAATTCCTCACATTGGAAAGTCATAACAAAAGCAGAAGAGTTTTCCGAACATCAGAAAAATCTTCCCGCTAACAACAGCTTATATACCAGAGGTGTAGGAAGCAAATCTTCATGGGGGGGGGGGGCATGGGGCACTACTCCAACCAGTTTACCTAGCATTGGCTTTCATGCATGATTGTACATATACACGCCTATATAGGAGTTATATAGAAGAGTAATATTTGAGCCCTCTTTAATTCTGATGAGGGGCCCAGACCCCTTTACCCCACTTTTTTGAATGTGGGAGAGGACAAATTTCGAAATTATGTGTATTATAATATAGGGTCCTGAAAAATGTTGGAGGGGGGGGGGGCCAAGCATATTCAGGCCCCCCCTCCTATGTGATTGGGGGGGCCTGGGGCCCCCTGGCCCCCCCTTTTCCTACGCCACTGTATATCGAGTTTACAAAACCCACTCCTCAACTATGTCAGCCACCCATCTATTCATTTGCAGGTAGAGGACTACCAGCCTGGTCAATTTCAGCCTGGCAGTCCTACTCCTTTATACGAGTGTACCTTTAGGCTAGCTTCGAAATAAGGCTATTGCAAATTTTGTGTTCAAACAAGTGAGAAGTATGAACATGTATATCAGCATTACCACCATAGTCTGATGGGTAGAGTTGATTTCGATTCTTAGAAGCAGTGGTAGGCAGTGGTAACATAATATAATCCTCAGCAGTGACACTGAACAATGTCAGAGATGTGAATATTTCATGAAAGTCATACAACAGTGGTAGATATTCTTCCATGATGGATATTCTGAGATGCTGCGGCAGACATAAATATTTATATCCTGTTTGCTGGATAAGATCGAGAGTAACTTGACATGCAGTGAATAATTCGGTGGTCCTTTGGCACTCCCAAAAGAATAATATTTCCCTTACACATTATTAGAGGTAGCATACCATGTGCAGAAGACGTGAAGCTGTTGCTCTCAGAGAGTTGCTGCTGCTAATACAATTTACGAGGTCACACCAGGATTCATTTTACTTTTCGGAGAAACTCAAAAGGATCACTGATGAAGGTTCATCAGTCAAAACAACAGCTTCCTATTAATTTAGTCTTTCCAGCCAGAGTTTGGGGACATATTTGTAAATGGGAATAATAGTTCCTGCAGTTAGCTTCTGTCATTGTATACAAGTAGCATACAAATTTATTTTTGACTGTTAACATTTTAGGTAAAAATTGGCTGTGTAGAGTTTGTCTTATTGTAGGATTCGAAATAAGGACATGAACCGCAGAATTCTTGGTGAGATGCGAAAAAGGGTTTATTAGAGTCTAACCTGGACAGCAAAGCTAAGAGTTTCTTTGATTTGTTTCAATCGTTCTATATGTATATGGCTTTCATGAGATCAATTGGGGCCTGAGACCTGAGAAGGTCTGCCTGAACCAGGGGATGGGAAGCAGTATTTATACTGTTTGCCTCTGCTTGTACTGTCCCCTGGTTCTGGCTAGATGAACTAAAACAGTAGGTGTTTGATTACATACCTAAATAACATTCGTGCCCCTACATCCGTATGATAGATTGTGTTTAAGTTGTGAGCGGCTGGGGTAGAAAACACAACTGAGAAGTCATATTCATTTAGCAGATTGGTGAAGGTAAAACATAATGAAGGACACATTTGATTATATCTCCAGGTGAAGCTGTAATCTGTACAGAAGATAATCAGTTGGAAGAAGGTAGTATTATAATGTCATTACGTTTTCCTGTCGTTAGCTCACATTAACGTACAGTAATTAGTGTTTAGAATGAATTTTTCCTAGGAGTAATACATTGTTGCTTCTGATCAGAACAGAAGTGTTTCAACGATCTGTTGCAACTGGCCCCTAACCAATATACTTGCTATCCACATGTATGCTCAGCAAAGGACATCAATAGGGCTTATGTTTCTTCTTATGTCATTCAAGATAACAATAGTAAACTCTCAAAGAGACTGTTGTGACTCCCTGTCGGGGAAAAATCATAAATGCTGTGCATCCATGCCAAAGGCATTCCAGGTAAAGTGATAAGATAATGATACTAGAGGGGATCTTAGTATTTCTTGGCCAGTTGAGTGGTGTTGTATAGAGTGGATGGGGAGTTGGTGATAGGCAGATGAATATTTATGAACAGACTGGAAAGGTTTTAAAAAGGTGACACCTCAATGTCAGATCAATTCCTGCATTGCATGCCCTTTTTATACTGCACAATAGCATTCCAATGAGATACCCATATATATGTGGTGCCATGAAAGGGAGTGTTGAATCGATAAGTCAGAACACTATGTGGATGCAGGTTGGAGGGCAGGCCCTGAATACTAATGTTGAGGGTGGCAGTGTAGGGCTATACAAAATCCCCGCACATTAGGCTAGTTTGGCATCCAGGTAGGATTTAAGACTGATTGTTCATCCAAGGTGTGAATGCGCTCTTCTAGCAGATGAAACTTTACTAGGTCAGTTATATTACTAGTTTACTGAATGTGGGACATGTAAAGCAGGCCTGCGAATTGAATCACAGACTGAGACAGCCAGACTAATGGGAACACAGGAACATCACAGTGGCTTATGTCTGTCCTATTTAACATCATTTAAAGTGGGTATATCCGATTTTTAACAAAATGTTAAATCCTACATAAATATGTTTTAATACTGTAAAAATGTATCATTTATGGGTGGGTACAAATTAAAATGGTATCCATAGGCAGTAACAGCTCTGAAATTATTGGCTTTTCTTGAGTATTTTCACTGGGGGGAATAAAATCATGCACAATTTTATTCCAAAACGACCATATATTGAGTCATTAAATCAAATTTGAGCAAATTCAGAGGGAACTAGGGGGAATGGAACAGATAGGAAGTTAGATATATGATTTGTGAACATTCCGACTTATTTTTAGGAAAATCTAATTTTTGGGCCCAACTATCGGATGTATTAACTTTAATGTCCTCCATCTGGTATTGACACTGATCTGGTCTCAGTGTGAGGCAGCAGGTGTGTGGATCCTCAATGGGATTGCATGAACATTGACATTTAAGCAAACCTTTGTATTGCTTAAAGTCACTATTGTAGCAACTTTAAGTTCGGTGAATTCTATGTTAATGTCCCGAAACGTCAATTTGACATTTAAGCCGCTTTGAGTGGCATTTACTGGAATTAAAGATGCTTAAAGTGTGACTTTAAGGGATCAGATTTTCGCTTAAATGCCAACATTCATGCAGTGTGGGAGTGGTGGATGACAGATACAGGAGATTCAGAATGGATGTTAACATACATGGCAAAAGATTGGGGTAAAAACATTCAAGTGCTTAGAACAAGGGAAGTCGGATTAATTTTCTATGATTGAGGCAAATAGCTTTTGAAGTAAGGTAATTAAAATAGACTAAGATAAAATATGATCTGTAGGAGATGGAACTAAAGCTACTAAGGGGAGCAATGGAGGATAGGGAGTTTGGCTGAAGAGGGAGTGCTGATGTTAAACTAAGTTAAACAATGATGCATTTTACCCTTCAGGTAGCGTTTCTATTCACTGTTTTATAAAGCCGTGCTGATTTTGTCCCCATCCTGTTGCAGCTGAGTGAGGAGACAGGAGCCCTCCCTCTTCACCTGACACCAGAGACCGCTCAGCTCCAGTGTACACCACACAACATCCATTGGCCAACATTTTTGTATGAAGCAGCAGTCTGGCAGGTGCCAACTGGCTCTGTGAGGTTGTGGCACAGTTTGTACACATGTCAGCATAGACACTGCATGTATTATGAGCAAGGGTGGAACATTTATTCACATTCATAAAAATATACACAGGGCTAAACTACCCGGATGTAGAATTCATAAGCATAGGATTATACTGGTGCTCAAGCTTCTTCTCATTTATTCTTTGAGATAAGATCTTCTGTACAAGTCTAGAAATATAAAAGATATGTATAGAAGGAGAGAACTGAAGGTCCCTTTGTGTTAGAAATATGAATAAATGGATATTCCAATCCAAAAAAATAATCAACTATAATAATAGGAGCAAATAAGGTCTGCAGCCTATGTTTGATAGACATTGAGTACATCAAGTTGTATTGCAAAGACTTTCACCATCAACTGATGCTTATTACAAACAAAATATATAAAAGACCCAGCAGTACCCCTACCCCAATATCGCACAAGCAACACTAGTACTAGCCGCCCTACCCTCTATGCTGGGAAATAACACATCAGTATTATCTATTCCTTCTATAAAAAGCATAACATGTCTACCCTGTACATTGGCAGGTCTTCCTGTCAGTCCTGTATCGGAGCCCCAATAGCAGTCTGAGGTGACTTTGTGTTGATAGGAAACAGGGCATACATCACCAAGTACACTGACACAATGCCCCTCACAAACATTGAGCCAGCCCTGCATGTGAGGCCAAATAGCTGTCTGAGGCTGCCTCTATAGGCAGCGTGGTTGGGGAGGAAATAGTGGACGCTTAGTGGAACATTGTTCATGTAATGAGACCATAGATGTTTTATAACCCTTCACCCTCTCTCTCCACTTTCCTCCCAAACTTCATACATCTGATCAAAATGGATGCCTGAGTGTGCTATACTCCAGCGGGACTATGTTGGAGGAAGCTTGATGTGCATCAACCGCTCTATTATATATCAAGGTGATGAATGGTCGGCTGGAGTATACTAGTCTTACTGTAGTTGACAATAACGTTAATTCGCCATGTGGCCTTTTAAACAACAGACCCTGAGAGGTTTGAACAAATTGGGTTGCATGGACATTCTGAACAGGTTCTCCAATTTAATCAAAAAAACTAGGACCGGTCCAAACGCAAAATAAATAGACAGAGTGAGGTGTAGTAGCAGGTGTCAATTTGATCTTAGTGACACACCAGGCAGGTACGGATCTTGTCAATCATTTATGGTCACCTTTATACTTATATCATGAAGGTAAATGACATCTGAGCAGGTACAAAAAGGCCCTGACTACAGCAGGTGTTAAAGGTTGTTGCTGTGTATAGCATGTTTAGAAAATAAATGTGAACCAGGGTACAGCTGGGATGTGGGAGGTAGGGAGCAGGTGAAGGGAGCACCCATCATTTCAATGTTCATTAGGATACTGCAGCCGATGGAGATGTCATTACCATACAACAGAACTTGCATTAAGTTTACATTTCTATGATACCTTTTTTGCCCAACATGGAACATTGCTTCACGAATATGTTAATGATTTAAACTTTATCCAGGATCAGTCCCTGTTTATTTTCTGGTGAAATGTCTAAACAATTTGTAAACAGTGGTTCTGTGGAATAAAGGTGTATTCCTACTTTGCACCTTGTTGAAGCAAGAGTTTCCCTTTACTAGAGATTCTGAGCACCAGAGCTGAGAAACAACAGCTCAGGGATGACAGTAACAGGATCTTTGTACACATAGATCAGCTAAACACCAAACTGTGCGAAATAGGCCATTTAGTTGGACACAGAATAAATGTACACAAATAAATGGATGAGTGGCTGTGGTGAGTTTATTTGTAACCCTTTGTAATTCATAATTGGACATGAACTACACAGTCATTAACCACTTTCCATTATGTGAAGTCCTGTGAGGGTCATGGTTTCTCACAAAAATGTCGTTTTCAGAGTTCTGAGACTGGATGAAAAAGTGCATTGTGCAATTTAATTGTATGCCATTCAGCATCTTGACACAGTACCCCGTTGCTTTAGGTCTTAATAGGAGCTGTGTATATAGATCCTTTATATTGTATCCATTACAAAGTGCAGTATCTATACAACTCCACAGTATGTACATGTACTACCAGTCCCTTGTATGATGTATAACAAGGGTAAATAACCGGTAAGTGGTTGTGTTGATGAGAACTACCTCTAAGAAGGATTATATAAAGGACTTTCATGTTCCTGAAGATTATGGTATCTAATGTCATGAGGGAACTATTGTTAGATTATACAGCCAAAGGGGAAGGAAGGGAGTCCCGAGTATTGAACCACAGAATGATAAATACACACAGACAACTGCGTGAGACATTCTGAGAGAACATGAGACCTGGGTACCATTTAAATGCAGCTTGATGCCTCTCACTCCCTGTTTAACTGTCAGTAGTATTGTATGTATCGGAACGGGACTATGGTTAACTACTGTTTATTACTCAATCGACATGCAGCCAATCAGAGGCCTCCATTTGGTCACGTGACCGGAAGTGACCTACTTAGGGGATTAGTGGTGACGTCACGTGACCTAGTTAGCCAATCAGAGGCCGCCATTTGGTCACGTGACCGGAAGTGACGTCATATGACCTACTTATGGACGGGAAGTGCCGTCATATGACCTACTTAGGGGACCGGAAGTGACGTCATATGACCTAATTTAGGATCACGTGACCGGAAGTGACCTGATGAGTCACGTGACCGGAAGTGACGTCACATGACCTAATGGCCAACCGGAAGTGAGTGACCTCATTGAGGATCACGTGACCGGAAGGGACCTGATTGATCACGTGACCGGAAGAAGAAGAAGAAGAAGAAGAAGAAGAAGAAGAAGAAGAAGAAGAAGAAGAAGAAGAAGAAGAAGAAGTGACGTCACGCGACTTAATGAAGAGATGAGCGTCTTTAAGGGGTCACGCGCTTTAAAATGTGATATTTTTTTTTTTTTTTTTTTGGAGGAGGAGGAGGAGGAGGAGGAGGAGGAGGAGGAGGATGAGGAGGAGGAGGAGGAGAAGGAGAGGAGGAGGAGAAGGAGGAGGAGGCGAGTCTCTTATTTTTTTCGGTAAACCAATAAAAAACACTACGATATAAGTTTTGTTTTTTTCATTTTTTATTGTTTTACGAGCGACTGGAAGTGACTTATTGAACTAGGTAGAAGCGTTCTTTAGAGTGTATAAGGGGGGGAGGGGAGGGGAGGGGAGGGGAGGGGAGGGGAGGGGAGGGGGGAGGGGGCCCCTTTAAGATGCATGGGGAGGGGGGCGCTTTTAGGATGCATGGGGCGGGTGGGGGGGGAGGGGGGGAGGGGGGAGGGGGGCACTCTAGGGGGGTGGGGGGGCACTCTAAGGGGCGTTTGTCTCTTTTAAGAAAAAAAGAAAAGAAAAGATTTCAATCGAGAGACACGCTTCTTCCTCTCGAGAGGAAGAAGCGTGTCTCTTCATTTTTTTTTTGTTTAGGAAGTGAGAGTCTTTAGGATCACGTGACTGGAAGCGACTTGATGAAGCATGTGACTAGAAGTGACGACGTCACATGCTTTAATGAGGCGATCAGCTGTGACTGGCGGCGGCGGCGGTGGCGGCGGCGGTGGTGCTGGTGGTGGTGGTAGTAGATGTTACTGTGGTCAGAGGTGATATGGTTTTTTTCCAACAGAAATCAGAGCTTTTATACAGAGGGAGTTTAATCCTATTTCCAACAGCACCCCAGCTGTCTAGCAGCCGCTCCGCTCCTTAAGAGCTTCTTAAGAGCTTAGATGACGAGGGGTATGTCATCGCCATCTGTGGAGGCCAGCTGAAAATGGTGTTTTTTCCTTATCCATAGCCTTACCTCCTACTCCCTACCTGAGGACGACTCTCTCCCCCTTTGGCATTCATTGTAACAAACGTCAGAGGTCAGGTGAAAATCGGATTTTCATGCACAGCCTTAGTCAGCTGTCACCCCTATTGAACTAGCCGGCCGCCGCCGGCCGGTCTACTCACCACGGCAGGAGGCGGTGATTTTTTTTGTTTTACACTTAAGTCGCTCACCACATGCACACGACTCTACTCACAGACAGACACACCCGTCTTAGGGGGTCCTGCTTCACACCACACCCCTCCTGTAGTTTTTTGTATACACACTCTAAGCTCATGACTGCTTAATCCTTTATACAGCTAATGCGCGTTGAATTAGCACAGTCGGTACACCGCCCGCTCATGGCAGTCGATCTCTCAAAAAAGGGGGGAAAGAGATCCAGCTGAAAATGTCATGACTTATGTCTTTTGTTTCTCTTTGTGAATGTCCGCCGGTCAGCGGGCGGCAGCAACTGCTTAATCCTTTATACAGCTAACGCACGTTGAATTGCTGAACAAGGCAGTAAGTAGCTTAGCTCATGTCAGTCGATCTCTCAAAGGGGAGGGGGAAAGGGATCCAGCTGAAAACGTCATGCCTTATGTCTTTTTGTTTCTCTTTGTGAATGGCCGCCGGTCAGCCGGCGGCAGCTGAACAGAGCCGTAAGTAGCTTAGCTCTAGAAGCGAGAAGGAGTATATAAGGGGGCTGGAAACACCCATTCACTCACTCAGTCTTTTGCTGCTCTCTACAGTCACCACCATGAGCAAAACACAACAACTAGTGTCGTCCAAGGATCTAATCGAGTTCAAGAACAAGAAGAGTACGCAGAACGGTGATCGTTTAGCGTCAGCGTCTCCTCTTGCTACTGAAATTGAGACTACCGCCGCAACCGCTTGGTCTTATCACCCTCCTGCTGTAGCGAGCGCATGCAGCAGTAGTAGTGGTAGTAGTAGTCGTCGTGGTAGCGACGTTGTTACACTCCCGACGGTTGTTGCTGCTAAGCACGCTGCTGCTGCTACTGCTGCGCCTGCTGCGGCTGCTGGTGATCCTCGTGCTGCTAGTGCTGCTGCTGCTGCTGCTGCGCCTGCTACTGCTGCGCCTGCTACTGCTGCTCCTGCTGAGGCTGCTGCGCCTGCTGCTGCTGTGCCTGCTACTGCTGCACCTGCTACTGCTGCACCTGCTAGCGCTGCGCCTGCTGCTGCTGCTGCTGCTGCTGCTGCTACACCTCTTGCTGCGACTGCCGCTACTAGTACTGACACGCAGCACGTTGCACAGAACCTCTCCACTGCTACATCAACCGACGCCATCAACGCCGCTCGCGCTGAGACTTACAGCTATTCGGACACTCAGCCCCAGCAGCGCGTAGTAGACATACATGCCCTAAAGCAACAGGGTGAGACAGAGATTGACGCTGACGATGAGGCGTACGAGGAACCCGAAGGGTTACTGGCGCACAGTCCGTTTTTCGACCTCATTTCCACTGGTAGCGCGTCCGGTCCGTGGCGACTGCCCTCACCATCACCTTACGAAGTCGTGCGGTTGCCCTGTTCCGACAACGAGTCGTCTGATACCAGCGCAGACGCTGCTCCTGTTATTGGTTCTGCTGCAGTAGTACCTGTATCATCATACTTCAAAGCAGAGCATCATACTTCAAAGCAAGGATACTTGTCAGACGCTATGCTACTGAAAATAAGTAGTAAGTTGCCGACATCAGATTACATACGGTTAGGTTCATACCTTGAAGTGAACTTGAAGGATATGGGATATCTCAGTTGTGAGACAAGTGTCATAACTCAAGCTAGAGAAATGTTCACTACTTGGTACCAGAAAAGTTGTACTACTAGGTGGAAGGACCTAGCCGCCGCCTTGGAAGAATCTTACCGTATGGACCTCATCAAATTCTCATGTGAGTACATGGACAAGCATGACATGTGGGATGGCTTAGAGAGTGGAGACATGGAGTGGAAAGTGCAGAAAATATTTCTCTCTTTTAGCTGAGCTCTGCCCTAGAGACTGGAAGACCATAGGGATCTACTTAGGGTTGACTTCTCATGAAGTAACTTTCATCTCTCAACCTGTGCCTTCTGACAGGACTGTGAAGAACCCTGTCTATGAAGTGCTGAGAGCTTGGAAGTACAACGAGACGTCTGAGCCTATGGCTCTGATGAAAGTGTTGCAAGACGACATGGGTCGCAGCAACGTTGCAATGTATGTTCAAGGGTTGTATGCAGCTGTACCCAAAGACATAAAAGTGAGCTGTGACACTCCAGTGTTGACCACTCTCGTCTGATCCCTGCAGTAAGATGGACATCTGTTGAATTCGATCCTAGACTACAGTCGCCTTTCACTATGCTAATAGTATCGTGTGGTAAGAGGCGTCTAGTATTCGAAGTGATAAATAACGTTTATTTTTTTTTAATAATTGGTAAATAAGTGAAAAAACAAAAAAAGAAAAACATGACGTAGGACGTTTGTGAAAAGTGTTTCAAAATTTTTAAAAGACCGTACAATCACGAGTGACCCGTAGAAAAATGAAGAACAATACCTAAGTTTTGCCCTCTATGCGGCGATGTCGATTGCTGAAAAGATCACCTGTCGACGCGAATCTCTGGACGAGGTGACTATCCCTCCACGTACATGCGCTGTACCGAACGGTGAGGAAACGTTCACGGCGAATTGGCCTGCAATACGAACGAGTGTCAGGATGCACGGGACTCGCGTGAGTGTAACAAACGTCAAACTACCAACCGGCGAGTTGAGTGACGCTGTAGATACTATGCGTCGCAATCTGCTTCACACAATGATAAAAAGTGGGTTTCTCAGTAGGCTTACTCTTACAACACAGAGAAGACAAGAGCATACTGCGCTACTTTCACGTCTCCCAGAACAACACAACTCTCATTACAACCGCTCCCTACTATAACTAATTCAGAAACTTTGGAAGAGCTCCTCTCAAAGATGGAAAACACCGTCGCTTGCGAGGAAGTACGGAAACTTTGCGACGCTGACACCAAGCGGTGCGCTCTTTTTCCTACTAATTTTGAACATTTGCGTTTACATGGGACCGGGGGGTTTTCCCATAGGCGGTAGGAACAGTCAGGACGGTCGAGTTGGAAAGAGAAGCCGTGTGTTAGATTTTCCCAACAAGGACAACCTCTGCGTCTTCCGCCACATTTCCTTTCACTTATACAACACCAGCAAGCGCGCTTCAAATTTGTTACGTCAGTTCTGTCCCGCTGCCACACGTGAAACTTTTCCTCCCGACGGACATTCCAGAATCTACCCTTACAACATAACCTTCGATTTCGAGGCTTTCTTCAGACCGTGCAGATAACCGTCGACCGAACACGTGTCCCTGCTGTGGGATCACGTCCCTTTGTCGGCTAGCGTCGCATCCGACTTTCCGGGGTAGGAGGGGACGGTGTACGTCAGAGAATCCGACGCAGATTCCGACCCCTTGTTAGACCGAGTTTAAAATCACATAAACGAGAATGCCAAAGTCATCGAGAAAGCTGTTCTAGAACTTTACCGACCAACGTTAGCGAAGTTACATGTGGCGATAGGTGAAGCTCTCCTGCTGGAGGAAGCGACATTCACCCCTTCTCCAGGCAACTTCGCTGCAGCTCACACCAGACAACCGTTAGTTCAACTGAAGAAGCGGCTTCTGAGATACATCCGTCAAGCTCCAGTCGTGGGCTTCAACTCGGAGTGTTACGACTTGAACCTGATCAAAAATACGCCTTCACTCGTTCTTTGCCTCCGGAGACCGAAGAAACCAACAATTCAGCGTCATAAAGAGAAGCAATCAATACTTGACGGTTTACACACAGTTTTCTTGGACGTAGTAGTCAACTATTTGGCACTTGGTTACAGCTACGCGAATTATTTGCGAGCTTTCACCAGAAACGAAGAGAAAGGTCGCTTTCCTTACGAATGGATGACGTATACCAAGAAACTGGTAAACAGAACCCTGCCACCGAGATCGGCTTTTGACAGCGAACTGACGGGCGTCAAAATGGCCGAAATCCGACTACGCCACATGTCAGAAAGTTTAGTATGACAAAAAGATGCAAACTATGAGAGATTACTTGATCCACTACAACAACGAAGACGTCAAACCTTTCATAGAAGCTTTTGAAAAAATCACGCTAATTTTTTCCAAGATCGCAGCATTGTCATGTTGAAAGACGAGATCTCTCTCGCCAGTTTGACTTTACAGGTCCTCTTCCAAAACCTATAAGCTGTGTTCACAACGTTCCCTCCGTTCGACGCCGTCCTCCACGCTCTGATCAAAGAAAATCTAGTCGGTGGTCCTTCCATCATCTTCCATAGATTTCACGAGAAGGAGTGTATAGGTGTCTTATAAGTCGGCAGAGGGTGAATACTAGTGAAAAGGGAAGGCAGGTGTGCAAGTAGCTTTTCTAACAGACACGTGTGTGAACTAAGCTGCTTAAGTCTAAACCCACCTGCGGTAGAAGCTCTGTACTGAGAGAGTCTTTTCAGCCGTTTAAGAGGCTTATCTAGGACAGGGTACATAAGGAGTGAAACGCCACTCTCACCCGTCACACTTTCTCCACCCGCCCTTCATCTTCGTAGCATCGTCCACTCTACGCTCGCTCAGCACGTTACGATGATTAGTTCTGCTATTTTCTTTATTTATGAAAGTGTTGACGCTACAGAGCATCGAAACCCTCTCGAAATGAGTCCAAGAAAGAAAAAGCAACTCCCACTTGAAGCAAGAAGAGAAACAGTGCCCTATGATGCATGTGAGGTAAAGAAACATTGGAAGGACGTCACCAAGGAGCAATGGATAGAAGCATGCTTCAACTTCATTGGAACAGTAGTTTCATTTGGACAGAGGGAGAAGATTTTGTTAGAGCTATTTTTCTTAGCTCCGTATACTTGGCCTGACTGTGGTGAAATTCCTTCAAGTTTGTCAGTCTTCGCCATACAAGTTATCAACTCCTTGAAAGAGCTTCGATATATGCAAGGCACTCAGGAGGAGATTGTCAAGAAAATGACGGAATTCGAAACAGGCGAAGACACAATATGGTGCGAGGAGACGACATATGCGGACGATGATCTGGAGTCCATCATTTGTAGCCCTTTGGAACATTATGTTAAAGACTTTGAGGACATGCTAGACAGCACTGAGATGAGCCCGAAAGAGAGATCCCTTACTGCACAGAAAGAGGCCAAAGCTGTGTTGGAAAAGCACAAGTTTGGTCAAGGATTCACTCTTCAAAGCAGCTGTGTGAGTGTGATAAAAAGTCTTGTGTTGAAACATTCAGACATGAAGTTTTCGCGTGCTGTCGACACACTTCCTTTGCCTGAACTGATGATGAACATGATCGACCCCATCGTACCAACACGTTTCGACTCTGCCAATTGTCCCATGTATAAAATGGTTTCAAGTTTTGCCCGTGGCCGATGGCTAAACGATCCACTGAAGTCAGAAAACCTCCTTGATTTAATCAACTGACTAAATGTATTTTCTCATACTAGTATTAGTAGCATTAGTAATAGCGGCTACTCAGTCTCGTGCAGCACAAGTAGCAGCATCTGTCAGCAGCATCCGTGACATCGTCAGCAGCAGCAGCAGCTGCACAAGCAGCACAAGCAGCCACATCTGTCAACAGTATCCGTGACATCGTCAGCAGCTGCAGCAGCTGCACAAGCAGTAGCATCTGTCAGCGGAATCTGTGACAACGTCAGCAGCAGCAGCAGCAGCTGCACGAGCGGCACAAGCAGCAGCATCTGTCAACAGCATCGGTGACAGCGTCAGCACCTACAGCAGCTGCAGCTGTCAGCAGCTGCACGAGCTGCACAAGCAGCAGCAGCAGCAGCAGCAGCAGCAGCGGTAGTGTAGACCGCTAAATTCGAGATGACGTCATGTCTGTTTCTTAGCATCGACATTCGACATGAGACCTAGTGACATTTGACATGAAGCTTGAGCAATTCTTAAAATCGCCATGAGATATGAGCATAATTAAGCGACATCGACATGTGCCATGGCTATTTTTTTTTAAGACAAACGCCGTAGTCTCCTCATCCAGACCTCCGCTAGTAGCGCTCTATAAGCGCAAGCTGTGGCTGTGAACCCCCTCCTCCCACCGTACACACGGGTAAATATCAGAGTCGGCCAATGTCGCCAATACTACTCTCATACAAGGGTCAGGCGCTGCTGGACTATAATAGATGGGTCAAGGACTATTCTACTGAGGGTCAGGCTACGCCGGACATTCAATAACAAGCTGGACTTTGGCAAATTTGCTTGAAAGTCTGGCCAGCAAGAGTCCAGCATACTCTCCCAAGAGTTCAGCATTGCCAGACTATGGCATGATGATCCCGCATGGTCAGACTTTCAAGCAAGTTTGCCAAAGTCCAGCTTGTTATTGAATGTCCGGCGTAGCCTGACCCTCACTAGAATAGCCCTTGACCCATCTATTATAGTCCAGCAGTGCCTGACCCTCGTCTGAGAGTAGAATTAGCGCTATTGGGTGCCTCTGATATTTGCCTCTGTGTAGTCAAACCTCGCCTGAGAGAGACATACTTCAGAAAGAAACGAAAGCGGATTCCGACATCGGTGTGTGACGATCACTTAGAGCTTTTCGTGAAGATAAAAACGGAAAAAAGTGCGAAAATGGTGTCCGCCGCCCGGCGGATGTTGTGAGAGACGTTACCTTCACGATCTGAGAACTTCGGGGCTTATGAAAGCGGCGTGTGAAGGTGACGGGATCCTAAGTCTCAACCCTAAGACTTACATTTGCTACGATCGAGTCAGCGGCACCGGTGAAAGAAAATCCCAAAAAAAAAGATGGCGTGCAAAAAGTGTACAGAAGTAACAAAACCCTAAAGAACCAGTCATCTTCTTAGATGTTTTCGCAAACGAAAAACTCTCCTTGCGGTAAATAGAAATTTCAAAGTGGTACGAACCAAAAATGGACACTTACACCATAGAGAAAGATGACGTGCGCTACTTGTATTATAAGCGTCGCGTGCATTCTAACGGTGTGACAACGAGTCCTTTAAAAATATGAAAAAAAAGTGTGTTATTGATTGATTGAGCGCATCTTTTCAAAAATAGCGTGTTTATTAGAATTGAAAAAAAGAAAATAAAAAAATAAATAAAATTATTGTTGTGTTTTATTTTCATACGTCTTCTTTTATTAGTAAGTAAAAAAAAATTATAACAATTAACTAGCGTGTCCTCTTTAAGTGACACTTCCTCCGGTCGCTGCTGATCGCCTAATTAAGGCATGTGTCGTCGTCACTTCTAGTCACGTGACTCATCAGGTCACTTCCGGTCACGTGATCCTAAAGTCGATCACTTCCGAAACAAAAAAAATTAAGAGACACATTTCTTCATGACCCAACCAATCAGGGGTCTCCATTTGACCGGAAGTAGTCCCCTCATTTGCATAATGGGACACTTCCGGTGTACCAGCCAATCAGAAGCCTCTAACTAAGTCAAGGTCACGTGACGTCACTTCCGGTTCCGGTATGCCCTTATATGGACATGTGAAGGTCACATGACGTCACTTCCGGTATGCCCTTATATGGGCGTGTGACGTCACTTCCGGTCAAATGGAAGCCTCTGATTGGCTGCGTCATGACCTTGACCTCTAACTAGGTCAAGGTCACGTGACGTCACTTCCGGTATGCCCTTATATGGGCATGTGACGTCACTTCCGGTCAAATGGAGGCTTCTGATTGGCTGCAGGTCGATTGAGTAATAAACAGTAGTTAAGCATAGTCCCGTTCCGATACATACTATACTACTACTGTCACCATGAAGTATTAGTACAGTGCTAGGGAGTCATCTAAATTATGCAGCCCTTCAATCCTCCGTGTGATGAACGAAGCTCTAGTATGTAGGGTGCTAGGACTGTCAAAGGGAAAAAGGAATGAGGGAGAAATACTGTGCAAAATGGGAGGAAAGGTACGGAGCCCCTAAGGGGACTTTTTTTTTGGAACCCCAGAAACTTGCACAAAATGGAAACTTGCACAAACAAAATGTAAACTTGTGTAAACAAAATAAGCTTGCGCAAACAAAATAAAAACTTGTTTAAACAAAATATAAACTTGTGCAAACAAAATGGAAACTTGTGCAAACAAAATAAACTTGAGCAAAGAAAAAAAAAACATGCGCAAACAAAAAAAACTTGCATAAACAAAATAAAAACTTGCACAAACAAAATAAACTTGCGCTAACAAAACAAAAACTTGCGCAAACAAAATGGAAGCTTGCACAAACAAAATAAACTTGCCCAAACAAAAAGTGCCCTGGTATGTAACCTCCCTATCACTTTTTTAAATTTGTAAATCGGAGCATCATTCATGATTCTAGAGCATCATTACCACAGGTATGGGTGGGGTCGGCATATTTAACTTATGCGATTGTCTTACAATTACAGTGAATGGGGCTTATATGTACAGTATAACATGTAAACTACACCTTTTTATGTTGATTATCTTGAAGTGAATCTCTGCTCCTATATCATTATGTGTAGCTACACCTGATAGAATTCGCTCCTATATCAATATGTGTCGCTACACCTACTAGAATTATCTTACAGCAACTCATGGCACCTATAGCATTATGTGTAGCTACACCTAATGGGATCATCTTAGGGTGAATGATGGCTCCTATGGTCGCAGCATATAGCCGTCATTTATTCTCATCAGGTGTAGTCCAATGTATAAACTATCATACATTACATTAGGTGTGATGAATAGGTTATGTACTTTAATTTGCTGTAGAATCCTTAATAATTGTCCGATATAGAAACTGTAAAAATTGTATGGTAGCTATTTCTTTTGCACAACTTTTATTTTGTTTGCGCAAGTTTTTATTTTGTTTGTGCAACTTTTACTTTGTGAGAGGCTGATATGAGGTGGGCGTGACATGTGATTTGTCAAACAATACATTGGGTTCAACAGGTAGGGGACAGGAGTACCTTATTGGTACGTACCACTATTGTGGTACAGTCCAGTCAACTAGACCATACCAGTCTCATACCTCTGGGCTGTGCTGCTTATGCCAATGTAAGCCATGCACAGCCTGTTTAACAACAGGAGTCCACATGCTACAGTAACAGGCCTTATGCCTTTGCACGTACTGGAATATCTCCAGCTTTCATAAATACTGTTCCTAAATGTGGTTCAATAATAACAGTCACCCATGCTGTTCACTACAGCCAGTCTTATTGTGTGTAGCACCAGAATCCTAAGCCAAGCTGGAGACAGAGGGAAAGCTACACAATAACATTCTAGGGATACTGCCATATATATATATATATATATATATATGCGTCAATGCTCAGATGAAAATACTTTGTAGTTGGTCATGAGAAAATGGTTTGCAGCCTAACACACCACATTTCCCTCCTTCACAGCCCTTTACACTCAAATATCAAAGCTAGCCGAGATCGATGCTCATCGTAGAATAATCTTTTTATGCTTTACACTAGCATTTAAGATCACATATGTGAGCACAATAATGCTTGTAGGCAGGACAAGAATAATGAGAACTGACACAACGCCCATCCTCAACTCTTTCTACATCCAGCTGTTTGCTGTATTCTAACATAAATGATTAATAGGAAAACACTTTTCTTCAAACATGTTTATATAATGATAAATTAACCTCTAAGTATAGATGCTCACCATAGTATCCCCTTTTTATGCTATATGCTAGCATTTGGGATAACATATGTGAGCCCAATAGCTGTGAGGGTTTGCTTTCTCTGGCAGGGCGTGTGCTTGTAGGCAGGACAAGAATAATGACAACAGACACAATGCCATCTTCCTACCCAGGTACGTGGATACATCAGGCTGCCTGCTGTATTCTAACTTAATTAACCAGTAAGGATTGATGTGTATGTCGATAACTAGGACTTTACATGAGTGGCAGAGCAGATGACCACCTTTTAAATATGTATTATTGTACTTGAGTGCAGTTATTCAGGTAGCAGCGCTGCATTCATGCATCATGATGATAAGAGGATGCAGTGCATTAAGTTATCCTCAAAATCGTAAACTTCAATAGCATAAAACCTTATATAATAAACATCAGCATTAACAAGTGTAAACATATCTGTGGTATGATGAGATAAAGAAATTGTTATGTCTCAGTAACAATCGATATAAGGCTTGTGTGTCGTCTTTGATAAGTATCCTTTATCACAGGGCCACAGTTCTTAGATATTACAGCCCAAGGGGTGGTATGTCAATTGGATTGGATCTTTATATAAGTATTGGTTGTGCTGGAAGGGGAATGAAAGTTCAGCAGGCTGAGTATTGAAGCACAAAGTGATATACACTATCTGTACATAGGCAGCTGCCTGGGGCAGTCTGCCAGAACAGGGGGCTGGGTACTGACCCTGTAAGTACAGCATGGGGCCTCAAGGCTGCATGTTTAATGGTTGTCATGCAGAACTGGGGAGTAAACACTGAAATAGATCAACGTATCCTCTAGGATATGGTGCATGGTAAATGTAGCCCTGTAAGTTCTCTGCCAGAGATGCAGTCAATTACAAAATTCCCTTTTGCATTAAAGCACAATGCTGTCCATTAAGGACCAACTGATATGAGAACATGACAGTGCTTTATGTCTGCCCCATTTAATATCATGTAATGTCACCCATCTGGTATTGACACTGAGCGGTCCAAGGGAAGAAAGTGAAAGGGAGGGAGGGACACAGGTCAACAGTAGGGATAGGGGAGGAGTGTGCAACAAAGTAAGAGATGACATAGACAGGCAGAGAAACAAGAGTGTGACCGATTTTTTTAAGGTAAAATATACAAATATAGCTAGAAAATGAAAAAAAGTAACTACTTCTCGCATGAAAGCATAATAATGAGGATAACGAGGGAAGGAAAAAGTGTTTAATGTTGAGCCGGGATTGTCTTGAGACGGAATTGCAGATGTCAACCCCATGACAAACAGTAATGCATGTGTTCCCCTCCACAGAGCATCTTCATCAGTTTATTTCTGTCTGCAATCAGAGTTAAGGTTTTAGCACAACCATCTCAGGGTGATCTTCACCCAGCTGAGTGGGGAGGGAGCCCCACCTCCTTCCCGATAGCAAAGCTCTCTTGAAAAACAACACAAAAATTAATTGCACTCGTTTTTGTACAGAGCAGGGGTGTGACAGGTGCCAACAACCTCTGCACAATGTGCACAGGTTGTACGGACATTTACTGCAGAGACAGTTACACATGCACTGTATGTGTTGTGACAGATGCCGATACATTTAGCCTCATTGACAAACAAGCCTCAATTAACAGATGTAGGTTTAGTGAAGCACATTATTAATGTTCATGGTTCTTCTATAATGTAAATTCTTAATTTTATGAACATTATGATTGAAAATATTGTGAAACTTTAAAGCATGCATTACCTTCATACTTCCTCAATATTCCCATCAAGGCAAAATGTGTATAATTTACTATTTGAGACAAAGTGGTCATGACACTATTTTGATCCAGTAAATACCAGGGTAGGGTTATAAATTGTTATGCGGCCTGTTACATGGTATCATGGATTAGTTCAGTCACTAAGCACTAGAAATGGTTAAAAAAAAAATTTAAACCCAGCGTAAAAACTGCTTTAACTCTGCCGAGCAAATTAAACCTGCATGTTCCCTAAACACAAACAGCTCTTTATGTGGCATGGACAAATGTAAGGGGCTGTGAGTGAGCTAGCTGTGATACCCATTACAAACAAGGTGAATGAGTTTGGTATAAGCTCTGAGGTTGGTAAAACAGAACAGATGGTGGGACACCTTTTCCCTGGTAGCTTAGAGAGACAGAAGTCAAGTTTTGTTGGCACATGCATCACATGTCAAAGGCAATTCCCTTCAAGATCAGAACATGTTTTTTCGAAAGCAGATACTATCTTTGTTACATGCCTTTTACACTATATCTGATACAGAAAGGGTCTGTTTGTTAGAAATTAAGTCAAGCAACATGAGCTACTCTCTTTAGGGTTCAATTCACTGAAGCATGTGCACGAATATAGCATGCTCAAATTGGTAATAAAACAAACTCTCCCTAGTTCATGAAACATAGCCTGCACTGTCTGATCATGAATTTGAGTGCATGAGGTGCTCACCCTGGGCATTTGTATTGTAATAGATAAGCATATCCATGGTAACGACAGTCCATGCGTGCTAGTGCTAACATTTAGGTAATGTAACTCCATGCCTCACACACAATGTGTGTTAGTGCTAACATTTAGGTAATGTAACTCCATGCCTCACACACAATGTGTGTTAGTGCTAACATTTAGGTAATGTAACTCCATGCCTCACACACAATGTGTGTTAGTGCTAACATTTAGGTAATGTAACTCCATGCCTCACACACAATGTGTGTTAGTGCTAACATTTAGGTAATGTAACTCCATGCCTCACACACAATGTGTGTTAGTGCTAACATTTAGGTAATGTAACTCCATGCCTCACACACAATGTGTGTTAGTGCTAACATTTAGGTAATGTAACTCCATGCCTCACACACAATGTGTGTTAGTGCTAACATTTAGGTAATGTAACTCCATGCCTCACACACAATGTGTGTTAGTGCTAACATTTAGGTAATGTAACTCCATGCCTCACACACAATGTGTGTTAGTGCTAACATTTAGGTAATGTAACTCCATGCCTCACACACAATGTGTGTTAGTGCTAACATTTAGGTAATGTAACTCCATGCCTCACACACAATGTGTGTTAGTGCTAACATTTAGGTAATGTAACTCCATGCCTCACACACAATGTGTGTTAGTGCTAACATTTAGGTAGTGTAACTCCATGCCTCACACACAATGTGTGTTAGTGCTAACATTTAGGTAATGTAACTCCATGCCTCACACACAATGTGTGTTAGTGCTAACATTTAGGTAATGTAACTCCATGCCTCACACACAATGTGTGTTAGTGCTAACATTTAGGTAATGTAACTCCATGCCTCACACACAATGTGTGTTAGTGCTAACATTTAGGTAATGTAACTCCATGCCTCACACACAATGTGTGTTAGTGCTAACATTTAGGTAATGTAACTCCATGCCTCACACACAATGTGTGTTAGTGCTAACATTTAGGTAATGTAACTCCATGCCTCACACACAATGTGTGTTAGTGCTAACATTTAGGTAATGTAACTCCATGCCTCACACACAATGTGTGTTAGTGCTAACATTTAGGTAATGTAACTCCATGCCTCACACACAATGTGTGTTAGTGCTAACATTTAGGTAATGTAACTCCATGCCTCACACACAATGTGTGTTAGTGCTAACATTTAGGTGACTGTAACTCCATGCCTCACACACAATGTGTGTTAGTGCTAACATTTAGGTAATGTAACTCCATGCCTCACACACAATGTGTGTTAGTGCTAACATTTAGGTAATGTAACTCCATGCCTCACACACAATGTGTGTTAGTGCTAACATTTAGGTAATGTAACTCCATGCCTCACACACAATGTGTGTTAGTGCTAACATTTAGGTAATGTAACTCCATGCCTCACACACAATGTGTGTTAGTGCTAACATTTAGGTGACTGTAACTCCATGCCTCACACACAATGTGTGTTAGTGCTAACATTTAGGTGACTGTAACTCCATGCCTCACACACAATGTGTGTTAGTGCTAACATTTAGGTAATGTAACTCCATGCCTCACACACAATGTGTGTTAGTGCTAACATTTAGGTAATGTAACTCCATGCCTCACACACAATGTGTGTTAGTGCTAACATTTAGGTAATGTAACTCCATGCCTCACACACAATGTGTGTTAGTGCTAACATTTAGGTAATGTAACTCCATGCCTCACACACAATGCCCTGAGGCAGGCACATTTTGAGTTACGCACACATTGTTGGCATACTCTACTGTAACACTGAAGTGCCAGCCCAAGTACTTTTTTTGCTTCATGGAGTGGAAACATGATTCTCTGAAGATTGTCCTGACATAAAATATCTTCCAACATGTTCTAACATGTTCTAGCATTATGGGTCTCTTCATGGCACCTTGTACTTGGAAACGTAAATGTAGCTTCAAGTTCAATGATGTGACACAATTCTAGGTAATGCAGTTGCAGTTGCACAAATCAATGCCAATCCCCACTAGGATATTAGAACACAAAACTCAGCATGCCAACATACAATATTTTAGGCTTTAAGATAGATATTTTAGTTCCTATATCAAATTAATGTGCTTCTCAATATGTGCGCATTAACTTTACAGAAACTATATAATGGCTTAACCAAATGTTATAGTTGAACACCTTTATGATGTAAGGGATGCTTAGGAAAGGATACAATATGAACAGATATTATGTCTTGGAAAACTTTTCAATCCAATTAACGGAGCTTTTTACCTCATCAAGACATATCAATGTTATATATCATCTCATTAAATCCCCAGGCACTGTCATGTAACAGCAATCAGGGGCTGACAGAATACCATGTTACTCTGAATGAGGTGTGGAAGCTAAAGACAACTCAATCAGTGAAATATAATACCTCACCAAATTAAGAGCAGGTAACAATATGCTGCCCTTAAAGCCTTACAGCACACATATTTGCAGATGTCCTTTAAAACATTGTTCACACAGAACCACCTCTTTACTACTGCTAACATTAAGGAGCCTGCCCTGTTTACTGCATCCATCTGACCCGTAACCAATATGGGAGCCTACCCTATACAGTTTTACCATGCACAGGGGACTCTATGGGACTAATTTGACATTGCAGATCCAGTGAATAATTTAGTATTTTTACAGATTGGGTTTAAGTTGTCATGATTGGCCCCTCTGCACTCTAAGAAATAATTTTTCTCTCTCCCTCTCTCTATGAAGTAATACAGTTTTGATATGTTGTAACATCATTGCTTTTCCTTTTCCTTTTTTTTATTCAATCTCTAAAGGTTCTGCATGCCAGTGATATGCAGTGTAGCCTTTCTATAAGATTTTACCTCCCTTTCTCCCACTGCCTTAAGAAAGAATCGCATTAAACATAATAGCAAGACAACATCTCTTTCACAAAGCGTCTCACAGCTATTATTTCCAAAGATTTTATTCCATGAGGCAAAATGCTTTTGTTACTAATGGGTACTAACGGGTATGTCACGGCGTCAGGGCGGGAAGGCTCCATACTCCACCTGTGGGTTAATACCTGTACTAATGTATTAGTCCTTCCTATAGTAGCTAGGAGCCAAGTTCATGTAACCCCCTTGAATATATTCAATCCTGAAGATTTTTTTAATATTATGGATTTAATCACACTTCACATCCCAAAAACCCAAACTGCCAGTAGGTGGGGTTTTGCTGCTACAAATCAATGATGCCAAAGAACAATTAGTCTTCCAGGTAACTACTAGAATCCGGCTCCAGTCAATATAGTCAATAGTTTGTAGAGTGAATGATTCCCCTTATTGTTAAGATACAGATTAATTTGTGTATGTGACTCATACATTACAATAATGCTCAAAAGAGAAAATATCATATCCAAGTAGATATTGTAATATTCAATGGTAGCTATAGTAGGGTGTTGTGCAGTAGTGGGAGAACAGCTATTTGTGTCCATGTCAGCCTCAGCCTGCAGCTGTCAGGGTCTGATACTTACCATCACATCCCTCAACAATCCCAATCACATTACAATACATGTGTCATTACAATAACCACATTCTCATGGTCCTGAGGTTGATTATAATCATATCTATCCCCCTAACATGGACCCAAGTATAAGCATATTCGATCCTTGTGTTGTTTGTAGTACTCTGGATATCTGATAAACAATGTAAAGGTTAACTGTGTGCTGCTGAGACGTTGAAACCATTATTAGATATTGTTTACCTGGCCAAACTAAGTTGCAATTGTTTGTTGGGTAAATTAAGTGGAAAGGAGGGAAATAGTGTGTAGAACATTTGTCTAATGATTGCTGAAATTACCTAGCTTGTCTGTAGTGTATGTAAAGTAGGGGTTGAGACAGGCAGGCTTGGAGTCAGTAGTGTATGTAAAGTAGGGGTTGAGGTAGGCAGGCTTGTAGTCAGTAGTCTTTGTAAAGTAGAGGTTGAGACAGGCAGGCTTGGAGTCAGTAGTCTTTGTAAAATTGGGGTTGAGACAGGCAGGTTTGTAGTCAGTAGTCTTTGTAAAGTTGGGGTTGAGACAGGCAGGCTTGTAGTCAGTAGTCTTTGTAAAGTTGGGGTTGAGACACGCAGGCTTGTAGTCAGTAGTGTATGTAAAGTAGGGGTTGAGGCAGGCAGGCTTGTAGTCAGTAGTGTATGTAAAGTAGGGGTTGAGGCAGGCAGGCTTGTAGTCAGTAGTCTTTGTAAAGTAGGGGTTGAGACAGGCAGGCTTGTAGTTAGTACTGCATGGGAAGTCTGATTTGCATCAGCCACTCTTATCTGGGATAGTTTTTGAATGGCTTAAAATTATAGATAAATAGAACATAACGTAGCTACATAGCAGTTTAATTATTATATAGATCAAAAAGAATAATTGCTCATGTATGATGTGCTCTGATATAAACATCGGCTGTCATAAAAAGTTCACCAGAGCTGTCTCTAGATAAATAACTGAATGAATCATTTCAAGTATAAACTGAGAATGGATACAAAATGCTAAAATATCTTTTAGAGCATGAAACTGATATGGCAAATAAGATCAGTTTTCTGATATTGTGTCATCATAATTATACATTTTTCTAATGGTAAAACAGAATGATGACTTGTTGCGACCTGTTGCTATAGTTACTGCACTCATTGATGAAAAGGATCGAGCAGCTTAAGTTGTCATACGATAGGAGGTGCAAACTTTGGGGGTTGGCATAGCACTAGGTAGCTAGACAGTAGGCTGTGTGTGAGTGGGTGGTGAGATGGATGAATGGCTCTGAGAGATGTCTCGGTTGATCGGTGGTGAGAAGAGGCTGTCATTTCTTGTTAGGTTACCATGGGAGGGGTCGTCAGTTGGTTCATGGTTTGTGTGGCTAGGGTATGCGTGGGTGGGTGGAAGGTTGGCAGAATCTGTCATTTCTTGTCAACCTCAAATTGGAAAGCATGACCTTATTAATTGGGCTCTGAGTAATTAAAAGAAAAAAAGAGGGAAATCAGGCAGCAACTACTGGAGATCTGCAAATGGTTATGGGTCGCATTTGAAAATTGTGCTTTAATTGTCTTACCTTACAGAATATACATTTGAAAATAATTGTTAATGGTCAGGGTTTGAATTGTCTGCGTTTGGCAAGTGGAATTTAGTGCCCGAAACTTTTACACTCCCAATTCTTAGCATTGCCAAACAATCCTTAATTTTCCTTAATATCTAATTAATCAATATCTTTGTATCTTTGTAATGTTTCTTGTTCTTTTCTCAGTGTTGAGCTACTTATTAACCTCTCAAGGCAACACAAGGATCAGACTTCCTACTAAAATGTCAAATGTAATTCTGCATCAACAAGAATGTCTTTAGCGTACAATGACCTCACTAGCCATAATTACATTATTATGAGGATCCAAAGACGGATCCAGGTGGCTGCTTTTCTAATGATTGACAATATCAATTCACATCACTTTGGTTTCAGGTAATAGAAATGCTTTCTTACTTACTTTGAGACAGTGGATCTAAAAAGTGGAATTCATAATTTCAATCATTGCAGTGATGTTTTGGAGGAGGTCACTGCAATCGGTGGAGGGTTGGAGAAATGGAACTATTTCATAATCATGGCACTTGGTGGAAAATGGAAAGTCAATAAATACCTCTAGCCGAAAATGGGTGATCAAAAGGAAAATAACGTGAAAAACTTTTATCTGAAAAGGTTGATTGATCTCAAAATGTACAATTGCAATTTATCACTTGGTTTGATCAAGACAATTGTAAAAAGCAGGACAGTTCATGTTTTCTCAGCATCTTGATTCCATCGAGGTTAATATTAACTATAATGCTCCGTTCGAGCATCTTGATTTGTGCTGAACATCATTTTGAGAAAGATCAACATATCAACAAAGAGCAATATACATACCAACACCACTCCTCAGCTATTTCACTGATTCTCCTTTTTATTTATTCCAAGAAAGACTGTTGTGTTGGCGGCATTGTTTGTCATTGTTTGTCTCAAGGTTTCCATTGCACGGCAGCCAAGGTGTTGTTTATAGCCCGCATTCCACCAGTGTTTTCACCAACTGACATGCATGTGTACCTGGCGGTGGTACACATGCATGTCACCCATTACTGGCTCTATGGTGGCAGCCACCTAGGCTTCCACTAGAGTCCTAGTACCCTCTAGTTGTAATGCCTGTCTTACGTGATAAGCCAAAGTGAGGTAAAACTGATGGATCCATAAACATAGTCAATGATGGGCTTCAAAGACAAGGTATGAACATATATGTGCAGATCTTGAAGTGTAGTTTTATTCTAAATCACTTCTACCACTATGGCAGTATATCCGTGACAACCGTAGAGAACAAGTAACATCCTGCACTGATATGCTGAGGCTCCCCATAAGATCTTTATAAGTTCCTAGCCAAGTTTGTCATTTTTTGGCTCCCTATATGACCAACCGCAAACAGGTTAGTCAGCGCTGCCCACTCATCCTAGTCTTTCCATTTTAGGCTGGGTCCTTTTCAGTAAGGCATTAGTCATATGATGTTTTGCCTTAGTCATTCTTGAATAGCACTTGGTCAATGCATTGACAATGTCTCTATGACCAACCTGGGATATCCAATACAGACTAAGGCCCAACGAATTTAGACTATCAGTGTAGTGAACCAGTAACTTCCTGATAGGGTTACAGGACAGATGGGGGGAGGGCCTGTGACCTTATCAGGGCTACATTATACATAAGGAGAATCCCTAGGGGGTTAGGAAGAAGTATGGGGCAGGCAGGATGAGACGTGGGAGTGGTGAGGGAGGTAGAGCGGATACTCATCGTCTATTTTAGGGTAATTAGATAAGATGAGAGAGACACAAGCTCATGGGTGGCGTACTAAACCAGGTAAGAGAAAGTGAGAAGAAACTGTGTAGTTGGTGGGCTTCATTAATTTTTCTGATAATACAGCAGAATAGGGCATGTTCTGTATTCACTTGCGACTTCATGTCATTGTTGTGGGGAAAGGAGAAAAGCTGTGATTATTAAAGCACAGGGTTATATATAACTGCCAAAGGTGATCTGACATAACAGGTACAAGGCTGAGATGGCAAGAGAAGAAGGAAATATGAAGATAGTCTGTGCTAAATGTAACATCATACAGCTGCATATATACTATTTATTTCTACAAAGGGTCTCTACCCTTATTTAGACACACAGAATGTACACGCCAACTGGTTGAAATGTCAGTGATAAGTAAAGGTTTAGCTGTCAAATAAAATCATGAAAGTGATCTGAACAAGTTGGAACAAGATAAAACATATATATTTTAGCTGTGGAGCATTGCCACTGGACAGTCAGTCTCATGGAACTCACGCAGAGAAAAGAAATGGCCTCAAAACAGACTCCAAGTTGCCTGCAGGGGAGACTAGGTCCTTACTTGACCCCCTTAGGTGAGCCGGGGAGCTATGTGACTCCCCTAGGTCAGCCACTGAGTCACCTGGGCTCCCTTGTACGTCCTGGGCTCCCTTATGCATCCTGGGAGTCTTTCTGGAGGCATCCCTTTTGACATCGCTTCTTTTCTCTGTGCAGTAAGCTGCTCCAGCTACTGAGATCTGTAAGCGTACACCAGGATTTCTTTTACCTTTCTGAGAAACTCAAAAGCATTGCTAATGAAGGTTTATCCCTTTTGACATCACCTGCTTTGATTTTCTCTTCCCATTGTAAGCTTGTTGATAAGTGTGTAGTTGGGACCAGTAACTCCCGAAATAAGCGCACCTTGTACATGAGGATTAGAACACAAATTCTTAAAATGAATTCATATTTTTTAACATTTCAGTAGAACAATTAGCATTTACTTCAAATGCTATAATGATAGAAACCCTGATGCATAGAGGAAGCAGAATGAACACATCTGTAATATGTGGACGTGGAAAACAAGATTGAACAAATCATATTCATTAAACCTGCAGAACTATGAAGGTAAAATAAATCTAATTTATCATAATGGTACAGTCATAAACTAGCTAGAAGATTGGAAGCAAAAAACATTTGATTTGCTCTTACAAAGTGTGAGTTTCATTAACTGCCAGTTATCCTGTTGTAGCCTTACAGCAACGCAATTTAATAACCTTTCAGAATGGATTTATCGGAGGAGTATTGCTACTGATGTGTCTTTTTAAATTACCTTTTACTAGTAGTACAGCCTTTTCATAAAAGTCTTGCATCAGGACAAGTACCCAAATCATCAGGAAGGACTGGTCACTTAACAACTGTCCAGGAGCTAATGGGAACACCTTCAGGTATTGAGGAGAAATGAAGCTTTCTATGATGAATCAGTTAGTACTACATTTAAGGGCATCCTTAACCATTGGAGTAGATTGTCTACAGTACTGTACCTTCCTATCTGCAAGGTAGCAAGATGTGGCACAAAACAATATGTCTTATTCTTTAGACAATGTCTATTGATAGCGGTATTTCTATAACGTATTCACTATAGAATATCGCCATGGAATTCCTTTTGTATTCATTTCCAGTTATAGCACGCCAAACCAAACACCCATATTCATATTTACACATCAAGCTTAGAGGCAAGGTTTATGAAATCAATTTGAGAGAGGTGATTCTTGAACAAGGAACTTAAGGAACAAAAACATACCAGTAGCTAGAATATCCGATGAATTCAATAAACTGTATACACAATTGCTAAGACTCTCTGGGTGATTTATTCTACACAAAATGCCTATCTATACTACAAAATATAAATTTTGCTAATCAAGGAAGGAACTTAAGTTGATATCATTTCTTTTTCAATTAAAGGTAGGTGGAAATTCATTATTTCTCAGCTAAGAAAGCAGTGCTACATAGAATTGTTGGAGTGTGGGTGGATTTATAGAGGCTTTGACACTGGTCAGGCATTATATGGCAGAGAGCTGAGGCATAAATGGACAGAATGGGGCAGATTTCCATACGGGAGACGCGTTACCAGTACACTGTGTGGGCGGGTTGAGTGTCAATGAACCACAATAACACATCCAAGTGAGATGGATTCCCTTCATAGCTAGACTTTTGTCCTTCATGAATGGCTTTCAAGGATGTATATAGATATGTGTGCCATTAAAATATGGTTTATTTGTTGGCGGAGTCGATATAGAGATGTTGCAGGTGGCGGCTGTAATGATGACGGCCTGTGCTTGACAAGCTACCAAGCTATACACTTAAATAACACATCTAACTGCTGTTTATCCTTTCCATAATGAGACTTCTTTTTACCCTAAACGTTAGCATGGCAACGACAGTACACATATTTATGGCAAACACATGTGTTCTCTGACACAATGCAACTCAACAGCTCTCACACACTTTGGTGATCTACAGGCTGGTGGTATTTTCGACTCATACCAGTCAAACTGGACTACCCTGCACAATACAGGGGTCAGATCTCAAAAACAGATCGAGACATTGTTGAGTTTTTCTACAGCTAGAACAGGGTGTCTTGGTTTTGCACTTTGAATCAATGTTACTATATAATTATTATTAAAGGAATTTTGCTAATATATATATAAAAATGTCAACAGGAGTTCTTTAATTCCTGATACATTAGAAATCAGTGACGTTAAGATGAATCCAATTCGTATAAATACAGTTCATGTATTGTGATTGTTGTCTTTATCCTGTAGTCTACTGTTGTCCATCCATCTCGTTGAACACATATAAAAGTGAAATTAAATGTTGAACCCACCGTTAGTTCCACAAGACTAATGGTGCATTGCTTTGCAGCGCCATCTTCCTTCTTTATTATACTGGTCATTGAAGACCTCAGATAAGATGTGAATACCACATCATGCACACTTGTGTCATGGCGAGACACATGATGCGCCTTAGTGACTTCATCACAAGAGACTGACATTTTTTTTAATGATTTGTTACGCATATTTTGTATTAAAACATTATTATACCTAATCATATAGGTCCATGATGAAGCTAAGGTTTTCGGAAGTAATACTTGTGACAAATCAAATGAATATCATGTAAGTGATTCTAAATAAAAAAATGAATAAAAAAAAGTTTAACAAGGTTAGTCTTTGCTGGGAACAAGGGACACCTTTATAGACACTCATGGTGCTACCTACATCCAGGATTCTCCACATGTGTAATCAGTTAAGGACATCGGTAAGGCTTATGTGTCACTTCTCTCTGTTCTTCAAGATAGCAATTATATTTCAGTCAAACAAATTATTGTGATTTATCGTCAGAGACTTTTTATCCACACTGTAGATCTATGGTGAAGGCATTCCAATGTAAGTGTTAAATATACTAGAACAAATCTCAGTATTTCCCAGCCAGGCGAGCTGTGCTTTATTGATAAGTGAGAACACAGACTATGTAGAAGTGGCCGGTGTGGGCAGGGGCTGAATGCCAATGTTGGCGATGGCGGTGTATATCAACTCTCCCCACACATTAGCATAGTATAGCAATCCAGGTGGATTCAGAGGCAGGTTGTTTGTCGAGGGTGTGGGAATCCCTCTACAAGTAGATGAAGCTATTATACCAGGGCAGTCTTATAAATAATCTGCTGAATGTGTGTCACATCAGATAAATGCTAACTTGAACTTGAAATTATTCAAAAACACACAATGCATCCATATCTATCTGTAGAGTAGTATTGATTTAAAAACAGATGCAGCATGACCTTGACTAACACACCAGCAGTCATCCAAGGCTATGAGTGTTACTTTGCAGTGTATATATATATATATGGTGAATTGAATTTCATGGTAAGCTAGATTGAAGACAGCCTTATAGCTGTGCCTTCTTGGTTTCTTATTCTTAATTTAATAAGTCCGAAGTCAAGCATTTCTTATACCTAGCATATGATAGTCCTATCCTTTAACCACTGAGACTCATATTCCCACTGCAGTGGCGTGTTGTGCAAATACGCCCAATGCGTGGGCATATTGGGAAAGGTCACCTGACCACCATTTCTAACCAATGTTTCCTCTATTGCCAATTTCTATCACAATCTTTGACGAATATATAACATATTTCTTATGGTCTAATGACGGGAAAGTGTAGGTAGTATTTGCAGGCATGCGTATGGAACTTTACAGAGTGTTTATCGGACCGAAAATAAGTTTTTCAGACCAACTTCCTCTTAAAATAGGAAGAGACACCTAGCGGGCTAAACTATGAATAAAAACAAATCAGCAATCGGCCCAATATCTGCTGATTTATGCAAGGACTTATGCAGGTCGGCGTGTAAAGCGGGGTAGGAGAGTCTAGTACAGCATGTTCAGGTAAAGGGTGGCATAGACTGTTTAATACTGAATACATAAGGAGGAGGCTGTGAAATGAGAGACTTCTAAAGACCTTTTGCATTGAGAGTTTTGAAGTGTTGTGCTTAGCGCAGGTTGGTGTGAGGGTGCTGCACACTGAAGTAGGAAGGCAGTCCCTAATATTCACTACCTTCAGTGCTACAGACTCTATCCCAACAATGCTATGTGCAGTACGATATAGTATATCTAAGTAAGGCTTACAGACTCTATCCTAACAGTGCTATGTGCAGTACGATATAGTATATCTAAGTAAGGCTTACAGACTCTATCCTAACAGTGCTATGTGCAGTACGATATAGTATATCTATGTAAGGTTTACAGACTCTATCCCAACAATGCTATGTGCAGTACAATATAGTATATCTATGTAAGGTATACAGACTCTATCCCAACAATGCTATGTGCAGTACGATATAGTATATCTATGTAAGGTTTACAGACTCTATCCTAACAGTGCTATGTGCAGTACAATATAGTATATCTATGTAAGGTTTACAGACTCTATCCTAACAGTGCTATGTGCAGTACGATATAATACATCAAAGTAAATTTTATTCTCATCATATAGCCCTTTAGTGACTACAGATGGATGAATTGGGTGCCATGCAACATGCGCCATGCTCTGAGTTTTGTCTCATCAGAGGCCTGTAACATGAGCCAGCTACACCCTCATTTATTGAGCTTGCCTTAACATGTTAATATTTCCCAAAGCTGATTTCTACCTTCAACATTTGTATATTGAAACCTGCACGGAGCAGTAACATGATACCGTAGATGAATAATAATGCTGCCTTCTCTTCTGTAGTAGTACTTTGTACAATGAGGACCAGGTGCGGCAGAAACATGACCATGGTCTAAAAAGCTGCAGTCGTGGGACTTTGTATGGAGCCTTGCATGTGGAGAAGTTAACCTCTAGAAGTAAAGGAATGTCAAAATCATAAAAATGAATCTGGTGATATTGTAGTACAAATCCATTTCAATCTTCAACAAGGTGAACTCTCATATAACTCAGTATTGTAATTTACTTTTTATATGTATCTATTCAGATCACGGAAGGATTATAATGGCTTAAAATATAATCCCAAATGAAACTCTCGAATATAGTTATGGAAGGCCAGGAGTTTTAATGGAGACCATCAATGTGCGCATTATGGCACAATAAATATCAGAGACTGTCGCCACCTTCAGGATCCTTCTGGTACTAGTCCGCGCGCTTTCTAGGCGGACAAAGGGTCGGTTCATTAGCATTCAATCGCCAGCAGTGGGAGTGAGATTATCTGCAAAGAATGGCAAACGTGAAACAGACAGACCAAAATAACAATAAAAAGTCACTTTATGTATAAGTCAGATATGTTTTAATGTTAGACTGCAGCATTTTAAATTGAGTTTCCAGTAAACTTGTATAAACAGCCAACAGGTTTCTGCCCAATAGTTAACCATGTCAAGGAAACTACCATTCAACCACTCACTGCTGGACAAATAAAAGGCCTCTTTTTGGTGTGAAAATGAGCTTTGGCATGTTAAATGTGAAGATAGGTTGATAAGCAGAACATGAAAACACATTCTGGAAAGCTGTTTAGCCCTCAGTTCACACATGTTGCAATGCAGGTGCTTTATGATGTGATGTACACAGAACTGCATGTACAGCTAGTATTGAAGACTTTATAGGTAGAAAAACTAACAATTACAAAGGACTGCTATAAGTATAATGTGCTATGCCCTTAGTCATCATAGTGGTGAGTTACTCGCCATGGCTCTATCCATGCATTATGATAACACAGGCCATACTGTACCATTGATGCCCTATGCATGTCGTCCAATAGTAGCCAAGCATGTCTCAATACAAGCAGCTTATGGTAGTGTATTCTCAGAAGCACTGTCATCTACGTATTGACTGTCTGCAGTGAAAAATAACTGTCTCTCTATAACACATCTACTGAAAGGGTGAACGTTAGGGCACACATTACAGCTACTATAAAATGATATAAAACAATCTGTGATACTAGTGATATGTCTATAGCCTATTCAATGTGCAGCAAGGGAACAGAAATATCTGGCTCACAACTAATGCAATATCTGATGCTAACAATGGTTCCATAGGTCATTCAGGTTTCCAGTATGATTACTTCCAGTTCTTGCTTCTTCATAGCTTTCAGATAGGCAGTGTAAAGAATACAATTATAATTGATAGCAGATTGCCAAAACTCTCTCTATAGTGACATCAGTCATCATTTCATACAACAATTACAATCAACTTCATTTGTATTAGTCGTTACGATGTGCAAACATACTTTAGATTGGTGACTCAGTGGCATTCAGCTCATTCTGTGTTGTTACAGATGGTAAGTTACTCGTGGGTTTCAGGTAATGTATCAGGCTAACCACTACGGACTGTTCTAACCTATAGGGTCAGTATGATATAGAGTAAGTATTAGCATTTAGGAATGGGCCCCTGTTTACCCTAACAACAGACCTGTTCCCATGTGGTTGCCTACGCCGTACCAACTGTTTTATCAACCACAGTAGACTCGGCCAGACCAACTTGATCAGCAGATTCAGTGAATAATTTAGTGCTTTTACTGTCCTCTCAACGTGTTCTGATAGGCTCTCCTATTCTCAAGGGAAATGCATTCCTCTCGCACCCTCTATTTATGTGTCAAAACACATTAGAGTCAGAGGAAGTAACTTATACAATTCATGTTGGACTTCAATACTCTTGGGAAACAATTTATTTGCCATTTAATACATTGACCCAGGTTAGATGTGCTAATAGGAAAGGCTCATGTTACAATTCGGAAATTGAATTGTGGACAATACATAAACAATGAGCTGAATTTTTCATGAACATTATCTAATAATGCAGAACTATCTTGAAATGCCAACCTGAGAAATATTTAAAACATTTAGAATCCATGCAGCATAGAACTGTAGACAGTGTAGGAGTAATGTTTCATCTCACAAAAGAAACAGTGTCAGTTGGTAGCAGCAGCTCTAATACAATGTAAATCATCCCAAAGGACTGTTAGTTGTTTTACATCCAACTGTGACGTACACCCATTACATCAGGGAGGTCAATAGGAAGACAATACGGAGAAAAGCATCCAAACAGCTCAAGGCCACCGCAAACAGTGTGTTTCAGTCAGATGTCTCCATCAGTAACCAAGGATAACCCCTGTTTGCGGGACCCCCTACTGATCAGATCAGGGCATATCAAACATGTTTGATATGCTCTGATCCGATCAGATGATCGAAATATCTGATTGAAACAAGCCGTTTGCGTTGGCCTTTAGGAAGCAGGAAACTGCTTGATGCATTATATACTAACGTGATACCTGTCAGAATAGGCAAGTATGGGCCCCTTTTCCCTCAAGCATTTCACAGATTCCGCAGCACACATGGCAACAGCAATGTCACTCAGTGACTGCATACAATTTTAAATCTTGTGGCTTTTGAAGCGAGGGTTTACTGATTCTGTTACACCAGCTGTCAGTCAATATTAGTGTTAGTCGGTCACATGATCAGGGTCAGGTCATGTGACCGGTCTATAGCATGAAGATCAGTGTCTGTTGTACCTGCTGTGGTGAATCTGAAGCCACAAAGTTGCATGAAACTTCAGCTAAACATGTGTAGAAGTAAAACCATAAATTAGTTAATGGGGCTGCATTAATTGCTTCAGCCAACAAAACTCAAAACAACATACTGCATGATACAGCCCTTCACCAGAGCCGCCTACATTTATTGACAACAGAACGAAGGGCTCATAAACAGGCCATCGTAAGAGAATATGTACCTTCATGCGATTTGTTACAAGGCATATTTTGTACAGTGTTCTCTGGTTATTTGTCTCCCTGATTATTTCTATTTGGCCTCTCCTGGTTCAAGCCGCAGAACATTATGCACTGGTATAGTGTCAATGTGTTACTCTACAGTGCTACACAGGTATTCAATGATGATGGATGACCATGAAGCCTTAAGACATCATTCTGTCCTCAACTCCCCTAGTACTAGTTCAGCTTTTGTTTGATTAGGCATTTTTATTAGATCCATTACAAAAAGCATTTGCCGACCCAATGGCAGGTTTCAGGTTCCTACTGTGATATATTTAGACCTGTGAGTACATTGTTGTCTCCGATTTTAATTATTGCTGTACACTGTTGCTGTAGCGATCTTACCAAGGTTTGGTGAAAGTGCCTGTTATTATGAATTCTACTATACTGTAACTTACTGTATTTGAACCAATGAATATCTACAACAGAACTAATTAATGCCTAGGCGCCTGGGGAGTCTAGGAACTCCTTGTCCCTGCCTGAAAATGTTACTGCAGCCCCTGTATAGTGTTCTGGCTGTATGCTAGCAGCCTCCTAGCAGCTATCCTGCCTCTACCTCACCCATAATGCAGCCGCATACAGCCCTCATTCTGCCTCTAAGTGATTATCTCTAAGTAACAGTGACAGGTACTCAGCTATCTACACCACACTGGGGAGGAGCTGCTAGTCTAGAGGGCCATGTTGGCACTAGTACAGTAACATGACAGAAATATATTGTAAATAGTATTGAGAAATGCTTGGCTACTATTGGACAACTAACCGTGCTGTAAAGAGCATCAATGGTACAGTATGTCCTGTGTTATCATAATGCATGGATACAGCCATGGCAAGTAACTCACCACATTGATGACTAAGGGCATAGCACATTATACTCCAAGCTGATTTATGGTGCAGTGTGCAGCCAAATCCACAGGCACTCGGGTTACTTGAGGAATTAAAGCATTGTATTTAGCAGACATTGTTAACATACCATACTATCGTGCTCATATATAGTAGAACCTAGGATATTTTTAGAATGGGAAACTGTCCTTTCTTCAATTTTTTATCTAAATGTCATCTCGTGACTTTGAAGCACCTGTATTACAGATGTTTACATTTTGATCTAAAGGCTTCATTGTGTGGAAGCATGATCTCCTAGAACATAGGCAGCAGTATCCTTGCTTCCTGCCTGTCTTTGATGACCATGGAGGAGGAGCTGCAGCAGGGCAGGAGGGAGTTGTGCTATGCTGTGTGAAGGTTTTCAGATTGGTTTAACAGGGGCAGGTTTAGGGAGTGTTCATTTATTAATTCCAGGGGGGTGGTGGGTTGGGGGGGCGTAAACATTTCCGACCCCTCTTGAGGGGGGGGGGGCGTAAAAAATTATGACCCATCTTGAGGAGGGGCATAAGAATTTAAGGCCCTTTTTAGCAAAAAAGCCCACGTGTTACTATAGTTCTAAGGGGGGGGCAAAAGAGGGGGCAAAGAGGGGCGCGAAATGTTCCACGCAAAAAATTGTCACCCCTCCGCGCGAAATCGCACTACCCCCCCCCTGTAATTAATAAATGAACACTCCCTTAGTATAGTGTCACCCTGTGCACACCATAAAGGTATAAGAGATGTAGTATGTGATGATGGCCCCGAAACTCTGACATTCAATGTTCATGTAGTACCAAACATTCAGGAACCTGCAGCCGTTTGAACCTCTCCCTGACAATGCTAGTGTTTTACCCTCCGTACACATATTTCTGTAATATAGATACTTTTTGTCATGACCTGGCACTTTGTGTGAATGTTTAACAACCATTATATTACCCACAACAGAATCATTCCCCCTGGTCTATTGTAAAAATTGCTCAGTATTGAAAAAGAGTAAAGAATATCTAGATAGTATAATAATGAAAGCTACTGGATACGCAGGTACAGTAGACAACAATCTCATTCCTAATGTGCCAAGAATGACATGTGGTGCAGTTTAAATGGTCAAAGTATTAATACTGCATGCACACCTGCAGCTTTTTGCTCTTAAAACACAAGATTCACTTCACCACAAATCCTGTTACACCACCTGTCGTCGGGTGTTATCATCACCCGGTCACATGATCAGGTACAGGTCATGTGATACACCCTTGAGAGAAATGCCAGGGTCTGCTGATAGAAACATTGTGTCCTGTAACAAAGATGTCAACAGGTTCCTTCAGCTTATTCACAAAGGGGGACTAAGCTGGGTAGTGAATGAGGCTGAGAAAGGAATCACATTTAGATGTAAAAGTTACTCTGGCAGTTATGATAAAAGGGCTTCAGTGTATTCCCAAGTTTTCATTGGGCTCTTTAGAAACTGTATAAAGTCAATGCATGATTAAAGACTCCATACAGCCAGCAAGTAAAGTCTGAAGTCATGAAATGGTCAGAAGTGTGTATTGGATGAGTATATGAAGCTTTAATAAGAAAGACATTAGTTCTGGAAGTTATCAACATTCTGGTCCTTATGATAGAGGTCCATTAAACTGACTAAGAAAAAAAGTGAATTAAACATGGATAACATTAGCCATTATGATGTAGAATGTGATTTATATTATGCAGGTGCAAAAAGGTTTTGTGCTTTTCATCGATTTAAATCCAAGGTTAAATGCTGAATATATCTTACGTGGTGCTAAGAGATGGTCATAAAAGGTAGGTGTGTTTTTCGTGCAACGCCGTCCAAAAGTCTCAGGTAGTAGGGAAGAATTGTTGAAATTCGTCCAGTCTTGATGTATCTTACTACACAAGGGCATAGTTTATGAAAGCAGTTGGCTTACCTAAAGGGCTCAAATTATACATGATGGTGGTTACCCACTCGCCCTGAGTACAGTTTTTATACATTAGTGTATGTAGTATAACATTGCTTTAACCTTCAGAGGCCTGTTTACTCTACCTACAGACCTGGTCCCCATGTTGATGTCCGCCCACACTAACTGTTTTACCAGCTACAGGAGGCTGGGCAGGGATAATTTGATATCGGAGTATCAGTAAATAATTTAGTGCTTTTAGAAGGGCCTTAATTTGTTGCAATTAGCCCCTCTACACTCTAGGGGATTTCTTATCAGAGGATGCTTTCATCATTTTCAGGAAGCTCAATTATGAACTATACTGTCCGGAGACAATTTATTTGCCATTTAATACATTGGTCCCTGGTTGAATTAAACTAATGTGCCAGGCCCGCTAGTCTACTCTCCTGGTACATTTCGGAAATCAAATTAAGATCTGCTGACAAAACATAAAGTAGGGCACTTTTCAGTTTGTAAACATGATCAATAATGCAGCTGAAAAACTATGAGAGTAAACATTTCAGTTTAATTATGTCTAGCTGCAATGGGAAAAGGGCAATAGTGCATTATGTTTTACATGGGCTCCTGATCAGTCTAATGGTTATTGCCATGCCAATACACATTGCCCCAGAGGCTGTTCTTCTGCTAATTCATCCTTTAAAATTGCTGTCCTTTTTTCGGCCTCTCCTGGGTAAAGCCCTCAAACATGCTGACCCTATACAGTACTGGAGACCAGTGCATTATGATGTCTATGGAATCTGGGTCTTATTGCAGTATAAAAAGGGCCTATTATCCCTGCCAGTGTCACTATAGCATTATCCGAGAAAGGATAGCCATTGCATGGTTGAAGATCTGGATTAAAGGGAAAAGTATTACACTTGATTATTTTATAGAAAGAGTGGTTTCACAAAGATCAGGTTATCTTAGGAATTCACAAATTGGAGCCAGACTAAAGTGCAAGGGGATCAGTCAAGCTATAAGCCTGCCTTGGTAGGTCATGACAGTGTCATCTTAAAGGAATCACCTTTATCTTGGAATTCGAGAGACATTGAAAAGGCCCCGTTTTGACACAGATGTAAGACTTTTTTTATCTTTTTTACGTAACCTCTTGTCTCGATCTATTCTGCAGTTTCCTGGTTCAAGAAATTATCCAAAATATTATTGCATTCGATTTGGGTACTTGAGTGATTTCAGCTTCTGCTGGGTCGGAAGCTGAAATCACTCAAGTACCCAACCCCAGGTTTAGATCATCCTGGTCAAACGTGCACCAGTGTAACAGGCAGCGGAAAACGTGACAGCCCCACAGGGGATCGTACCCTGGCCCCTCTGCTCCGGAGTTGAGAATGCTACCCCTACACCCCAGGGCTAGCTGCTTCTCCACTGCTCTGCTACGGTACTTGAGCTACCACAGGCAGGCAATGCGCTCTCCACGCACGCTCGGGCTGCCCTGAGCAATACGTGCCCGCTACCGTAGCATAGTGTAAAAACCATTGGAGACTTTGCCCACAGCAGCAAATATGTCTACAGTGGCAAGCGGCTCACCCTAACAGAGCTGTGAATTGTATAATTTGTAAAGTTCTAAGAAAATTAAGAAAAGCTTTTATCTCTTTTACCATGCTCTTCTGCATTTGGATCGGGAAAGATACAACGTCTTTTAAATTGAGACATGATTGCATGAAAAATGAGTTTCAATTGCCATAACAAAGACCACATACACTTGATGATAATGTCCTACGGAAAAACATTAATTTGACTTTGCTGCTCATGAATTAAATTAAAGTAAACATTATAATAGACATTGGCTCTCAAAACGTCTTCATCGGAAAAATCACCATTTACTCAAAGTTTCATTATTGTTTATCCAATCTACTCAACACATAGATTGTAGTGAATACCACCTTAAGCTGACTGTTTCATCACCCACAGGACACTGCAGTGAATAGTTCAGTGCTTTTACCATCCCCCTAATCTAACATGATTGGTCACAATCTTCGAGGGAATGATATTTCTATACAACCTTTTTTTTCTTATGTGGTAAATCCTTGATTGCTGTTGGATGTAACTGTCTAGAGTTGCCATATTTTAATACAAACAAGGCGTCCTGAAAACAGTGTATGATTTTGCAAAGAATAACGGATAATACAGGAGAGGCCTGTATCTATCAATACTGCAATGGTTAATAGATATAAGATATAAGAGTGGGTAACAGATATGATATTTGATTCGATTTTGAATGTCAAAGTTGTTTTAATTAACAATATCAGTATCTAGAGTTACTTTACTGTACCGCAGCCACATGTATCATGTATTGCTGATTAAAACTTAAAATGCTCAGTTTCATGTTTCTTGAATGTCAGATGGTTTGACCATGCATATTGTTTACTTACCCAGGCTGTATACATGTAATAATTATCCTGATAAGTGACCTCATTGAAGATTGTCTTGTTGATGATATAACTGAATACAAGCTAAAGAGTTGTAGCCAGTAAGCACCAATAATGAATGAGTCAGCATAGCAAATATGTTATGGAAGGAAAATACAGATTTGGAAAGCCATACACTTGTGAAATCTTAAAGTCATATATCTCTGTATTCCTACAGCTATGCACGCTGACAAAACGTGAAGCCCTTGTTTCACAGTACAGCTCTTGTCTACTCGTTGTATATGAATGGGAAAGGAAATCTGTAGATCCCATGGTATTCCTAGACCCTAAAAATTTGGATTTAGACAGCTTAATTGACTCATTAACATCATTTCTCACCAAAATATGGCCAAAATATTGAATTTCAGTAATGGCTACACAAAATGGTACAAGATGTGCATGGTAAAGGAGATTAGATGCTCGCATAGTATACATAGACCCTGAGAATGTTGTGCCCTGTCTTCATGCATCACACAGTACATCCGCTGTCGGTTTGTCGCAGTAACTCAACTCTCTGAAGTCAGATGCTTTGTACCTCTTATTGAGCAAATGTCATATATATCTAAGTTTAGCACACTTTTTTCTGAATTTTCATTTCACAAAGGTTCAAAGTGACTTCTTCCTGCATAGAACTAACTAAGCCTCACAACATTTGCTCCCTCAGTTTCCAGATCATAAAGAACATACTAGGTTTCTGCAGCTGACTGTGCACAATTTTATCTGCGTCTAGAATTACTTAGGCATGAAACTATTGAGTGTTCATGAGAGTGATAATTCATGGTTCAGAAATGGTATGAACTTCTAAATACAACATAAATGCTTAGCTCATGAAATATATTTTGCCTATGCACTTATACCTGTTAGGGTAGATTCACCACTTTCGGACGCTCGTTGTCACTGCCAATGCAACCCTTTTCCAATCGAGTATAGGCAAGGCCCTATTTGACCTACAATTGAGTATGTCATACCTATGGACAGGGGAGGGCTCATACGTCATTACCTTTGTTTAATAGAAAGGATTTAAAGTATTTTTTACCCCAATATTGTCACTCCAAAAACGAAAATTAGAAAGGCTAATTTCACCTGAAGTCGGACACATTAGTTTTCTATTGTTTTTTTAAGGAAATAAAAGGTAGAGTACTTAATTAATTGAACAGGGGTGATTCAATAGTCTCAGGGTACGATTCTCATTAAAGATATATATAAGATGTTTCCATATGAAATGTGTGTTTAACTACCTTGAACCAAAATTATATCAGAAAACTGTATATTCTCACTTTAAAGTTTAATGGATCAGTAGATTTTCATATTTATATGGTAGAACGACAGATAAGATTACTAATATCTGATACATATTGTATTAAAGTCATAATTCTGATCGCTCCATTATCAGTAGGATGAAGAAACCCACTTGAAAATTGATGTCCGACTTTAGGTGAAATTAGAGCACCTTTTATAAAGTGTCTCATATAGTTATTTCAGATAAATATTCCTATGTATTTTCTAACATAGAATCCAGAATATATATGGCTTATTTCTTAGATCTTATATAGACAGCCTATCTATCTATACTCCTCATAATATAACATGATAGCAATGGTGTCCGAGATGGGGTACCATAGTAATCTAGAGATTCCCCACCAGCTCTTTAATGCAAAACAGGGCTACTTGAAGGTATCATTGCATATGTATATATTTGGTTTCACGTTTATTAGTAAGCGGAACACTTGAATTTTACTTCCCCATTCATATACATACATAGACATATGCGTTGTTATGATGATAGAGGCCTAAAAGTGTCCGACTTAAGGTGTGTGTCCGTCTTTGGGTGAATCTACCCTATGACATTCATGTACTTTACATATTGAAATCACTCACCTTAGCACCCTACTTCATTAATCTCCTGTGAAAAACGTTGTCAGAAGCACAGAAAAAAGCCATGTTGTAAGCATGCACAGATCTAATAACTAGCAAACTGATATACATATAACTGTAGTGTACTCTTTATCACTCTACCCAAAAGGAAGTATCTACTACTTTTCTTACCTACACCTATATATCTATGTCCTAGCCTGGAAAGAGGGAAATGTGTGGTCTGGCTTTACAACAAAAGTCATAAACCAGGAACCACTTTGATTACAAAAACAATATGAATATACGCACATTAGCTGGAACTTGTTTAGTTAATTTTAATCAATCCCAAGTGAACAAGCTTAGTTGAGAAAATTTACCATTCACATAAAATGCTTATAATAGCAACTACAAGTGGCAGGCACTTGCATGACATGAAAACAACGAGGGTTTTATGTGACATGGATTAGTGTTGAGTTTAGTGAGAGAGGACATCTGTGAGCCTATTGCCTCAAATCTGCTTCTTACTCACCCTCAGACCTCCCTGTCTATGTACCACAACCCTACTCGGAAGGGGTCACCGACGGTACACTGGCCTTTGTGTAGTGCTGCCATTTTATTGTCTGTCCTTGAGCAGGTGACCCTGGTGTTGTATGGAGGGCACGGAGGCAGCTGTCACCTGGTCATGACAGGTCCTGTTAACACCAGCTGATGCCACCTTGTTCCATAATACTAAGTATACAGGAGTATGTGTAATGGTAGAACTGGGAAGATGGGGGGGGGGCATTTTAGATCAAGACTATGTTTTGAAAGTGATGCTTAGACTTTCTGGACTGAACTGCACAGATACCACTCACCTGTTGAATGCTCTATTTTTGTACTGGTCCTAACATTGTTACAAGATGGTGTCCTAGTTTCACACAGCCAAGACTGTGTATTGTGAGCATTGTGTTTCTGAGTAATTGCATACGAAATGGCTCAATGTAATTGATGGCCAATCTCCTTTCCTTCATGGGAAAGTACCAGCAGTCAATTATCAATGCAAAGATAGTATCAGTCTTTTTCCTCTTCATGTACACAACCTCCCTGACAGTGTAATTTGAATTTAGATTAGGCAAGCTCCTCTCACTGGTTGGAGAAGGGTATTTGTGTGAATTATCCTTATTTTGAAATGGGTCCTGAGATCCTGCAGTTATGGGTTTGTTCTGATTAAAATCATAAACTCTCACTTTATAATCAAGTTGTCAAAATAAGTAGGTGCAAGAGAGTTGTAAAATATAAAGACGATTTGAAATGTGCTTGTAGTGAGTTACACTGTAATGAGTACATATGGGGTACCCTGCAGCATTGTATTTGGTAAAGCTATGTATTTCTCTTAAAGCCAGTCTTTACTAATGTAAGGGAATCTGATCATGCAGTCTACACTATATAAGATATGATGTATTCATCTTCTTTTTCATATTGCCTTATCCCTCATCTCACCCTCCACTTGATCTCACTATAGTATTACTTAAACCTACATTAGAGTGAACCATTTCTAGTTTTTATCAAAGGATATTCAAGATGCACTTAGTATGGGATCCCATATAACTGCGGTTGCTTAGACTGCTGGTCTGCTTGTACTATATGTGTGTGAGCAGTCAGGCAGAATGAACAACTTGTGTACCCTCTGTGGACAATCCTTTCTGCATGGCTGAGCTATAAGTACTCATTTTCCTGAGCTAAAGTTGGGGTTCCAAATTACTGCATTTATAAAGCTGTCATTTATGAGTGCCCCCTATCTATACAGGTCTTACATCAATATTGTATGAGCAACAGGTGCTAGCCCTCTTTGATGTTATGTGCTGTGAGAAGGATTCTGTGTTGATGTTATTATCTGACTGGTATCTGGAGTTTTTGTGGTACTTTCTGTAGTAGTTATAGAACGTGTATCAATCTGTACGTGAAATACAGTGAAGGAGCCTTCACTGAATACCCCTACAGATTGGTACTAACCCTATAACTACTTTATATCACTAGCTGTATGCAGTATACAAGAGGTGTGAACTGCTTTGTTCTCCATGCCCGCTGTGGTATAAGTATAGTACCACAGATAAATCATCTATATTGTTACAGGTGGTAGTCATCGTACAAGAGACAGACTTTAGACACACTCAAATCTCGATTTGATTTGGTGCCTTCACGGAGGGGAATGGCTCAGTAGTGTAGTGTGGGAGACTGGACCAAAGATGTATGATTGTCCAGGGCCTGCCTGGACACTTTATCTGTCACTGAGTTCAGGCTGACTCTAGATGAAGATCAACGGTTTAAAAGCTTTCTAATCCCGCACTAACAGGAATGGCTGCCTGCCTCTTCTGTGTGCACTTATATCAATTACCTTGCCCACGTCTTGGTGCTTGATACACACAGTCACTAATGTCTCTGAGTGTTCATAGAAGGGGATTATTGTAGCTTCTGGTATTTTTTATTGGCAGAAAACAATTTGTTAAATATATTCATGGTTCCTTAGAGCAGCTGTCATTGGGTATGACCCTGGAATGACTGTTCTTCTCCTTAACAATTCTAAATGTACATTACAGTATGATGTGTACGTACTAAGTATGCAAAGTTGCATACTAGTACCATAAGATACTTGACTAGAATGACATAAAACAGATGAGGATTTGAGTGCTGCAAAAAGGTTCCTGGCCATATTGTATGTAATTGGTGCCTATACCCCATGCTGCCCTGATCTTTATCTGTAAAGCATTTCAACCTAGTACCTCTGTTCAATTTTAAAATGTATCCTTAGGATAACACATAGTGGATCTCAATTCAATTCAATTCAATTCAAATTTTTTTATTTTAACTGCAACAATCAGGAACATGTTCCTGTAATTATGACTGTTACAGCAGAGCGGAGATATTCATTTCTCGATATCACAGTTTATAATATTCAAGTGCATCACAGATGCTTCATTACATGTATACTGTATTAATGTGAGTTAGCAATGTTAATAGGTGTTACGTCATGTCTATCATACTAATTAGCTTTAGTAAAGTAGAAAATGCTTTTATAAGTGACTAGGAGCTTGAGGTAGGAAAGGGAAATAACCAGCGGGGTCCAGGGTGCTCGGCCAGGAGCTATAGCTATCATACTTGTTACAGACTAATATCATCATATCAGTTAAGAGACTTTATGAACACATCTAGAGAGGATGAGTTTCTTTGGGAGACAGTGTGTGAGTTCCATTTGTGTTGTAGTCTATATGTGACACTTTGCTGAGCTGTTATACTTTTATACCAGGCTACCTTGGCAAGGGTTGAATCATGCCTTCTGGTGTGAATTTCCCTTGTATCATGGTTTGACTTATCCTGCATATATTTATAAGACCCTATACTAAGCGCCCTATCCCTTCTTTTGTCAAGGGATGTGATTTTTGCCCATCCCCTGAGTATGGTTATGTCAATATCCCTGTCCTGGAAATAACAAACTTTTGTCATTCTGTCAATGGAACTCTGGATTGCTGCACAAAATAGAATACATTTAAAGATAAAAACATTAGAGAGCAAGCATCAACTATAGTTATACTGTTAAAAAACTGACTATGAAATACAGAAAAAAAAGAGCTGAAGATAGCGAGTAGGCGAAGTGTTATAGTGATACCCTTACATACCGGAATACTTTCAGACAAATAGAGGACCATCATGATACTTGTCTGTACTAAATCTCAAAATCACTACTCATCCTTACTATCATCTAAATATAATTCCCCTCAAGTCATCTGCCTTGCACTGTTCTGAGAGAAAAGACATAAAAAATAGCAGAATAACATAGCATCTCTGAAGCAGTGGGCTTTAGGGCCACAGCACTCTAATAAAGAAATTAAACAGGGGTGTATAAGGTGTAGCTCTAAAGAATAACAGCAGATGGGTTTGCTGTAAATGGATCACATTTTAGTAGGGTGTCACCCAGTGCAAACTGTATGATAGAGCCGTAGAGCACTTGCATTCATGTGTTTTTATAGTACTTTTCAACAGCAATGTTAGAACTCTGTTACAGTATCAAATGCAATAGTACAGAAATGTTGCTGTGATTTATAAGTATGCGAGTATGATAAGGTTAACCATAGTTTTGAGGAATAAGAAAATTACATTTTGAGATTGAGGGGTAAAATGCATAGTACAGACATCAAGAGATATTAAAGGAAATTTTGATAAAAACTGATTTAAAATGAGTTATCTATATCTCCATCTTACTAAAACCATTGCTAATGAAAAGGTAGTTTCTCTTTTTTTTTTTTTCTGACCAAGGCTATCTCATTAGTTTTGGTTATTTCCCCCCTTGTCGGTACACCAGCCTCAGACACCTTGTAATGTGTACTGGTTTTCTCACTCCTAACCTTATTATTCCTGGTTCCTATTACTGCCCTGTCTGTGACATTCACTGCCTCTTGCTGATTAGGTCCTTCATCATGGATCTCAGGAAGCTCTCCAACAATGATCCTCTCTCTCTAAAGGTGACCTAATTAATCCTGCTCATCCTCTGCCATGTCTGCAGCATTCACCTCCCGGTCCTGTTTACGTCAGCGTATGTACAATGGTCCTCAGACATCTAGTGTCAGACTTCTAACAGAGATCCGGATTTCTCACAGAAAGCACCCTTTGAACAGAGTGGTAATTAGATTTCCCATGATGCAGCAGTAACAGATGCTAACCACCAGGCCCTACAGACATATGTTGGTGGTTTTGTAAATCAAACAGGGCCTTATCTTGGCAAGGTGAGTTGTGGGGTCATGATATGGAAACCAGTCTGATGTTGTGGAGCTGGGTAGTACCACTGAGTTCGTGCCAGGTGCAAATTTGAGTTTTGCAGTCTTATGTCAGAGAAAGAATATCAGAATATGGTGGCGGGGCTCATCTTTATAGTGAGTCTTACAGTAAAATATAAACGTTAAGTATTTAGAAATGTGGTACCTTTAGAACATGAGTCTGTATAGAGTGAGCAGGGTACACCATGTGTCCATTCATGAAAACCTCAGCCCCTAGACACAGTAGACATCCTAGTACACACTGCCACCTCCATAGCTCACAAGCGGTAGGTATTAAAACTTTGTCTTAAATCATGTTGCATTTCCAGCTGTAAAATATGCTTAGACTACCCTTAAGATCACCAGTTTGGCCACCATCTATGTCATCTTGGTCAGAATATGGTAAAAGCAGATGGATGCATCAAAAAATGGTTGAAAAAAAAATCCAACGTCTTGTCAAATTGGTACTGCTCCTGCTTTGTTTTCATTCACATTGAATATCCTATTTGTTATCATCATTCCATTGTTCTCTTCTCCCTTGCTCTGCTCTGTGTCTGTACCGCCATTAATGGAGAAGCTGTGTCTGTAGCTGATTTAAAGGGCACTGTGTGATGCTTATAGAGGGACTGTGTGACACATTTATAAAACAATGCCTGTGTCCCGGAGTGCACAAAGCTCATCTAGGCAGCTGTCCCCGGATTTTAGTTGTCATTGGTGCCATCCAGTAGGGTTTTACTTTGTGGTCTATGTGTGTGCTTTGTGATTGAGCCTCACCTTTTCCAAAAATGTTGAACATGAACCAGCACTAGGTGAGTGGTTAAAAGACTATGCATGGTGTCCTCAAACACCAACCATTGATATTCCATTAACAATATTGATATAACAACCTTTTCTGGGGGTAAATGCTTTAATTCCCATAAAATCATGAGCTTTAAAATACATAATACACTATCTATTCCCAATTGCATGAACCTATTAAACCCTATTTCATTAACCCCTACTCGCTCCTCCTTGCACCAGTTTGCTGCCAAAAATGGTGAAACTAATCAAGGAGTAATGATGATTGAGTGAGCAAGTCAAGGATTTACTCTGATGTTATTGTTTTGCACCAAATGGCAGACATAAGGACTGTGGTTGAACGTATTAAGAATGTATATATATCTCTCAAACAAAATATAGCCTCTTAGGAATATATCAGAGAGTGAAAGTATTCAGTAATTATTGATTTAAATAATCCTAAACTGAAGATGGTTCTGACTCTAGTTGATTACTTGCCATCATCACATATAAAAGCAAATTTATATTCGCTTTTTTTTTTTTAACAATCAATCTGCCGAATTTTTACTTAATGATCTGTCACAGACCAAGCTAAGATTATGATCTGTAGTGTCCAAGAACCTTTCACCTACTGTTCTGATTCTCAGGCTGAGGTGTTATGTCTATATGCTGCTCCGCTACTGGTCTGTGCACAACCAAATATTTGCTTTTTTAGTATGAATAAGCTACCGTGTCCCAAAAGCTATCAGGCATCACATATGCTGGTGTGGGGCGTCGGCCTCAGATAGTTTGTTTAGTTTTAAGCAGATCCATATCGATTTAGATGTGTGCTGATAAAGCTTAATCCTGTTTATGTATGAGGTGCCGTACAGGAAGATTTAATAAGGGTGTATTCCACTGATGAGAATTAGTTGAGATTTTGTTGTTGCATGTTAACAATGTTAAATCTATTTACGAATCTTGTCTGACTGACCAAATCATCTCTCTTAATGGTGTTAAATGAATATTGTGACACGAAATCTGCCATGCAATACCGATAGTGCAACATTATAACTCTACTGCATTCAGATTGGCATTGGTTAGTCCCCACAATCATTGTTCGTCTGCCATCCCCCATCACCCGACCATTAATGATAGGGATGATCAGGGCCATCTTTGGTAGATTGCCTGCTCCATCAAAATCAGAAGATCTCAATGAATCAGTTATGAGGTAGTCACTGAGTCCTATATGATGGAGACTTATGCTGAATTATTGATGTATCTCATGATCCGCAACATATATGCTAGATATAGTCAACAGAGCAACCCCTCATTCAAAGTACCTTACTTTGACCACAGTGTGGACAGTAATAGTTAATAAATAATGTAAGCTTACTTCAAATTGAAGGTACCGTGTAGAAAACTGACTATCCATGAAATGCTGTGCACAGTGGGCTTTAGTGTTTTACAAGGTCTGCACAGAAAATGATGTTTTACAATACCTTGCACACCAAACAGTTACCTACATGGCTGATGTAGCTAGTGTCTAGACACCTGTCACATATACTTAGAGGTAGTTCCCTCCCAGCAGAATACAGGCTGTATGTGGCTGCATAATGGGTGAGGTAGAGGCTGGGGGACTGGGAGGGAAGTAGTAGCAAGAAGCTCACAGGCTATTTCTTATAGTGCATATAACAGATATGAATTTTGAGGAAAAGCTTTTATAGTCTTCCATATTTATGCTAAGATGACCTACTTTGCCAACGCAGTCAGCTTTGTAAAGCATGATACTACAGCCAGAGATGTGGGTCTCATGTCGTACTATACAAAAACTGGCAGGGAGCATGATGGGCAGCCATATGGGACTCACTGCATGCAATGTTATGGTTTTGCTAACCCTATTCTAAATATGTTTTACCATGAGTCAATCATCAAACACGAGCTGCATTCCTGCCTGCCCTGTAGAAGTGTCTCCTCACTACCCTTATCTGACACAGCCTCTTGTTGTCACAGTGTGTCTCCACCCTTGGCTGGCTGTATCAGATCCCTATATCAATAAAACCCCACCAGAGGGCAGCCCTGGTATGTGATTGTGAATCTGATCCTCTACTTCATGGTGAGTAGCCTCTCCAGGGTCCCAAGTAGTGTCAGCCACGCACAGCCCCCCCCCCCCTTCACCCTGCCTATGCAATATCCCCTTCCTGTTTAACCCTTCTTCCCATGTGTATATCAGAACATGACCGTAGCCGACTTTATTATTTCTATTTACACTCATGTCCCATTTATGGCTAATTGACTCCAATAACTACAGATATGGTCATACCATTGGAAAGCTATGTTTCATGTATGGTTTATTCAAAGATTTGTACATTTCCACTAGCGGTTTTATATGAATGAGTAAGTAGAAACTGGGGAGTGTGTGCTCCATGTGCAGGCCCACATTTTGTCACGAGTAATTGATAGCTGCCCAGCAACTGCCATGTACTAGAATAGATTTCTGGCAGAGGCTATTTGTGCAGTGAATTCAGAATTGATTGGATTGTAATGCTAATATATATGCCTATACTTACATATATCCCACATGTTGAATGTACTACCAGATCCTGATCTACAGCAAAATATTTTTCAAAATACATGGAATTCCCTTTAAAATAGAGGAGCACAAAAATGTGGGAGCATACATCTAAATCCTATATATTTTAACTAGCTCCTGTTTGAAGGACAAAGTGATTGGAAAAGAATTGGCTATCAGATTTACATTTATGTGGATATACTTTTGTTTAGGAGCAGTACATTCCCTATGTAAGTCACCCTCCACTGCACCTGGATCCCCACCACTTACACTGTAGCAGGGGAGTGCTATTTCAGGACCGATCCACTGCATGCTTAGACTGGGCTCTCTTGTCCTCCCAAAACACCTGACATTATGCAAAGAAAACCCAATTTAACCAAGTTCCAGTGGTGGTAGATTTATAATTCTTTCAGAATTCTCTTAGTTAAGATCCTGTCTATCTATCCTGCACAAAAAACACAACTTTTCTACCCTCTATGAAGATTACCTGAACGCCCTACAATAGCATCAATAAAGGAGGTACACTAATACTTTAATTACCAACCATAGCCTGTGTAAGCTATATTCATGGTGCCACATTTTATAATGCCGCTTCACTATGGCTTGTGAGGCTGGGTTATACACTCACTAGATGAAGTAAAAAGGTACTGGCTCTTGTGGTATCCATATGGGACTTTTATACAATTATGCTGGCAATCCTGATGAAGACAGTATTTTCAGCAACAAAGACGTCCACAGCTCAGTCTCACAGGGACACTGGGCTGTGTAAGGCAAAATTAAAAAAAAGTTTTGTTTCAGGTAACATGGGAAGAAACTCTAGGGTCGGTAGGTCGGATTTCTTTTTTTTTTTTACTTTTTTCTTTTTTTTTAAAGCTCCTCTAGATACCCTTAAATCGGCTAAAAACTGTAAAATTGGGCATACCTAAATTAGACCCCAACAAAAGTATAAAAAATATATAAATTTCTTCAAAATTGCATAAAAAAACGTAGGGTCGGCCCTGTTTAGATAGGGTCGGTCGAGTGACCTGAAACAAACCTTCTTTTTTTTGGCCTAATATATCAATATTTGAAGTTATATTGAAAGATTGTGCTAAGGCAGTACTTAGTTTAGGAACTTTAATTACCAAGAAGAAACTGTGCCTAAGCATCTTACCTTTTAGCCACCCAGCCCTCTGTGTTCTTTTTTACATTTCCTCCTTCCTTTTATGTTACTTAGGTAGACTGGATTGGTAGCTGGAGGTACTGACAGTTTTGTACTGTGAGCCACAATGTGTGAGACTTATATGAAAAATGCCCTGAACAAAGTCTTTTGAGAAAACATTAAGAAAAGCTTTTGTCCAATTCACCATCCTCTTCTGCACTGAATCTGGAGTTTTTAATTTGAAAGATAATATGAAGGAAAATGAGATTGAATTGCAAAGGACACAAACACTTGATGGCAAGGTTATTCTGAGAAATTTGCACACCATCTTTGCATACCTTTTTTTTTTACTTGAAACCTAATAGGTTCAATCATTGAAATTGACCTCGTTATGTGAGGGTAATAACACCTTGACCAATGAAGGGTCAGCATTATGAATGCAGAGCAGGATAGTGTTGTTCTTACATACCAAAAGGGCATGGTGCATTCAAGTTGCTGCTCATGAGTTGAATTAAATCAAAAACATATTGACACACACCCGTGGGCTCTCAAAACATCTTCATTTAAAAAATCTTCTTGTGCCTATAGTATTGGTTTTGTTCATACTATCTGCCCAGCATATAGATTGTAGTAAATCCCGCCCTAAGCTGACTGCTTTATCGCCCACGAGAGACTCCATTGGATTCGATATTGGACTGATTTGTTGTTGCATTTTCAGTGAATAATTCAGTGCTTTTACCGTATCCCCTAATTTAACGTGATTGCTCACAATCCTCTAGGGAATGACATTTCTATCCGACTTTTTTATCTTTTATGTGGTAAATCCTTGAATGCTGTTTGATATAACTGTCTAGAATAGCCATGGCAATTCATATCAACAAGGATTCCTAAAAACAGTGTATGTGTATACAGAGAATCAAGTCTAATACAGGAAAGGTAAGCCCGAGATCTATTAATACTGCAATGGTTTATATATATAAGATGTAAGAGTAGGTAACAGATATGATATCATATTGCTCTTGTTAACCTCTTGTTTAAATGTATTGCATCTTTAATTCTAAATGTCAATGTTGTTTTGATTAACAATATCAGTATCTAGAATTACTTCACTCTACTTTACTGTACTGGAGCCACATGTATCATGTATTGCTGATTAAAACTGCAATGGCTCAATTCTACATTCTTTGAATGTCAGATGGTTCGGCCATCCATTGTTTTTCAGCAGATGGCGTATACATCTAGCAATTATCCGGATAGGGGACACCATGGTGAATGGCCTTCTGGATAATATATGACTGAATGCAAGCTTGTAGGTTGTATCCAAATGATGATCCAATATGAAAGAGGAATACAGTCACTTAGTATCCATAATGGTACATGAGGTATCAATAACAAATGAGTCAGCATTGCAAATAAAATATCAAAATAAGATTTGGAAAGTGTTCCACTTATATAGTCTTCAAGTCATATATCCTTTTTTCAGATTCTTAAAGCAGTTTATGTTGAAATCACTTGGAAGTCCAAATTCATCCACATGCCCCCGTGTGACACTTGTTATCTAACCATAAAATAAATCTGAATGGACTGTACTGGGAGTTTAGAAGTCATTGATAAACCTGGGATAGACACTCCTTACTAACCTCTTGAACCTATAGACTATCCATGTACCTTAAAATATGAAATATTATATATAATTATATATATATATATATATATATATATATATATATATATATGAATCCAATAACAGTGCATCGGGTTATTGGTGTATATTGTACAAATGCCAAACTAAATATGGTTCCACACCCCGCCTGTGAGGGCTGTCAGTTCAAACACCAATGTGCTAACTGTGACAGTCCGGGTCATAGTATGGGCGACTGTCACAAGAAAGGGGCGGGCGATAATGGGGTATGACTACCTGTTAACGCTAGTGGTGCAGCCCCCGCTGTTGGTTTGGGCTGCCAAAGTACGTGTTCAGTAAGAGTTGATGTTGATGTTGCCACTTCCGAAGTTGTCACACCCGGGGAGTTTAGTCAATTGGCTGTTATTCCTGAAGTTGTGCGTGTCGAATCGGCACCCTTTGTTGTTCCGGATGATGTGGTATCTGAGTGGCGCGACTGTGATTTTGAATACGCATTTATCGAACGTCGAGTGGACCCGTACGAAGTGTTTAAATCAGCGGATTTAATTGGGTTGGTTTGTGACGATGAGGTGGGATTTGTTGGGAATTCTAATGAATTTTCCACGAATTATAGTGGGTCTGGAAAAATTGTATAAAAATGTTGATCGCTCAGTCCACAAAAATGCGTTCGCGCAGGTCCATGTAGGTCAAGATGGCGGGTGGGTGGTAGAAGTTTCGGTGGAGTCTATGGATTACTGGGAGAAATTGTCGCTTTATGTGAGTATTGACAAATCTTGTGAAAATTGTGTTGATTACCCTGATACTTGTGATGTAGGCACACCTTGTGCATTGGTCCAAATTGGGCCGGGGTGTATCGCTCCTGTGTTCATGGAATGTATTGAGGGGACATGTAAATGTGTGTACATTTTGTGTGGCGTTCGCTGTGACTTGAAACCCTGTAGATTCGCTGCAGCGGTGATGGGGTTTCGAGAAGACGTGTCAGAATCTGACTTGTATGTTTTGACATGTGCTTATCGCGGTGCACGCATAGTGGACCATGATTGTCAAACTACGTATGATTGTGAAAACTACTCCACCATTTATGACTTTGAGTGTGAAATGAATGATAAAGTGTCAGCGGAGTTGTCAGACGGCAAACTTCGGGTGGTTGAGGGTAGGCCTAGATGTATCCATGCTTTGGGCGGTATACAAAAATCAAATGGGAAGTTACGCCCTATAACAGACTGCTCCCGCCCTGAAGGGCAGTGTATAAATGACTTCATGGAAACTACTTGTGAAAAGTTTCGCTACAAGACAATCGACACGGTGATAGGGAGTTTGAATCAGTTTGATTACGGCGCTGTGTCTGATATTCAAGCAGCCTATAGGACCATTCACGTGATTCCCAGCCACAGGACATATCAGGGACTGCGGTGGGTGGTGGATGGACAGGCTCACTACCTGGAGGACCTCAGACTGTGTTTTGGCCTGAAGTGTGCACCTTTTTGCTTCACCCAATTCTCGGACTTTGTTGTGAAGGCGTGTCATAAGCAAGGGGTCAATCGGTGCATAAATTACCTTGACGACTTTGTGGTCCTTGGTAAGGATGAAGCTGACTGTGGTGATGGCCAAACACTGCTACATGGCATGTTGGTTAATCTAGGGTTTGCTGTAGCTGACGACAAGGTAGTGATGCCAAAGCAGCAATTCAAGTATCTTGGAATTCTGGTGGATAGTGTTAAAATGACAGTGTCTATAGATGAGGACAAACTGACTAGAGTCAAATCAGAGGTATTGTCATTGTTGGACCAAGGCCAGTGCAAACGCAAGTCCCTGGAGGAGGTCTCAGGTCTGTTGGCACACTGCGCCACAGTAGTGAAAGGTGGAAGGACTTTTGCTAGGAGAATCTACAACACGCTTAGAGACTGCGCTGGACCTGTGGTGGTGTTGGATGTGCTTATTCAGCAGGATTTAATCTGGTGGAGTAGCTTCGTCACCTGGTTTAACGGGAAGGCAAAGGTGTTGGGGGCGGGCCATGATTATGTGTATGTATATACAGACTCCTCAAATTATGGTTTTGGTTCTCATATTGATGATGATTATTTTTGGGGGGTGTGGTCCAATCCTGAAGTAGAGTGTCCGCACTATGCCCACCCTCCATTGATGGACATGTACAGCGACCACATAAATATCACGGAGCTATGGCCTGTGTTGGTGGCAATCCACAGGTGGGGCGTATGCTGGAGGAACCAGGACGTCATGATTGTGACGGACAATACTCAGGTTCAGAGCTGGGTGAATACGGGACGGAGCATCAGTCCGTATGCCATGGCTTGGTTACGGGAGATCTTCTGGGTGACGTCATTCTACAATATTAACTTGAAGGCGTGTCGCATTAGCTCCGAGGACAATGTGTTGGCGGACGCCTTGTCACGTCTAAATGATGACAATTGCATGATAATTTGTGAGAGTGAATTTGAAGGGTTTTCTACCTGTTGCAGAGAGGCACGTATTAATGGACGAGTGGGCTGAAGTGAGGTCCCGTTGTTGGTCGGACAACACAATCAAGGCTCGTTCAAGTCAATGGAGGAAGTACTTTAAGTTTTGCCAGGAACATTCACTGATTGCCTTACCGGCGGATGCAGAAACTGTGGGCCTTTATATTACATTCCTGGCAAGGAAGTGTTGTTATGTCACTATTACCAATTATATAAGTGGACTATGGGCGCTTCATGACAGTTGGGGTGTCCCCCACTTGGACCCAAGGACCTTCTTGGTCAGGTCTACGCTTTTTGGAGCAAAGAGGCTATTAGGTTGTGAGACTGTGCAGTCTGATCCACTCTCACCTACAGACTTAGTAAAGATTTATCATAGATTGGACTTCAGACAATTCAAGGAATTACAGTTCTGGTGTGCAGTCACGGTTATGTACCGCTGTCTACTGAGGGTTAGCCATGTGGTGGCGTCCCCACATACGATGAAGGTCAAGGACATTACATGGAATGCGTCGGGGATGGATGTGACCATCCGGTCATCCAAGACCATCCAATTCAAAGAGCGTGTGGTGATCGTGCCAGTTGTCAGCTCACCAATCAGTGCCTTGTGTCCTTGTCAAGTACTACGCTGCTACTTGGCATGGTCGGGGTTAAAGCCAGACTCTTTATTATTTCCATATAACTACAACAGTTTCTCTTCAAAGTTAAAAACAGTATGCAAGGATTCGGGTGTGGTTGGTAGGATAACCACCCACAGCCTGAGGAGGGGCTCAGCCACTTTCTTATCGGGGTTCCTTCCTCTACATGACATTAAGACTTACGGGGACTGGAGGAGCTGGTCGGTTCTCCTGTACATCTCAGACAATTATACTTCCAGGAGGCTGAAGGACAAGCTGGTAGCAGACGCATTGTCGTCCTTCAAGTAGGATTGGGGCAAAAGTTGGGTTTGTTGGGCTTTGGCCGCTAATCTCAATCCTAGGGGCAAAAGTTAACTCGTGTATCTCGTCATCTTTCATACATTACCTCCAATGCCGTAGAATATGAATCCAATAACAGTGCATCGGGTTATTGGTGTATATTGTACAAATGCCAAACTAAATATGGTTCCACACCCCGCCACTTGGGGGGGCATGGGGGTGTGTTATGTTGTGTAACATGACCGGTGGGTCAGATTTGAATTGACATTCGCCATGTAAACTGCTCATATTTTTTCTTTGTGAATAAAAAATAGGGCCGCTAATCTCAATCCTAGGGGCAAAAGTTAACTCGTGTATCTCGTCATCTTTCATACATTACCTCCAATGCCGTAGAATATATATATATATATATATATATATAGAGGGTTGTATGTCCTATAGTCAGTTCTGAAGGTTAGACATTCCTCTTCATGAACTCAAAAACCTGTACTGTAGTCTCTTTTAAAGTATTGATAATTCTATTCACAGACCGGTGTAAGATTTAAACTTGAAAAGTTAATTATTCAGCCTTTATGGAATAGTGCACCTGATACAATGCACTCAATGCAACAATTTGATTTCCTCTTTCATGTCTGTCTATATTACATTCTGCACCTGTCCCCAAAATGGTTCAAGTTTGTGTTTTATTTATTCATGAATGTGCTAGATTATGTCCTGGCTTTTGGCATCACAGACGACACCCAATTTTGTCATCTGCTGTCTCTTTGTGACAGTAACTCAACTCTCTGAAGTCAGATACTTTGTACCTCATAATGAGGTACAAAGGATATCTAAGTTTAGCACACTTTTCTGTCTTCAGAATTTTCATTTCAAGGGTAGAAAGCTACACTAAGGTTCAAAGGCACCTCTTCCACGATAAACTTTAATAACTGACTAATGCTCACAATATTTGCTCCCTCACTACTGCCTTTCAGTTCCAGATTATTAAGAACATACCAGGTTGCTGGGGCTGACTGTGCACAATCTGATCTGCTTCTAGTATTTCTTGAATCTATGGAGGGTTCATGAGAGTGAGAATTCATGTTACAGAAATAGTAAGAACTAATCAATACAATATATATACTTAGCTCATCAAATGTATTTTCCTTTGCACTTATACCTCTTATCACGTTTGTGTACTTCACGTATTGAAATTTCAAACCTTAGCGTTTACTCCATTTATATAATCATACTCATGTGAAAAACGCACACAAATAAAGCCATGTTGTGAACATGCAAACTGATATACATCCCTTTCATCTCATTGTGCATTTCCTACTGACAACCATCTCGACTCTCATCACATAGGTAGTTGTACAGGGTATCTGCTATTAAGACAACATTAATAAACCAGGAACCACTTCCACGATGGGCAGATGGTGTGTATTATTATTTGAAAGCTTAAGCCATCCAGCTCCCCCTTTTCTAACTTTACATTTCTTATTGCCACTTTTTCTATTGGCATTGAGTGAGGTAAGTGTACAGGTGTTATAGAAACATAATGTAGCCTACCAACATTTTTACTGTGAGCCACAATGTGTGAAGCTGGTATATCCTCTGGGGGAGTTTCTACAGTGTTGTACGCTGGTTCCTGAGGACAGTTCCAAAGACATCTGTAGGTGCATGCAGCAAAGGGGAACTTAGAGCAGTATGGTGGATGAGTATATAAGAGAGTATAAAGTTCTAAGAGGGAAATTCAATGTGATAATCCTTTTCCTTTCAGGGTGGGCCTTAAAATACAATTGGGGGGTGAGGGGTGAAAATGTATAGAGAACAACTTCACCCATATATTGCTGTACAAACTCATCATAAGTCCTACAAATCTCCCTTATCAATACTCCACATATGCTGTATAACAACTTACTTTCATAACGCACTTGGCTTATAAGGAAATATTCTTATCCTAGCTGAAGGATGGATAGTCCAGAAGCCTGGAAGAGCCCTTTATTTTGAAAGCCTTTTCACTCCTGCCAACTTGTTATTTGACATAGGCTGTATATATATGCAATGGGTTGCCTGTCTAACAAGGTAGGGTTTGAATCTGGAACATTTCCTGAATAATAATATAGATACACACAATCTCTTCAACTTGACTGTCTTTCAGTCAATTCTGATTAATCCCCTGTAAAGTAATACAAAAGTGAGAAATGTCAGATGAATAATACAAACAACTACAATTTCGCAGATGCAAAAACAATGGGGCTTGACCAGGGTAAGGGTGGCATACTATGAAAACAATAAGTGTTGTATGCAGAGGGATTTGTTTTTTACATGCAGGGTTTGCGTCCACAAACCTACAATGCAGGTCTCACCGACTGTACACTGGGCTTTGTGTAGAGCTGCCATTTTATGTGTGTCCTTGAGCAGGTGACCCTGGCTTTGTATGGAGGGCATGGATACAGGCTTCAACTGAACCTGACAGGTCCTACTAAAGCCAGCTGAGGCAGCGTGGTCGCATAATGCTAAGTAGCAAGCAGTAAGGGTAATGGTAGAGAAGAACTAGAAAAATGGGGCGGGTGGGGAAAGATCAGTTAAAATGAAATAAAGAGAGTGTCAAGACTATATATGTTTTTGAAAGTGATACTTAGGCTTGGAGGACTGCACTGCCTAGATACCACTCCCCTTTGCACTGGTCCTAACATTGTCAAAAGATGGCGACCTAGTTTCACACAGCCAAGACTGTGTATTGTGAGCATCCTTGTTCAGATGTTGCTGAGTAAGTGCATACAACATTGATTGATGTTATTGATGGCCAACCTCCTTTCCTCCATGGAGAAGTACCTGCAGCCAATTAACAATAAACCAGAAAACATCAGACTTTTTCCCCTTCATGTATAAGACCTCCCTGACAGTGTAATTTGAATTTAGATTAGGCAAGCTCTTCTTACTGGTTGTAGAAGGGTATTGGAGTGAATAATTCGTATTTTTAGATGGGTCCTGAGGTCCTGCAGTTGTGGGTCAAAATAAGTAGGTGCAAGAGAGTTATAAAATGAAAGAGATAATCTTAGATGTACTTGTGGTGAATTGAAGTACATGTAGGGATGCCCTGCAGTGTTTAAATATGGTAGGCCATTGTATCTACCAAAGGGCCAATCTGCCATACACTTAGGGATGGTTCCCATGAACTTAATGATCAATGGGAATCTGATCCAAGATGCTGCTTATTCAAAGCGTGGTGTACCGTATTCGACGTAATAAGCGCCCTCCCCCCAATAAGCGCCCCCCCCTTTTTCAGATTTTTTTCAGATTTTTTTAATGTGATCCTCCGATTTTGGTACTGATTTTCACACCTCTGTGTAATATAGAGCACTTCACACCTGTGCAGGTGTTAAGGCCAAGTCAGATGTGAAGTCATAGGGGGGTGTAGAAGCCTTGTAGAGGCCACTGAGGTCTGCATATCACAGCCATGGGGGCGCTTATTAGAATGAATATTTGAGGCCGATTTTTCCACTTAAAATATTTTTTTATGCGCCCAGGCCCTTATTAAGTCGAATACTGTATAGCTTCTTCAATCTAGACATGGACACGCTTGGTTTATGCATCGTTGCCATATCCTGACTCAGATTGTGAAGTTTGTGTAGGGTTTCCTGACATATTAATGGAGTTCAATTTGCCTAAACATGTACACGAGCACTGGAAAATGATATGGTACAAACTGGTCATGTTACCATACAATGTAAACATCTTGGATGAGCATGCCACAAATGTTCTGCTTGTTCTGCTGAAAATGTGTATCACATATTTGGGGTTGCTTTTGCAGTTAAAGCTCTTGTGGCAGATGTTGCACATTAGGCTTTGGAAATTTCCACTTAAACGTAAGTTAACAATAGACGTATATACAGTCAGCCTAGTATTATAAAGTAGACATTAAGTCTATGGTACTATAAGGGCATGGCTACTTACATAAACAATATCTTCCCATATAGCATTATATCCCTCATACAGTCAGAGGTTCTCCAGCACAGCTCATCATGGCATCTTTAGATGTAAAATACAGTGCATCTTCAATCACTATAGAAGAGCACTATATTATTTAAAATGTAGGGTACATTAATCACTTAAACCTACATCAGATGCAACCATTTCTAGTTTTTGTCAAAGGATATTAAACATGCATTTAGGATGGAGTGTATAACTGTAGCTGCTGGTCTGCTTGTGCCATAGAAGAGATCATTCAGGCAGAATGGACAATTGGTGCACCCTGTGTGGATAATCCTTCCTGCATGGTCAAGCTATGACTTCCCATTTCCTTTGGCTACTGTAGGCCTTCAATTATACAGCATTTTTGATGCTGACCATTACGAGGGCTGCCTGTCTGTACAGCTCTAACATTAATGTTGTATGTGCAACAGGGGCTGGTGCTCTCTGATGTTGTGTCCTGTGGAGAGGCACTAGATTAAAGTTGATTAACATGATTGATGATCTTGTCACCTTTAAGGTTATGTAGTAGTTCCGGATCTCAGAAAGGAGAACAAGAACGTCAGTTTCCAAGTGCAAAGCAGAATGAGGTTTATTCAATGTATCCCTGTACAATGAGTCTGAGTCTCAACCCGAAGGATGAGACGGAGCAATACTGCTGGTTCAATTGTGTGATCGGGTAGGGTAATGCTGGGAGTCAGCGGGGCCTGCACTGACTGGCGACTATGCGAGGAGGGGAGGTTTATATACCCTCTTGGATGTGAAATCAACATGATCACGTGATGGATGGCTCCTGCCTGAAACGTGGTGCGCAGTACCCGAGGGAGGAGAGTCGCCTCCTCTGGGATACCGCCCACACTAACGCCAGGCGGGAACAACCCGAACTAACCCTCCTTGGTCGCCTGGATGGAAATGATAATAGTAGTAAACCCCTACAGTAATATGATGAGGGTTCTGTGTTGGTGTTTTTATCTGACTGGTGTTGAGGGTGTTAAGTCACAGAGGATGAATATATTGAATCAAAATGTGAGAGTCACTCTAACTGAAACCAATTATTAAGCCTGGCCTTAAACAGATTTATTTTTCCTACAACACAGACTTTTCATATTAAAGTAGGGGTTTTCTTAAAGGCAGGGTTTTATTACATAAGAGCAAAGAGAAAGCTATTTGCATGTAGGGGTTGGTCTTAAAGGTCATCTAAAGGTGGGGTTTTACTTCATTTCTGATAACTGTTCTACTATACAAAAGAAGGTAGCTATCCTACAAGAGACTGAATTTAGACACCCACTCAAAATGATAGATATACACCCACTCAAATCTATATTTGATTTGCTGCTGGAGGGAAATCCCTCAGTAGGAGGGCAGTGTGGAAGACTGGACCAAAGACATATCATCGTCCAGGGCCTGCCTGGACACTTTATCTGTCACTGAACTCAGGCTGACTCCAAATGAAGATCAACGGTTTAAAAGCTTTCTAATCCTGCACTAACAGGAATGGCTGCCGGCCTCTTCTGTGTGCACTTATATCATTTACCGTGCCCAGGTCTTGGTGCTTGATACGTGCAGTGACTAATGTCTCTGAGTGCTGCTGGTAGGGGTCACTCGGGGTTTATTGCAGCTTCTGGTGTTTTTATTGAGAGAACACAATTTGTTAGATATATATTCACGGTTCCTAAGACAAATGAAGCAACTCTAGTAAAAAGGAAGATTCCTTCTAGACAAACGACTATGTGCTTCTCCTTATCAATTATAAATGTACATTACAATACGAGGTGTATAGAATACTAGGTGTGCGAAGTTGCATACTAGTGCCTTAAGATACTTGACTAGACTGACATAAAACAAATGAGGATTTAGATGCTGCAAAGAGGTCCCTGGCCATCTTGTCAGGTGCTTATAGCCCAGGCTGGCCTTATGTCTATTTGTAAAGCATTTCCACTTAGTGCCTAGGTCCAATCTTAAAATATCAGCAGGATAGCACATAGTGAATCTCCATTGCATTGCTGCACCAATGAGAAGACATTAAAAAAATAAAGCATCAGACAGGCAGCATCAACTATAGTAATGCTGTTCAAAAATCGACTATGCAGAAAGAAATAGCTGAGGATGCGAGTAGGCAAAGTAGCATACTGATACACTAATAAACTGGAACACTCTGAGACAAAAAGAGGGCCATCCAGATACTGTCTGTACTTGGTACTAATATTACTACTCATCCTTGCAATCATCTACATAGAATTTCTCTCAGATCATCACCGCTGCACTGCTCTGAGGGAAAAGACATAAAAAAGAGCAGCATAGCATCTCTGAAACAGTAGGCTTAAATGCCACTATACTTCAACAATATAACCCAACCAGGGATTTATTTACCTTTGATGTGGGATAAGGTGTAGCTATAATGGTGAAACAGCAGAGAGGTTTGTTGTAGATGGGTGACACTTGAGTAGAGTGTCACCCAGTGCAAACTGTACGATAGAGCCTTGGACCACTTGCATTTATATTAGAGGTTTTTGTAATACTCAGGTCAATCCTTTAAACAGTAATGTTAGAACTGTGATACATTATCAAAATCAGTTGTACAGGAATATTGCTGTGGATTATAAGGCAGCTTGATGCCTCTCACTCCCTGTTTAACTGTCACAATGAAGTATTAGTACAGTGCTAGGGAGTCATCTAAATTATGCAGCCCTTCAATCCTCCAGGGTGATGAACGAAGCTCTAGTATGTAGGGTGCTTGGACTGTTATCAAGTATCATGCTGGCAAACCGGCATATTGGCTAAATGGGATATAAATACGGGAAAAAGGAACGAGGGAGAAATATTGTGCAAAATGGGAGGGAAGGTACAGAGCCCCTGAGGGGACATTCTTTTTTTTTCGAACCCCAGAAACTTGCATTAACAAAATGGAAACTTGTGCAAAAACAAATTAAGCTTGCGCAAACAAAAAAAACTAACTTGCACAAACAAAATGGAAACTTGTGCAAACAAAATAAACTTGGGCAAACAAAATAAAAACTTGCACAAACAAAATAAACTTGTGTAGAGTTCGTCTATATGTAATTCGATTAAATAAGGACTCGAACTGCAGTTTTCATGTAGAGATGCAAGAAAACAGGGTTTATTTATCGTTCTCCTGTACAATAATGCTAATCCTTGATGTATATGAGGTTCGATCAAATGTATATGCAGCTTTCGATATCTTTCAATATAACACAGTCAGAGACCTGAGAAGGTCTGCCAGAGCAAGGGGGTGAGGACAGCTTATATACTGTCCGCCTCCGATAGGGGTGCCCCCTGGCTCTGGCTGCCCGAACTACCTTGTAGGCGTTCGACTAACGTAATAATATTAGTGTCCCTACACCTGCATAAACAAAATAAAAACTTGCACAAACAGAATTAACTTGCGCTAACAAAATAAAAACTTGCGCAAACAAAATGGAAACTTGCACAAACAAAATAAACTTGCGCAAACAAAACATGCAGGTGTGATGGTATGTAACCTTGTTATCACTTTTTACAATTTGTAAATCGGAGCATCATTCATGATTCTAGAGCATCATTGCTACAGGTAGGGGTGGGGTAGGCATGTTTAACTTATGCGATTGTCTTACAATTACAGTGAATAAGGCTTATATGTACAGTATAACATGTAAACTACACCTTATTATGTTGATTATCTTGAAGTAAATCATTGCTCCTATATCATTATGCGTAGCTACACCTACTAGAATCATCTTAAAGTAACTCATAGCCCCTATAGCATAATGTGTAGTTACACCTAATGGGATCATCTCAGGGTGAATGATGGCTCCTATGGTCGCCCCATATAGCTATCATTTATTCCCATCAGGTTTACTCCCATTTATAAACTATCATACATTTGGTGTGATGAATTGTCCATGTACTTTAATTTGCTGTAGAATTCTGAATAGTTGTCTGATTTACAAACCATAAAAAATGTATGGTAGCTATTTTGTTTGCACAACTTTTCATTTTGTTTGCGCAAATTTCTATTTTGTTTGTGCAACTTTTACTTTGTGAGAGGCTGACATGAGGTGGGGGTGACATGTGAGGTGGGGGTGACATGTGAGGTGGGGGTGACATGTGATTTGTCATTGGGTTCAAGGTGTGTGGCTGATGGGTGTGTCTGTAGGGTCATATCTGGAGTAAATTCATCTAGAGTGGATATATTTGCTGCATACAAACGAGATGGAAAATAAAGGTCAAAAAGGTTTCCTTACCAATCCTGGGTTAGTATGAAGGTAATATGTCGTACCCGGCCTGTTCTGATTAAATCCCCAGGTGCTGTCATTTGGAGCATGAGTAGAAGTATGGATAAAGCTGATGGGATATCATATTGCTCTGAATGAGCTGCATGAGGCAACAAGAATTTACTTTGCTGAATATTAGAGTTGCTGTGATATAAGACTGCACTATCCAATATTATGGATGATTGACTGTGGGGAGTTTATTGAAGATCCAAAAACTGTTTGCCTCTCTTTCTAAATGTGTTCCCTCAGCAGGAGATGCATGAGGTACAGGACAAACGGTATAAAAGGCACAATATAAATGTCTGAAGTATTAACAATACATTCTTTCATCATTATATGAACAGTTTAGCCTGATTTCACAACATTATAGTTCACACAGTTTTCTATTGTACACAGACCCCAAGTTACAGCAACTGGTGTACAGTGAACAAACGCTACACTTCTAATAGACTATCTACCCAACGTTTAGAAGGCATATCACATAAAAACTTATACCACACTTGGATGGAAAGACAAAAGAAACTGCCTGACTGTATAAGACGTACAAAAGGTGAGAAAACAATCAATTAAGTGTGTGGCATAAGTTAGTTAAACCACTCCAGACCCCTGTACTGAGGATAATGGCTTAGTCACGGCTGAACACACTCGTCTGCGACTTGTGATCAGCCTTGACTGTCGCCATTATCCCACGTACAGGGGTCTGGTAGTGGTTTAACTAATACAAGTTACACAGTATAGTACAGCATGACACCTACAGCAGGCCTGTAGTGTCTCTACTATAACATATGGACAGGCGGATGTACAGCTAGGTATGGCGCACACACAGAGCTCTAGTGTACATGTTGTAAAACGGAAGTACCAAGAGGTAATGCCCAGGTCTCAGCTACAGAAGCCACAGATTCTGTTTCATCTGTCAGTTGGCTTTACTGTTAGTTAGTCACATCAGTGTCCGGTCATGTGAGACTTCCTCTGAACGTCCCATGGGTACATAAGAACCCTGGAACCACTAGCAGCCACATAAGTGGGATGACATTGACAGATTGTAAACAATTGCTTTAATCTTCCCGACATGGCTTTGCAGGCTGTTCACCCTGACAACACCCAGAGCTAGCATGTCTCTAGTTACTCAGTATGTATGAACGATATCCCCAGGGAAACCATCACCATCACATTTTTAAGCCCCTTCTGGTTCAAGACCGGAAGGCATAAAAATAGTACATCTAAGTGAACAACCTTTTTGCCTAGGACAAAATGTGGGCCAAACAGATGGCTGGGCATGCCTTTCTAGAAGAGCATGTGTATGGAAGGAAGCAGCACATGCATGTTTACTATTGTCACCACGCCACAGCCTGCCTCATACATCTGGGCTGTGCTGCTCATGCCAATGTAAGCCATGCACAGCCTGTTTAACAACAGAAGTCCGCATGCTACAGTAACAGGCCTTATGCCTTTGCACTTACTTGAATATCTCCGGCTTTCATAATTACTGTTCCTAAATGTGGTTCAATAATAACAGTCACCCATGCTGTTTCACTACAGACTCATGTAATATCCACATCCTTTGTCAGCCAGTCTTTTAGTGTGTAGCACCAGAATCCTAAGCCAAGCTGGAGACAGAGGGAAAGCTACACAATAACATTTTAGGGATACTGCCATATATGCGTCAATGCTCAGATGAAAATACTTGCTAGTTGGTCATGAGAAACTGGTTTGCAGCCTAACACACCACATTTCCTTCCTACACAGCCCTTTGCACTCAAATATCACAGCTAAGTGAGATCGATGCCCATCATATTATTACCTTTTTAAGCTATACACTAGCATTTGAGATCACATACATGACCCCAATATAGCTTGTAGGCAGGACAGGAATAATGAGAACTGACACAACGCCCATCTTCAACTCTTTCTACATCCGGCTGTTTATAGGAAAACACTTTTTTTTAAACATGTGTAGGGGTTTCAGATGCGTATAACTCGAACACAGGTTCCAAATTCGGTTTGAATGCAACAGGTTTTTATTCGATCACAGCCTCAAAAGTACACGAAGGTTTATACTCGGTTCACTTGGTCTTTCAACCATTCGAAGACACACAGGATTCTATCGATAGTTCGAAGCATTAGCAATACCGGACAGTCAAGCCCTGTGCCAGCATGGCTGGTGCAGGAGCCATAATGTGGGAGGGGTGTAGGTGCCCCTGTCAAAGCGAAGGTACGAAAGGTGTGGGTCAGAGCTCGTCCTGGGACGAACTCCCTGAGGTAGCCAACCTCGGCCTCTTATATACCCTGAGCGCGGACCAAGCAGTGTCGACGTGGCACTCCTCCGTAGCGCCGTCTGGAGTGCCCTGCCTGGCTCCGCTACCGGATAACCGAAAGGACATGGCTTAGGTGTTGCCACCTAGTGTCCGTTGGAGGCACTTGCCGCTCTGACTCCACGGACCTTATATGTACACGTATTATTCGTGCCCCTACATCACCCCCACCAGATTATAACAAGGGTCGAAATACATCTGATATAATATAATATACTCGAATATAGGAGAATAATATCAGTGTACATGATGACAATACCGGGGTACATTTAAAGGTACGAAATACGTTTTATACATACATGTAGAAAGTACAATTTTAGATTTAGACTGACCTGTTACACCAAACAACACTTACATTTCTATGTACATAACAGGGATCTTACAGATCCAACACTATAACGACAAGATAGATACGTAAGTATCCATCTCTAATAAAGATATGAATATATACGAATATATATGTTCTATACTATTTCTAACTACAGTGATCACAGATCTGTATGGTTTTTGTTGAGATACAATATTGATTACTACATTAATCATATTAAGGTAGGTTAGGAGTGCACAATATGTGACTTTCTAGGACGGAATGACACAGAAGTAATGGCTCGAAAATATTTAAGTGGGCGAACCGTCCCTGGAGAGGTAATTACGTGAACTATTAGAATTATGAAATACTTGGAACCAACATAGATGTGACATTAACTCTTATAATCAAGGAATGTAGTAATATTGGCCTCTACCTGAGGCAACCGATATATGGCTTTATAGATATACTCTCGAAATCCGAATACCAGTTGTTATGTCCAAGAAGAAAATTTTTGGAGATAAAGGTAGTTATCGAACATTATGTACAGTTTTGGTTCTAATCATAGTATATAGCATAAGTGATACTCCTTAAAGTATGAACAACGAAGACATTTCTTGACAATTATGCATTTTACACCTGGCTTATGGTTCTTCTTCGAATCATGACCTTAATCATGGACGTTTTTTTTTTTATATAATAACAACACAATTATTACAATCTCATCGAAACATCATATGCACAAGTCATCAAACACACAACTGAACAGTCGAACACACAAGTTATCTAAGAGTCCTTCACCAAGCTCAAGAGCTCTTCGAGGGACCCACTCCATTGGGTGAGTCCTATCCCGAATACTCGAATGAACTTAACGTTCAGCGCCTTCATAGTGTTGGCCTGATCGTTCAAAGTATCTTCCGCAGCTTTTTGGAAGGCACAAGCTGTTGAGAGTTCCTTCTTCGATTGTGCCAGCTGCTTGGTGAGTTCGGTCACCTTATCTGGCTCTGATTGTTCGTCAATCCGTTGTCGTTCGAAGATATTCCTCAGCCTCTCGACCTCCTTGCCCTGCATGGTGATGGCGTAGTCGGCTGATGCCCTTGCCACACCGGCGGCATATTGCTGCATGCCAGCTAAGTGCTCCTGCAACCATCGTTCGTATAGCTCCTTATGCAACACCGCATCCGGAGCCTTCACAGGCTCGAAGTAGTCTTTTGGGAACTGTACCCTCGGCCGAATGTTCTCACCACTTATCATCAAGTCATACCACCTGTCAGGATCAACTGCCGATTCCTCACGAACGTTCGGCTTATAGGGCACGGTGGCTGCGGTGGTAGTGGTGGTGAACAGGGTGGCAGCAACAGTTGCTGCTTTCCCTCCTCCAGTGGTTGTCGTTGCTGTGGTGGTAACTGGGTTCGAAGTGGTCACTGGAACCGGGTCCACCACAGGCTCAGTCTTCACGGATGATGAATTCGCACTAGTGGCAGGGGTTTTATGCCCCACCGACTTTGTAGAACTGTCAGCCTTTGGTTTCACCTCATCTACTGCCCGAGGAGTGAGGATGGTGGTCGTCACCACCAAGTCCTTCTTCCCAGGCAGCACAAAGTGATCCGAATCCCCCATCTCCACGTTCCGGGAGTCCGGTTGGCGAAGGGCATCCCCTACAGAGACACCAGTTGGAAGATTTCTGTACGGATCCTTCTCAGTCTGTACTTCCGGACCAGGAAAGGCCATCGAAGGGTACTCAGCCCTGCTAGCCAGGTTACCAGGGGTCAGTGGACGAAGGGTTTGTAGTTGGGAACGACCCTTGGGGGCTGAGAAGTCCGGACCATAGTCAGGACGCAAGTCCTGTAGTGGGGACCGGTGCTCAATCGTTGTCGCACGACCTCGAGCTGCAGATGGAGCTCTCGGAGCCGGAACCGCCGATCTGACCTTTTTACAGTCAGGTTCGGAAGTGGCTGGACTCCTGGTTTCACTTCGTTTCCCCGGAAGGGGGTTGGCCGCTCTCCAGTCGTACAACTCCTTGTACAAGGTGCTGTTCAAGTCCAGTCGACCACGTCGATCAGTACCCTGGAAGACAGCTGACTGCTTCGAATTCCTGCTCAACTGGACCTTTCCGAATTGGAGGGTCTCAATCGTGATGGTGTCGAACTTTACTTTGTCTAAGCCGGCCACCAGCGATGCATGGAGGTCTCCCACGTTCTTTCTGGCCAACATCATGGCTTGGCCATGACATTGTATCAGGTGTTCGATCATTCTGCCCCTTCGGGTGGTCCACTCTCCCGAACACTTTTTGTTCCATTTGCCAGTATCAGCGCAGACGTACATCGCACGGTGGTGCATGTGGCATTCAACCAAATGCCGCATAAATCGAAGACGAGTAGGCATGGGGCGGACCTCCCCGGGTTTAGGGTAGCTGCGACAGGAATCGAATGGACACTCCTCCCTTACCCCTTTCTTGTACCGGGCCATCGCCCATCTAATTTTGGGGCGTCCCTCATGGTTGTAGTAGGTTTCGGGGAACTGTTTTCGGTCCAGCAGCCGATTGAACCAGTTTTCCGTCCATGTCCAGGAACTGGGTGAAGTCATATTGGACCTCATCCATTCTTCGTCATCCGACAACCCTTCATAGTCCGTTTCTTTGGGACACGAATACATCTCCCTCGAACGTTTGCAGTGTTCCATGCACTCGGGCCTAAATTTCTTGAAGCCCCCGCTGGCATTGCGCCAGATCATCTCTTCCACTCGAGAACTCGGAACATCTGCGGAGGCGTTTGCCCCTGTAGCTGGAGGGGGCGACGAAACCACAGGTGGTGTGTTCGAATGTCCCGACTCGGAGGACGTAGACATAGACGGAGATACAGGCATGGCAACCTGCACTGGAGTCTTGGTCGGAGTTGCTGGAGGGGTCGAAGGCGTCCTGGGGGGTGCCCTAGGAGGCGTCGAAGGAGTAGAGGCAGTACCGGATACTACGTCCACCAACCTTACAGTTGGGGACATATTAATCGCAGTAGTTTGGGGAGGTGAAGGGTGAGGGAGACAGGGCTGTCGTGCCTCACTCTTCTTTGCCTTCCGTTTCTGGCTTTTAGTCAGTTCGAATGGAACCTCCTCCACATCCGAAGCGTCGGACAAGGACCGTCCCTTTTGCTGTGGATTGGGGTTCTTACGGGACTGGGCTCGAGTCATTGGAGTTCTGGGGGTAGCTTGCATAGCTTCCAGAGTTATCCGTAACTGTTCATTGGCTGCCCTGAGTTCATCGGATTCTCTGACCACCTGAACATAACGAGCTTCCTGCTCAACTGATCCTGAGGTGTCCGAATGGATCTCCATCGGAGTCATCTCCAGGATAGCTGGTTCTTTTTCTAATGGGACTGGCGAAGGTCCCGGGGCCCCCGGAAGAGATTCGGATTGAGACTCAGTAATCCCGGTGGTAGTGGTTGGTTCTTCGAATGACGTTGAAGCCGAATGGGAAGTACTCGAAGAGCACTCGGACTGAGCTGAGGCAGGTTCGGATACTTCGGACATAGCTGGAGCAGCTGGAGAAGTACTAGTTTTGGAAGTTTTACGACTACCTCTGGTTTTGGTGAGTTTCTTTTTCTTCCCCTTCGTACTGGTTGTGCTCCCATCACTTGAGGGCACTGATTCCTCCATTGATTTAGCTTGTTGGAGATTCCGAAAGTTCGTACCACACTCTAACAGAATGTCACTGAAGACTCCGTTCTTAAAAGCTCCTCGAATCGCCCCTCCGTAACTGTCTAACCAGGTGGGATCGTAACGATAGAAGCCCTCCTCTCCCAGCCTGTCCAACATCATCGACATTAGTGTGGGATGTAGTTTCAGCGAGGAATCGAATGGCGAATCGCACGACAGCACTTCCATTAGTTGTTGCTGGGCCAGCGATGTTCGCACAACGTCTTCCATCTCTTCGTCAGACACTGCGTGGATAGGCAATTTCTGACTTACCTCCTCCAACCCTGGCATCTCGTCTTCCTCCTCATCACCGGCTGCGTTGAGCCGGGTTGGCGTTGAATTGTCTATGTCTTTCGAAGCAACTCGTTTTGGGACATTGCGCCACGGCAACGGCCCCAGGTTGACTGTAGCCGGGGGTGGCATGGCCATGAGGTCCCGTTCAGCCGTCGAATAGGAGCCAATCCCCGCCACACGAACGGTGACTGTACTCCCGGTGGTTTCAGAGGCGGATTCATAATCCGATTCTTGAACGTTGTCGAATTGGCCATCGTCCATTCCAAACAGATCTAACTCGTCGGACTGGAGGCCCTCACCGGGGGTGTACTGCTCCTCCATCGAAGTCGAATGTTCTCACCGAACGAAGTTTAAAAATCGAAGATTTGCGGAGTACGAAGCTCCGCGTGTCCTAATGACACTATGAGCGGGAACTAACCAGGTTGGCGCGTATTATGATGTGGTTTTGGAGACTTTTGGCCGATAACAAGACCCTTCTTCCTCCTCCTTTGCCCTGCAGCGTCCGCGCGTCTTCTTGGCACTGATCCAATATGGCGACCGCCCTTCTTGTCTCGCGATGCCACGCCCGCCGCGGGAGCAAAGGTCAACCAATCAGCGTTCACGCTTCACCGGATAGCCCTTTTCTGACGGATAACACGGCGGGAGACGCTCGCGTTTCCCGCCACTAATCGAACGGGTAGCTCACCGGAGTGTAATCCTTATTGAGTCAGTTCCACAGAACCAGGGGTACCGCTAATCATGAATTCTTCAGGAGTGTAGGCAAATGTCATTACGGGTAACATAAGAATACCCGCCGGATAAATCCGTCTGCCACCCTCGGGGACGTTCATGATCAACACCCGCCCTAGTTCCGCTCGCTCGACAGCAATTAGGTCTGTACTTCCATCATGGAATCGAAACTTCTTGTTGTGTATACAAATTAGGTCACAGCAGTCCCCCGGTTATGCCGTGGACTGCGCCTTAACCCGACCTTGGGTTGTTTAGACCTGGTCGTCCGGGAAGATTCAACAGGATGTCCAGTAGTCAATTGGACAGCCCTCCTCCCCTTCAGACCTTCATTTGCCGAGACTTTTTTTACGAACTTTTTATCCTTCTTGCTAGAAGCTCGAATTGGTAAATTTTTTTTAGGCCTACCCCGGCCCCGCTTTAATTTACCAATACCAGGAGGCATAGGTTTCTTCACATCTGAGGGTATCACTAGTTTCCTAGGTCTACCAGGACCACGTCGTTCCGGGGTGGTCGCTCTCCGCTCAGTGTTATCTGACTTCGAATGCTCTCCTGACTTCGAATGCGCTGAAGCGTCACCCTGCCACCGACGTAGGCGAGCTACATTGGATTTATACAAGCGTCCCAACAAGGATTTGATCACCACTGTGGATTCTGAAACAATCCGAACCACAGTAAATGGACCGTCCCAGTTGGGTGACAACTTCAACTGCTGCAGGGGGTCGTGTAGCCTAACTACCTCGTCCCCTACTCGAAAGGACCTAAGTTTCAAACCTACGTCATAGCCCACTTTTTGCCATGAAGCAGATTTGCTTAGCTCACATCGAACCATCTCGTATGCGGACTTGAATTGATCCCTCAATGCCTCCACGAACATCACCTGACAGGGTGTTTCAGCGTTTATCCCAGCTACGCCAAACACCAAGTCAGCAGGCATAATCAAGTCCTCTCCGAATACTAACAGATTGGGGGAACAACCGGTGGAAGCATGCACCGTACTATTATAAGCATGTACCACAAACTCGCATTGTTCGTCCCAATCATCCATCTGACTGTTGACCAGAGGCTTCAGGACTTGTATCAAGGTTCTGTTAAACCTTTCTACCTGACCATCAGACTGAGGCCTGTACGGATTCGTTCTGGTTTTGCATATAACAAGGTTATGGCACATTGCTGCCCATAACTCGGATTCGAATTCTCTGCCTTGATCACTATGCAACATCAAGGGTACACCTAGATGAAGCACCCAACCCTTTACAAATGCACGAGCACATGTATGAGCCTTATGATCTTTCAGAGGAAACACTCTAGTGTACTTCGAATAGTAGTCGGAGATCACCATCATGCACGTGTTTCCATCAGGAGTGGTTTTTAGGCCACTAATGATATCAACCGCTATGCGTGCAAATCTAACTCCCCAAAGCTCTTGAGTTAGTGGCAACTTACCCAGGCCTTCACCTGGTTTGCTCAGACAACAATCTGGACAAGTAGAGATCCACCTAAGCAGGTCTTTACTCATCCCAGGCCAGTAATACCTTCTGGAGAGTTGCGCAAGGGAGCGCTTCTTTCCAAAATGCCCACTGGTCTGGTGTCCATGTACGAAATACATGATATCCCTTCGCATAGCTGTGGGTATCACGATTTGCCGAATTTTGGTCTTGTACGGTGTTATCTTCCACCTACATAAGATACCGTCAACAACAGTTAGCTCAGACCATTGAGCAAGTAGTTGTCTCATTTCCCGGTTCTCAATCGAAATGGCTGGTCTTTGTGGTTGGGCACCACTGGAGACCTGTTCTATTAGTCTTGATATGATAGCATCACCCTTCTGGAATTGCCTGATGGTTTCGGTGGACCATTCCATTGCTTTAGAATGTCCTACATCATACAGCATTCGAACTCCAGCTATTACAGCGTTATGGGCTCCACAATCATCACAATCCATTCTAGAGCATTTCCGTATGGGTCTTCTCGAAAGGGCGTCAGCATTGATATGCTTGTTCCCTGCTCTATGTTGGATTTGGCTATTTTCCAACCCAAACTCGGACAGATGGGTCAGCCATCGACCGATCATCCCTTCTGCTTCCTTAAAGTTCAACAGCCACCTTAAGGAGGAGTGATCTGTCCGTAAAGTAAAGTCACCTCCCCAAAGGAAGTGCTTAAACTTCTTCGTATACACCACTACCGCCAACAATTCGCGCTTAGTGGTACAGTAATTCCTCTGAGCATTATTGAGGGTATTACTAGCGAAAGCCAGTGGCACTTCCATCCCCTCTTGCATCTGGGACAGAGCAGCACCTATGCTGTCGTTACTGGCGTCTGTGTCCAGTATGAAATGTCCATCAGCTGTTGGATATTTCAAAACTGGCGTGGTTCGAAATAGGTTCTTCACGGCTTCGAATGCTAGATCCTGTTCCGGACCCCATGGGAAAGGCTCCTTCCTTCTACCCGGAGTCCAGTGAGCTAGAGCCTGCATAGGCTGAGCTATTCTGGCATACCCCGGTAGGAAGTCCCTGTAGTAACTACAGAAGCCCAGAAAGGACCGTATGTCTTTAGGTCCCTCTGGCTTTTCCCATTCCGACACAACATCTAGTTTCTCAGGATCCGCTTTAACTCCCTCAGTGGATATTATCCGACCGAGATAGTTAATGGAAGTTCGAAACAGGTGACACTTTTTTGGTTTCAATTTCAAACCATGGGTTATCAATCTCTCGAAAATTTTGACTAGCGTAGCCAGACACGATTCGAAGGTCTTCCCAAAGACAATTACGTCGTCCAGGTACACCAAACACTCCTTCCACAACAGATCACTCAACAGAGATTCCATCATGGCTTCGAATGTTGCAGGGGCGTTACACAATCCGAATGGCATCACATTGTACTGGAAAAGACCGACATGGCTCGAAAAAGCTGTCTTCTCCTGATCCTCTTCCTTCATTCCAACTTGCCAGTATCCGGATTGCAAATCCAGCGTACAGAACCATTGGTTTCCACCCAGGGAATCAATAGTCTCGTCTATACGGGGAAGAGGATAGGAGTTTTTCTTAGTACAACCATTTAATTTTCGATAATCGATGCAGAAGCGAATTGTGCCGTCTTTCTCACCATCTGAACAGGACTGGACCAGGGGCTAGTGCTGGGAACAATCACCCCTAATCTCAGCTGATCAGCGATTTCCTTCTCGGCCATCAACTTCTTCTTCAAAGGTAGGCGTCTATAAGGGATTTTGAAAGGTACAGCGTCCTCTGTAGTGATGGAATGTAGCACCTTATCAGTTTGCCCCAAACCAGTGGGCTCCCCGAAGGCTGCGTCATATTTCACCAATACCTGTCTCAACTGATCTTTCTGGTCCCCCGTCACCAAGCTCGAATCGTCCACCAACTTCTGAAGTTCCGGACGCAAATCGAACATCCCTTCAAGGTTCGGTTTGGTATCTTCTGAGAGTATACTGGTGCTTGCCTGTGCAACGATCACCTGCCCCACGGGAGTACCTTTCATCAGATAACAGACTTCACCACCAGGATTCGAAATAGGAATTAAATTCCTACTGCCACTGCCTACGAAAGTATCTGCACTCTCGAGTCCAATTGATGCAAGTCTCACCACATCGGGTTCAACCACCGCCATCTGGTCTCGGAAGATACTGTCACTCGAAAACAGCACATCACATGTCTGTCCTGGGGGTATCTTAACCGTCTGTACCACCGAGGCTACAGAAGATACCTTTCTCAAAATACATTGCACGGCCACCTTGTACGGATGTTCTATCTTTAACATCCCCCTACAAGGTTCCAACATTGCCCCGTACAACGCAGCGAAATCTAATCCGATGATGCCATCATCACTCAGATCAGCAATAGTAGGGGACAGGAGATAATCATGTCCACCTATATTGATTTCGAAAAATGCTTTACCAAACGTCTGCATGCAGCTACCGTCGGCCGAATGAGCTTTTACCCTCGTTGTGAAGTTATCTGGCTCATCGGCTACAAGGTCATGGAATCTCTTGGAGATCATGGAGTGACTAGCTCCAGTATCCACCAGAAATTCCGCAGTCCTTCCCTTCACTGCTACAGTCAAATACCACCTCTTCCCATCCAGTGGTGATGGGTTAACGGTGAACCGTTCGAAATCCTTAGTGACACCAAGATCTACTCCCCATCGTTTCAAGTGCTTCAGACAGGGATGATCCGGGGACAATCGGGCACTGCTGACTACTTCCAGCTCCTGTATCCAATTCGTCGCTTCCCCAGTACTTCCTCCTCGGACGTCTACGTTTCTGGGTTCATTGGACATACTTAGAAGGGACTGATCAGGCCCCTCCTCTAAGCTTCCAATCTCTACTGCACCTCGGACTTCCTCGCTTGCACCGCTGGCGATAAGCTGGCTTTCCTTCACCTTAGGGGTCACTACTTTGCCATCCCGAGCAACCCCCTCTAGTTTTCCGTTTTCTTCTCCTCAGGCTTTGGTACCGGCTTCTCAGCTGGGCATTCTGCAGCAAAGTGTCCCAGGGCCTGGCACCTGTAACACTTCCTAGTGGTCTTGTCCACTCTCGGCTTCGAATTCCTCCCTGTTGGTTGCTGGTTTCCAGAAATGAAGTCAGTCAACCTTAACAGAAGTTCTTCCATCGAACTGGGAGTTGAGGATGTAGTCGAAGGTGCGCTTGTAGTTCCTGGGGTCACAGGTGGTGTTTTCCTGTCAGCCTTCGGATAGCGCTTCGAATTCGAATTGGAATAAGATTTGCCGCTGTTCTTTTGAGCAACCGCGCCAATCTCCTCCTCCCTTCCAGAATCACCTTCCTCTGTATCAGAGGCTGGTGGGTCTTGTACCATATTGGAAGTTCTCGAAAGTACTCTCGAAGATAGCAGATGCCGTTTCCTGTCATAGTCTTCTATGGCCATGAACAAATCAGTGAGAGAAGTTCCAGCCTTCCAACTATCACATGCTGCGGTCCGTTCATCCGAATCCCTTAATCCCTCAATGAATTGCGAGAACAAATCATCTAGGAACTGTGGGTCATCTAACTGCCATCTTGGTCTAGCCCTTTGCAAGAGAGATTGCAATTCTAGACCGAACACACGGTGCGACTCGTTTGGTTTTTGAGTCCGTTTGCGAAACAATCGAAGCGGATCCTCATTACCCACATTACCTATCAGATAACTGGCGCATTCCACCAATTGGGTAAACGATCCGGCACCATGCATAGTACGCCTGTACACTCCTTGTTTCGCCACCTCCCTCTACCAGCGCCTCCACGGCGTGGTGGTTAGCACGTCGGACTTCAAGTCTTGATGTAGCGTGTTCGAGTCTCCATGAAACCTCGGATTTTATGGCTGAGGATCTTCAGAATCGTTCTGATATCCGCTCCCATTCAGAATCGTTCTGATATTCAGGATATCAGAACGATTCTGAAATCCCCATTCAGAATCGTTCTGATATCCAAAAATGCACCCCCCCAAGTCTCCTGTATGCACCAATATAAGAACGCGAATATCACGTAAAAAGCACGCCGTAAGCCCATATCGTATAATGAATAATGATAACGTAACCTTTAAGTATAGATGCTCACCATAGTATCACCTTTTTATGCTATATGCTAGCATTTGGTATAACATATGTGAGCCTAATAGCTGTGAGGGTTTGCTTTCTCTGGCAGGGCGTGTGCTTGTAGGCAGGACAAGAATAAAGACAACTGACACAATGCCATCTTCTTACCCAGATACGTGGATACATCAGGCTGCCTGCTGTATTCTAACTTAACTAACCAATAAGGATTGATGTGTATGTCGATATCTAGGACATTACATGAGTGCTAGAGCAGATGACCACCTTTTAAATATATACGATTGTACTTGAGTGCAGTGATTCAGGTAGCAGCGCTGCATTCATGCATCATGATGTTAAGAGGATGCAGTGCATTAAGTTATCCTCAAAACTGTTAATTTCAATAGCATAAAACGTTATATAATAAACATCAGCATTAACAAGTTTTTTTTTAAATTGTTTATTTATCCTGGCATTTATAGGTTGAACCCGAGGGTCATACCTGTATAAGTGTAGACATAACTGTGGTATGATGAAATAGAGAAATTGTTTCCGAGACTATGTCATGAATTGTGTCTTTGATAAGTACCCTCTATCACAGGGTCACAGTTCTTAGATATTACAGCCCAAGGGGTAGTATCTCCATTGGGTTGCATCTTTATATATGTAGTGGTTGTGCAGGAAGGAGAATGAAAGTACAGCAAGCCTAAGTATTGAAGCACAGAGTGATATACTTTCCTCTAGCGTTGGTATGGTCCATGGTAAATGTAACCCTTGAAAATTCCCTGAAGAGTACATTACAGTACTTTATGTCTGCCCCATTTAACATGATGTAATGCCAGCCATCTGGTATTGACACTGAGCTGTCCCAGGGAAAGAGGAGACGGGAAGGAGGGGCATAGGTCAACAGTAGGGATAGGGGAGGAGTGCGCTAACAAAGTAAGAGATGACATAGACAGGCAGAGAAACAAGAGTGTGACCTATTCATGAAGGTAAAATATACAAATATAGGTGTCAGCACCATGACAAACAGTAATGCATGTGTCCCCCTCTACAGAGCATCTTCATCAGTTTATTTCTGTCTGCAATCAGAGTTAAGGTATTAGCACAACCATCACAGGTTGATCATCTTCCAGCTAAGTGGGGAGGCAGCCCCAGCTCCTTCCTGATATCAAAGCTTCCTTGAAAAACAACACAAAAATCAATTGCATTTGTTTTTGTACAGAGCAGGGGTGTGACAGGTGCCAACAACCTCTGCACCATGTGGCACAGGTTGTACGGACATTTACTGCACAGACACTTACACATGCACTGTGTGTGTCGTGACAGATGCCGGTACATGTAGCCTCATTGACAAACATGCCTCAATTAACAGATGTAGTGAAGCACTTTATTAATGTTTATGGGTTTTCTTCAATGTAAATTCTTAATTCTATGAACATTATGATTGAAAATATTGTGAAAATCTAAAGCATGCATTACCTTCATACTGCCTCAATATTCCCACGTGCAGCCACACACTACAACCCGTTCAACCCTGCAGATAAAGAGAAGAGCATGGCGAAAAAAGAGTGCAAGAGGAAACACTGCCCACATTGTGCCAAGTTGGACAAAAGTGGTCGCATCCAAAAAAATGGGACCAAAATCAGTTTTGAGACAAAAACCAAAATCTCATGCTGCAGCTCCAACCTGATCTACTGTCTGGAATGCAAAAAATGCGGAATCAGATATGTAGGTCAGACCAAACATCCTCTGAAAAAGAGAATTTGGAAACACGTCTATGAGACCAAGAAATGCATTCTCAGCACAGACGTCCAATACCATTTTGGCCTACCCGACCATGATGTGGATAATGACATGAAAGTGTATGTTCTGGACTATGTCTACGAACACCCACTAAGTAAAAAAGCCCTGAAACTAAGGCTTACTATTGAGTTCAACTGGATTTACAGGCTTGGAACTCAGGCTCCCCTGGGGTTAAACACAATGGACAGTGTGTATGGGTGAAGCAAAAACGCTCAATGCCTCGTAACAAAATTTTTTGTGTCATCAAGGCCTCAATCGAGAAAACAAGATTGTACCGTTTACACAGGCTGGGTTATGTCCCACTCGCACTTGAGCCCAAATATGGACTAAAGAGCTAAACCTGTGTGACCCAAAATAATTTTGAACACATCAGTTTTATACTGGTGCTTCCCCCATACGACCGGGACAAGTTTTATCATTTTTCTAATCACTTAGAAAAATTGGCACCATATCATGTTGAAATGATAACTAGCATGTGTCCTGAGTTGCTGATAAAAGATCACTTAAACTCAGGTTCAACCACTCACTGGTAAGGAGTGGGGAGCCAGTCTATATTTAAGACTCCTCCAGACACAGGGTACTACATAAGTGTGATAAAAAACACAACTAATTAGCACCCCCCCTACCAGCCACAAAACTCCTGATGAGACTAGTGTCGAAACCGTTTACCTGGTTTAACCCACCCAGAGATATCAGAAAATGTCATATCTCCTAAAACCCCCAGAGGGTCTCCCTGTGTGTGACATATACATACAGGGCAGTGTGTAAGCATGAGGCCTGCCTCTGCTAACCACAACCCCCTCCCCCATCCTGCACCAGCAGTAGTGGTGTTCAGGTGAGAGAGGGGGTCTGGGTTAGACCACCCTCCACCCCAGCACTGAGTGTAGGGGTGGGGGGGTATGCTAGGTGCTGGACAAGGGTCAGCTGGCCTGGGAGCCTCCTATATAAGGCAGCTTCACCCTGGCTTGTCCTCAAACGGTCGAGTGTGGTCCTCAAAGCCTTGTACGACTTGCCTAGCCGGGCAGTCCTAGACCAATATTCCCACTAAGGCAAAATGTGTATAAATGACTATTTGAGACAAAGTGGTCATGACACTATTTTGATCGAGTAAATACCAGGGTGGAGTCATAAATTGATATGCAGCCTGTTACATGGTATCATGCATTAGTGCAGTCACTAAACTACAGTGGCCCAAGAGGGCCAAAAAGTGATTTAAAAAAAAAAAAAGTGATCTCAAAAAAAAAAATATTTTGGAAAAAGAAATTTTTTTTTTGAGAAAATGAAAAAATATTTGCCTGAAAAAAAAAATCATTTAGAAAAATTGTAAAATTGTTGTTTGAAAAAAAAAAAAATTTGAAAAAAAAAATTAAAAATGGATGCTGTCAACTGTCAACTCTGTAAATTGACAGTTGACAGCACCCATTATATATTTTTTTCAATAGTTCAGATGAAAAATAAAATTCCAAATGGTTGCTGTCAAGTGTCAACTTATTCAGAACAGCTTGTGACAGCTGAATTCTGTAAATTGACAGTTGACAGCACCCATTTTCAATTTTTTTCAACAGTCCAGATGATAAATGAAATTCCAAATGGTTGCTGTCAAGTGTCAACGTATTTAGAACAGCTTGTGACAGGTATCCTTTGGACAGGCAGGGAGGCAGGCAGGCAGGCAGGGAGGCAGGCAGGCAGACAGGCAGGCAGGCAGGCAGGCAGGCAGACAGACAGACAGACAGACAGGCAGGCAGGCAGACAGGCAGGCAGGCAGGCAGGCAGACAGGCAGACAGACAGGCAGGCAGGCAGGCAGGCAGGCAGACAGACAGGCAGGCAGGCAGGCAGACAGGCAGACAGGCAGGCAGGCAGGCAGACAGACAGGCAGGCAGACAGGTGGACAGAGAGGCATGCAGGCAGGCAGGCAGATAGATAGAGGCTGGCAGGCAGGCAGACAGACAGACAGGCAGACAGGTGGACAGACAGACCCACAGGCAGGCAGACAGACAGAGAGGCAGACAGGCAGGCAGGCAGACAGGCAGGCAGACAGACAAGCAGGCAGGCAGCCAGGCAGACAGACAGACAGGCACACAGACAGTCAAGCAGACAGGAAGGCAGGCACACAGGTAGGCAGGCACACAGACAGACAGACAGGCACACAGACAGACAGGCAGGCAGGCAGGCAGGCAGGCAGGCAGACAGGCAGGCAGGCAGGCAGGCAGGCAGACAGGCAGGCAGACAGGCAGGCAGGATATTTGACTCACTCCAAAGGATATCTGTCACAAGCTGTTCTGAATAGGTCTTCACTTGACAGCAACCATTTGGAATTTCATTTATTATATGGACTGTAGAAAAGAATTTGAAAATGGGTGCTGTCAACTGTCAATTTACAGAATACGGCTGTCACAAGCTGTTCTGAATAAGTTGACACTTGACAGCAACCACTTGGAATTTCCTTTTCATCTGGACTATTGAAAAAAAATGATAATGGGTGCTGTCAACTGTCAATTTACAGAGTTGACAGTTGACAGCATCCATTTTCAATTTTTTTTTTCAAAATCATTCTTTTTTTTAAACAACAATTTTTACAATTTTTTGAAATCTTTTTTTTTCAGACGTTTTTATTTTTAAAATTTCTCAAAAAAAAAGTTTTTTTTCCAAAAGTTTTTTTTTTCAAGATCACTTATTTTTTTTTTGGAAACCACTTTTTGGCCCTCTTGGGCTACTGTACTAAACACTAGACATGGTTTGAAAAAAAGTTAAACCCAGCGTAAAAACTGCTTTTACCCTACCAAGCAAATTATACCTGCATGTTCCCTCAACACAAACAGCTCTTAATGTGGCATGGACACATGGAAGGTGCTGTGAGTGAGCTAGCTGTGATTACAAACAAGGTGAATGAGTTTGGTACAAGCTCTGAGGTTGGCAAAACAGAACAGATGGTGGGACACCTTGTCCCCGGTAGCTTAGAGAGACAGAAGTCAAGTTTTGTTGGCACATGCATCACATGTCAATGGCAAATGCCTTCAAAATCAGAACATCTTTATTCGATAGCAGATACTATCTTTGTAACATGCCTTTTACACTAAATCTGATACAAAAAGGGTCTGTTTGTCAGAAATTGAGTCATGCAACATGAGCTACTCTCTTTAGGGTTTAATTCACTGAAGCATGTGCACAAACATAGCATGCTCAAATTGGTAATAGAACACAGTTCACTAAACATAGCCTGCACTGTCTGATTACGAATTTGGGTGCATGAGGTGCTCACTCTGGGCATTTGTATTTTAATAAATAACCGTTTGCATGGTGACACCAGTCCATGCATGTTAGTGCTAACATTGAGGTAAATGTACCTCCATGCCTCACACAGGGGCAGGGACAGATTGAGTTACACACACATTGTTGGCCTACCCTACTGTAACACTGACGTGCCAGCCCTGAGTACTTTTTTGTTTTTTGCTTCATGGAGTGGAAACATGATTCTCTAGAAATTGTCCTGACATAAAATATCTTCCAACATGTTCCAACATGTTCTAGCAGTATTGGTCTCTTCATTGCACCTTGTACTTGGAAAGGTAAATGCAGCTTTAAGTTCAATGATGTGACAACATTCTAGGTAATGCAGTTGCAGTTGCACAAATCAATGCCAATCCCCACTAGGATATTAGGACATAAAATTCAGCCAACGTATAATATGTTAGGCTTTAAGATAGATATTTTAGGTCCTATGTCAAATTAATGTGCTTCTCAACACGTGTGCATTAACTTTACAGGAACACAATAATGGCTCAACCAAATGTTACAGTTGAACACCTTTATGATGTAAGAGATGCTTAGGAAAGTATACAATATAAACCGATATTATTTCTTGGATAACTTTTCAATCCAATTACCGAAGCTTTTTACCTCATCAAGACATTTGAGTTTATAATGTTTCTTTATTCCCCAAAGTGATATTCTAAAGTAAACGATACAATCAAATGGGCTCTCAGGGCCCAATATGTCTAATATACATGCTTCAGCAGCAGTAAATGGATATGGTATACATAAGGTAATCAGGAGATATCACATCATATTACAGGATCAAGCACTATATTCTATATGATTTATCAAATAATTCGTCTATTCAATTTGTCTCTCAAAAGTCATTATAATTGTGATCACTATCTGCAATATATAGCAACACATAGCACAATTTTCGGAAGGATTTATATGAGCCAAGTGCATATACAAGTGAACACACTTTTGGGTTTATAAACGTGCAGATTTTTAACCAGTAATAAAGAAAGAAAGTGTTTCACAATTGTAAAGGGGCTGAGTAATAGTGCACACAGATATATAAGGCATAGAATGTTACATCTGTCTTTGGCGTGCTTACTATATAATTGTTGTGGTGACAGCATTTCTATCTGCACCAAACCAAGCCTTGCAGCTTCAATTCCTTAAGTGTATAACTACCAAGAGACATACAGTAGTGCATATTAAGGTAGTTAACAATCCATATAGATACCTTCCAGTTCTGGGTTATTAATCATATTACTCTTATATATCATCTTATTAAATCCCCAGGCACTGTCATGTAACAGCAATCAGGGGCTGACAGAATACCATGTTACTCTGAATGAGGTGTGGAAGCTAAAGACAACTCAATCAGTGAAATATTATACCTGACCAAATTAAGAGCAGGTACACAGTATGCTACCCTCAAAGCCTTACAGCACACATATTTGCAGATGTCCTTTAAAACATTGTTCACACAGAACCACCTCTATACTACTGCTTACATTAAGGAGCCTGCCCTGTTTACTGTATCCATCTGACCCATAACCAATATGGGAGCCTACCCTATACGGTTTTACTATGCACAGGGGACTCTATGGGACTAATTTGACATTGCAGATCCAGTGAATAATTTAGTATTTTAGTGGGCATGATTGGCCCCTCTGCACTCTAAGGAATAATATTTCTCTCTCCCTCTATCTATGAAGTAATACGGTTTTGATATATTGTAACATTCATTGCTTTTCCTTTTCCTTTTTTTCAATCTCTAAAGGTTCTGCATGCCAATGATATGCAGTGTGGCGTTTCTATCAGATTTTACCTCCCTTTCTCCCACTGCCTTAAGAAAGAATTGCATTAAACATAATAGCAAGACCACATCTCTTTCACATAGTGTCTCACAGCTATTATTTCCAAAGATTTTACTCCATGAGGCAAAATGCCTTTGTTACTAATGGGTACTATTGGGTACGTCACGGCATCAGGGCGGGAAGGCTCCATACTCCACCTGTGGGTCTATACCTGTTCTCATGGTTTAGTCCTTCCTATAATAGCTAGGAGCCAAGTTAATGTAACCCCCTCTAAGAATATATTCAATCCTGAAGATTCTTTATAATATTATGGATTTAATCAATAACGTGGCACTTGTCAAACATAAGTGGTTGTCATTGAACAATGTTGTGACACTTCACATCTGACAGAAATAACTAAAACCCAAACTGCCAGTAGGCGGGGTTTTTGCCGCTACAAATTAATGATGCCAAAGAACAATTAGTCTTTCAGTTAACTACTATAGATGTTCCCACCATATATGGGACTCAACAATCAAGGTGTATTCACTGAAGGGAATTATCAGTTTGGATGAGTTTTTGCCAGTCATTTATTTTTTGATCATACAGTAGAAGCCCTGCACATCATTCCTAAGCATAATTGATTAAAAATGTGGACAAGTTCTGATTTTTGTAGCTAAGTGGGTGATTGGAACATCCTAAAATGGGGGTGGAACAGCCTAAAATAGGGGTTATTTTGACCTGCACAGGCCTATATGCTGTCAGATTTGTAACTTTCTGAAGCATCATATGTGCCCCAGACAGACTACTAAGACTATTAGCATCAGACATAGAGCTTTCAATTATATATCTGAAGTAAGAAGACTGTCTTGGCTTTCCAAAACTGTTTCAAGTTGAGAAAACAAGCTAATATTGCTTGAGTTGGGAGGCAAAATGTAACAATAAGAACCCCATCTTTTTGCACTTTTTGCAAGAAGGCACCAATTAACTCTTGAAAGCCTGTTTCATAGACCCAATGGTCAGATTCCTTATAGTAGAACACAGTGGGATGACAAAAACTTTATTTTGGCTGCCAATACAAGGCCCTACTAGCCTCCCCATTAGTCCCCCCACCCCCTTTAGGATTGTAGCTCCAATTACAAGCTTTGGTTTGTACCTAATATCGGGTCTCTGAGCATAACAGTTCAAGAGATCCTTACATATTCTGTCTAATGGCAGGCATAAAGCTTGTTTTGCCTCATTCTGAGAATCTGTTTAGAGGTTCGTAATTTCCAAAGCAAAGGTGCTAGAGTTATCAAAATAGGCTCAAAAGAAGTGGAATTTAGTTTTACCCAATCTGTGAACTTCCCATGTGCACACTGTGATTAGTTATCCTGTAATGGCAGTCAGAGTGATGAAAGGTAGATAAAAAATCCAAATTTTAGAAAAAATTGTCATGGTTACCATGGCAACCGGTCACATGATTTTCAAAATATGGGAGTGACAATGCCTGAATTATTTAGCTTTTCACCTTAGCTTTAACCTGATACCTGGATCACTATTGTAGGTTGAGGGGTTGCAAAGTTATCAATGACTCTTTAAAACATACAGGGTAAACTTTAAGTTTGAGTCCCATATATAGTGGGAACATCTATAGAATCTGGCTCCAGTCAATATAGTCAATAATTTGTAGAGTCAATGATTCCCCTTATTGTTAAGATACAGATTAATTTGTGTATGTGACTCATACATTACAATAATGCTCAAGAGAGAAAATATCATATCCAAGAAGATATTGTAATATTCAGTAGTAGCTATGGTAGGGTGTTGTGCAGTAGTGGGAGAACAGCTAGTGGGAAATACCGCAGGAGCGCGCGCCCTCGTACATCCCCGTTTCCGTGTGTAGCGCCAAGTACTCTCTCACGGCCGCTTTGGTCTTAAAGTCGGGCACGTAGGCGTCGTTCGGCACTTTCTAATCGTTCACTATCACTTGAAGCGAGCTGATGTCGTAATGCTTCATCTCGAACGGGTTCTTGGTGTAGCTACCGTTGAAGGCGTCGTGGTCCAGGAAGCAAATCATCATCGACTTGGGAAGCTGGCCTGTGTTGGAGTGCGTGTAGCTGTGATCTCTGTTACCTTGAGGGATGGCGTACGTCGTCACCTCCACTCTGTTCACCGGGTAGTCGAAGGGCCCGTGTTCTATCACCGCTCTCTCGTGCGTTTCCGCTACAGCGTCCGCCACCAGCACGCGTCGCACGTAGAGCTTTGCTTTGTAGATCTTCAAGCTGTAGCCTCCGTCAGCGGCGCACATCAGATAGAAAGAGGGCGCCGCCTGTTTCAGAGTGAGATTGATTTCTGTCTCTCCAACGATGAGCTTCGGTTGATGAGCCAGGTCAAAGTGCAGTCGCGCCATCAGCGAAAAGCGCTTGTTGGAGATTAGCTTCTTGCGCGCTTTGTACCCCGCATTCGCGTCAGTCAACGTGTCAAACTGACCGGGCGTATCTTCATGCCACCCCTGGGCGCTCATGACGCCGTCCTTCACGTCTTTGTTGTAGTTGAGTAACCCTTCCAAGTAAGCTCGGTAAGGGTAGGTCTCGGTGTTGCCAGACACTTTGAAACCGCCGATGGAGACTTGGACGTCTTTGAAGAGCGAGTGAGCCAAGTTGTTCACCGGAGCTACCGCGTCGGTGTCCTCGATCGCCGCTCCGTTCGCTTTCAGCACTTGACATTCCAGATGAAGGTAATTCTCGTTCAGGTCTGTGTACTCTTGCGACTTGTTGATGGTGAAATTTATGTTACCTCCATCCTCTAAAGAGTTTTTTGTTTCTATCCCCAGGAAAGACGACTTTAAGATAGTAGTCTGAGTCGGCGCTACGGTGTGCAGGTCGAGCTCAGAGAGCGCGCACTCGTTACTGCTCTCGTGTACGTAAGCCATTGTGTTCTCTCTTGACGCGGCCGACAGACTGACGCCGGCCGCCTCCAGTCTTTTTATTTATACCTGAACGCCTAGGCGCTTACCGGTCGAATACATCCCCTCTACGTCTCTTGCAAGAGCCACTGCCCGTCTGAGGAGAATGCCGGCGACGTTTCGACCCTTTCTTAGACGCGACAGTCGTCTTTCCTCCCGAGAACGCCGTACTCGCCAGTCTCTTCAGAGCGCCTGCGCCTCGGTCTTTCACGCTGCTCTTTAAAGTCCGACCCGCCAGCACATCTTTAGCTACGCCCACACCGGCGCGGAGCAGCGTTTTTCCCACCGACTTCAATAGCGGGGTAGCCGAGCGCATCAGACCTAACAGAGCGCCGCCCAAACCGTGCCCGCTCTGGAAAGAGCGCCCGCTGTACACGTTGATGCCGTTGCCCAGCTGCGCGTTGTAGTAATCGCTGTACCCTCTGCCGACGGTGCGCCTGGGTGGAAAGTACGGAACGCGTTGACGCATCATTTTTCTCTCTTTCAGCGCTCAATAGGTCTCAGATGAAGTGTCACGGTCACCTCGCCTCTACCGAATGGGATGGAATGACCGGATCGGTCTCTTAAATAGATGCCGACCTCGGTAAACCTCTTGGATTTCAAGGGGAAATAATCCAAATGGGGAAAACTGATAGCTTGCACGCCACCTCGACGCTTTCCGCCTCTGTCCACCGCGACGCAGCGCAACAGCGGCACTTGCATGTCGCCCACACGTCTCTCCTGGATCATGTCGGTGTATATGTACACAGAGTGCACGTCCCCGTAAACATCCATCGAGTAGGCGCCGGTAGTCGGCGACGCGAAACACGTCTTCTCTCCGAAGCCTAGAACGCATGCGAGATGCTGAGTCAGCAGGACAGCGCAGTGTCTCGGCGGTTTGATGGTGACGCGTTTCGTGTTGGCGTCGTACGATAAGATCCGCATTGGTTTGAGCAAGAAGCTGGAGCCCTCTAGTCTGTCATCTCGCATCGTCTGACTCAAGCGCTCGACTAGGGTGTGGTTGCTTCCGGTGAAAATAGGAGGTATCTGGAATATGTTTGGCATGAAACTGCGCACTCCCATGTCTTTCTCCATCTCTTCGATCATCTGTCTTGCTTGGTCGCTGATCGCCTTCTTCTTCACCGCCGGGGACAAGAACTGCTTGTATACGGCATTCGTCTGTCTCAAGTCGACCTCTCTCTTGAACCTTTTTGTTTCCGGTTTCAATCGCTGCTCTTCCGACGTGTCTGATATCTCTTCCACCGTTACATAGCTCGCTTCCTTCCAGCTCAGCGGGTATTTTGAGCTGAACGTCAGCTTGCTCAGACCGTTCGCGTTTTTCATTCCCCTCCAGTCTACCTGTGGTTTTCTTCCTTCGGCGAATTTAGTTTCTTTTAAAACGTTGATCGCCTCCTCTAGCAAACCCTTGGTGCGCAGAGGAACAACGATGATCAAGTCGTCGTCGTGCACGTTAGTCCATTCTGTAGGGAGGATGATCTCAGTCAGAGCCGCTTCGTACGCTTCGGGCAGAAGGAGCGGCGAGTCGAAGTGATTTCGGAAAGACGTCAAGCTGTTGTCAGGATAATACTCCATAGAGCTGTTGCTAGGTAGAGTGATGTTCTTTTTTTTTTTTTTTTTTTCTACGTTATTTTTTTGACGGGGATCCACTCGTTGAACTTGTCGTCGTAACCTAACCAACGTACGATAGATAACTCTTTACCGTCGACGGTCTTGCGGCGCAACACCTCGTCTATCAGGTAGTTGTTGTCGTAACGACTCTTGTACACCTTCTGAACCTCTTCCGGGTAGAAGACGCCTTTTATCTCCTCGCCCTTGTCGTCTTTCAGCTCGAACCCTCTGCTTCCCAACGTCTTAGCAACGTCGACCACTTCCTCGCGCCAGTTTCCCTCGTACCCTTTGTCGAAGGCGCCTTTAGTTCTCAACATCCTCACTCTGTCACCCGGAGCGATGACGTCGACGGCGGACGTCTTTGTTTTTTTCTTCTTTTTCCATATTTCGTCGATTTGTTTGTTAGTTGGGAGATCTTGTCGGTAGAAAACTGTTTCGCTGTTTTCCGAGCTGACTTGAGCCGGCGCCATTTTCAACGTCTTGTGGTGAGTGCGATTGTAAGAAGACACTACATGGTGCAGTACGTCTACGTAGCGATACGTGCGCTTGTGTGTGAAATAACGCCACAGCTTCTCCTTCAGACTGCGGTTCAAGCGCTCCACTAGACTAGCTTTGATGTCGTCGTTCTCGCCAGTGAAGAACTCTATGCCCTCGCTCTTCAAGTGATCTTGAAAGATCTTGTTCAAAAACTCTTTCCCCTTGTCTGTCTGAACAGTGCGCGGTCGTCTCTCGCCAGTGCCTGTCATCTCTCGGAAGGCCTCGGTGACATCAGCGCCGCTCTTGGATTTAATGGGAACGGCCCACGCATACCTAGAGAAAACGTCGATCGCCGTCACCACGTACCGGAAGCGGTCGTTGTGAGACGCCAAAGCTTGCATGTCCATCAGATCTATCTGCCACTGCTGATCGATTGCGCCGGTTATAGTCTTGTTCCTTGCGAATTTTCTCCGCATGGGTTTATGTTTAGTGTAGGCGTCCAGCAACACTAAAGCATCTCGGATGACGGCCGGGTTCAGGTGGCGAAAATGATGTTTCTGGAGTTTAGTCACGCTAGTGAAACTGGAGGGCGCTTTGACGTCGGTATATCTAGCTACTACGCGCTTCTTTTCTTTTTCCTTCTTGGTCAGTCTCTTCACTGGTTTGCCCATGGTGGGCCTGTTGAGGGCGTGAACGACGACCTCGCCGCTAGGCGGTTGCGCCCTTTCCTTTTCTTACTCGCCACGCTCCTATAGGAAGTCGGAGTTTGGAAAAGTTCACTGTCCTCCTCGTCGTCAGAGGATGGATCGTCCACCTGGAGAGAAGAGTCTGCTGCTGCTACTGCTGCTGCTGCTGCTGATTCTCCTTCTTCCGAGTGGAGGCTCGGTCGTTTCCGACCTCTGTCAGCGAGCCGTGTGTCTAAGCTTTGGCCAGGTCCGCTCGCTTTATACAGATGGTTTCCGATCAAGGAGTCTGTGGGAACTGCTTCGCGCAGCGCTTTCCTGAACGGAGAGTAGCCCGCCGGTCTGGGCGCTGTCTTCCTGAACCTGGCGGCGTCGTTCAGTAAGTCCACTATGTTGATGCGATGCTCAGGTGGTATTCTCCGACCCGACATCTCGCGCACCACACCGTCCTCGTTCCACTTGATCACACCGGATTTCTCCAATTGTTTGTACAGCGCCACAGTCCGGGTGCGATTCCTCTTGGGAACTTGGTTCGCCAACCGCTCAAGTAGGGACGCGCTGGCCTCTTCAGCAGACTGACGGAGGTGAGCCGGGGGCGAAGAAGAGTAGGACGAAGAGATGTTGCTGTTGTGGGGATTCGCGAGAAAAAATTGCAATCTTTTCAACAACCTTCGGTATTTCAACATTTTCTCGCGCGATTCCAAAGTGGGATCGTTCAACACTAAGTCCAAGTCCCTGTAGATAAACTGTAGCACCTGGTGCAAGGCCGCGTCGGGATGAAAGGACTGTTCTGCCTGCTTGTGGTAATAGGCCATGTCGGCAGGTAGGCGGGCGGCGGTGGCAGGAGCGGAACTCTCGTTCTTTTCAGTGCGCTCATCAGGAAGAGGAGGAAGGTTTGGAGCAGTAGAAGTACTAGCAGCAGCGACTGCAGTAGTAGCAGCGCTAGTAGTAGCAGCAGCGGGCACATGATGAAGTAGACCTGCTCGTGATGATTTGTAGAGCGTCTCAGGATCCACGAGCGCTAAGCGTTTGTAGTGTTGTTGCTGCTCTGAGTCCGTCATGGGGACGACGGTGGCAATGACGCTGGTGGTGGCGGTAGTGGTGGTGGTGCTGTCGGCGAGTAGGTGTCGAATGAGGTGTCTCATATACGGAGAATGCTCTTTATAAGCGGTAAGGCCATCCCTATGAGAGCCGGAATGAGGAAACCTCCCTCTTGTACCAAGACGCGTCTCTTTTTTTTGATGGGCGTAGATTTTTTGCCGACCTCCCTCAACACGTCAGCCGATTCTCGAAGCTTGTCCAGTTGTTTGTCGCTGAGCGGGATGTTCCCTACCAGTAAATTGTGACAGATCTCACTCAACGCTGCGATCAGAACGTCGCTTCCAGAGTCTATTAGATGCGAGCAGTCCTTTGGCGAGCACTTAGCTAAGTGCTTGAGAGTACCAAAGTGTCTTTCGAGTAGATGAGAAGACATTTTTGCTACTGCTTTCTCTTGTTCTTTTTTTTGTCTAGCGGTACGAACACTAGCTGAGAGTGTATGGACGTCAAAGAGGAGCGTATTCTCAGATCGTCAGGTGTTGACTGCTTGAAGTCCAGAAGGAGGTATGAGTGAGGTCGCTTGAGTTCATGGGTAAATATACTAGAAAGGGCCGCCGCGTTGGACGGAAACACCTGGCGAGACAGACTAGCTATTTGCCCCATGTCGCGCGGGTTCTTGAAAACGATCATGTAGTGAGCGTTCAGACTCATAGTTCGAAAGTCGGGTGATTTCTGGAATAGGTTCTGAGTGATGTATATGACGCTCACGTTCCAGTGATGCGAGTATTTAGTAAAGATGTCGGCTACCACTTGCTGATTGGAACTGCTCATCAGATCGTCCAATATCAGTAGAGTGTGGGGTCGTAAGGCGTCTTCTGCTACTTCCACGTCTCCCGCTATAGTCTCTTTGCTAGGAAGACCTTCTCTGAATTCCACACCGTACTGATTTTGCATTTTTTCAAACAGAGGTTGCCACTCGCCGTAATGGTAAAAAGTCTTTTCCACCGGCGGCGTGACCAAATTGTTCACGTCGCTCAGAAATTGATCCACCAAGCGCGATTTTCCACAACCCGACGGACCGCTAATGATACAACTAAAGGGTCCTTGTAGTCGAGCGTCGAAATGAATTTCTGTGAAAAGTTTGCTCCTACTGCTCGACATTTTTTTTCTTTTTTTTTTTTTCAGCACGCATGAGAGAGCGGTTGTGTGTCTGACTGTCTGCTGTGTTTCTCACTCGAACGGTCGGTAGTGAATGGTTGTGGAGAAAAGTCCGCCGACCTTTTTATTGATTCCGGCCGGTGTCACAGTAGCGGCGGCAGAAGTGTCTTTTTTTTTCTTTTTATTTTTTGCGATAAAATTCTATTTTCACTCAATTGTCATAAATGTTTTGTATCAGACTCCAGAGGAGTCTGATACAAATATTTATTTTTTTTAAAAAAAGAAGAGGGAGAGGAGGAGGAGGAGGAGGAGGAGGAGGAGGAGGAGGAGGAGGAGGAGATTATTTTTTATTTTATTTTTTTTTTGATCATTTAGGCAAAGCTCGTCGCTTTGCTGCTTTTTTTTCTATTTCTGTGTTGTGACACGATCGTCTCGAAAAAGCAATAAGGCGTGTGAGCGCGGCGGTGACAAATACATATTGGAGCGTATGGTTTAAAATAGTGCGTCCCTATCTTCTTCAATTCGGCTGCGTTGCAATATGCGGGATAACAAGTGACGACGTCGTAACGTTTAGAGACCGTGTTCACGTCGGCCACAACGCGCCCCCACTGAGTGGGAGCTGCAGTCGCTCCCAAGAAACCGATCGGCTTGTCGAATCGTTTCATAGCACTTATTCTCACTTTATAAGAGGAGGCAGGGTGAGGAGAGTAGCAGCGCTCTTTCTTTTCATGAAACGCCCAACGAGTGGGGGCGCTGAGAGCGGCTGTTATGCAATGGTAGAGTAAATACTGTTCTGAGAAGACGGCTCTCGGCCATGTCGCTACGTTTTCCTTTTCCGCTCTTGTATAACGACGATGGCGCTCAGCTTTGCATTTCTCGAGAATTCGGTACGCTTCAAGAGATGCGTGAACCTCAACTACGTGACGCTCTCTCCTTTGAGATAAAAAAATAGCCGGGCAGTTGAGGAGGGCACTTTGTTCGCGCGACCGTCTTTTAGAAACTCGCGCCCTCTGCAGCGCCATATTTCTTTCCTCCGAAACAAAAAAGACTGAGTGAAAATAAAAATTTTAAAAAACAAAAAGCTCAAAGAAAAAAAAAAAAAAAGCAATAAGCAGACTCAGCTCGAAATTCCCTGCTGGCGTGATGGCGGTGACTGCAGGCGGTGGCGGCGGTCGGCTGGCCGGCGGTGGCGGTGTCGGCGGCGATGGTAGAAGGGTGTGTGGAAAGAGAGACGCATGTCAGTCTTTTATAGGAGCGGCGAGTCTGACATTTTCAGCTGTCGCATGCTGACCTGCTGCTATCATAAGAGAAACAAAAGCCCTAATCACGCTTTTCAGCTGGATCCTTCCACCCCGCAAGACATGGATCCAGATGGGAAGGTGGTTTAAAATTAAATCCGTGTACCGACTGTCATACAATAGAGTAATTAGTTGAACGCGTGTTACCTGTATAAAGGATTAGCGGGTCATGGGCTCAGCGTGTGTATAGAAAAACAACTACAGGTAGCGTGAACAAAGCGACCCCCTCCCTTTCTGTCACTCTGTCTGTGACTAGAGGGTGCGCGTGTGGTAAGCGGCTTAAATCTAAAGAAAAACAAATCACCCTCTCCTGTCGTCAGCAGTCAGCCGGCCGGCGGCTGGAAAATGCGATTAGAGGGATGATGAGCCGCGTAGTAAGCGACTTAAGGCTGATCTAAAGACCTGCCGTGAGGGGGCAGCTGGCCGGTGGCTTGAAAAAAAGGGGGGAGTAAGGGTATATAAGGGGGAGTGAAACCGTATTCGGCATCGTCGTCATCGTTCACGCTACTACTACTACTACTACTACTACTACTACTACCACCACCAGCACCGCGCCTCAATTTGCAGATCCCCATGATGGAAAGTTGCTACCGTGACATGAAGCGGAATGACGAAGCGGCGCGCGAATGTGAAGCTGATGCTGTAGCCTCTGCTACTGCTGTTGCTAGTGCTGCTCAGCGTGCTACTGCTGCATTTACTGCGGCTGTTAGTGACGCTGGTTGTGATGACGTTGTTGTTGTTGCCGCTGCGGCTGTGACTGCTGCTGTTGCTGCCGCCGATGCAGCTACTCATGCCACCGATGCCGACGCTGCTGCTGCTGTCGCTGTTGCGGCTGCCGATGTCGCCGCTGATAACGCTGCTAGTGCCCGCTCTGCCGCCCTTGCTACTGTCGCTGCTGCTGTTGTTGCTAATGCTCACGCTACTGCTGCTACAGCTGCTGCTACTGCTGCTACCGCTGCTGCCGAGGCTGCTGCCGCTGCTGCCGATGCTGCTGCCGATGCTGCCGATGCTGCTGATGCTGCTGATGTTAGCAGTCACGTCGACAAAGAATCGTCATTTGTCACTCTTAAACCTCCAGTTGAACGCGCGACGAGTAGTAGGGCTACCAACGCGACGGCCGGATGGTGCAAATGGTGTCGTCGCTTCTGCTCGTGCGCTTGCTTTTCTTCCAGTCCTACCTGCTGCTGCTACGGTATGATAGTGTTATAGTGTTTGAATGAGAACGCGCGTAGTTACACATAGACGCTGTAACAGATGTGCTTTTTTTTGAAAATATAATTTTAACATAACATGGAACTTGTTGTGTTTATTTTCTATATATAAGTTGTTTGTTTACAAACAGTCACGTGTCACGTGGTGTTGTTTACAAACAAGAGAGCCACGTGGTGTTGTTTACAAACAAAACCCTAAGTAGGTCACGTTACCCTAGTTACCAGAATGCCGGCTTCTGATTGGCTGAGCCTAAGTAGGTCACGTGACGTAAGTAGGTCACGTTACCATGGTTACCAGAATGCCGGCCTCTGATTGGCTGAGAGCTTCTAAGTAGGTCAGTAGGTCACCCAGAATGCTGGCTTCTGATTGGCTGAGAGCCCTAAGTAGGTCACGTTACCATGGCAACGGGTCACGTGACCAAATGGCGGCCTCTGATTGGCTGCATATCGATTGAGTAATAAACAGTAGTTAACTATAGTCCCGTTCCGATACATACTATACTACTGACGTTTCTTGTTTTTTTCTCAGACAAAATCCATCAATATGGTCAGCATAGTGCTTGAGTGCATTAGTGTTGACCTATTAACTTCCCAAGTCAACACAAGGATCAGACTTCCTACTAAAATGTCAAATGTCAAATGTCTCTTACTTGCTTTGAGACAGTGGATCTAAACCTAACAGGCAAATGGTATCTTGTTCCCTCGATTGATGTTTTACTGCCAGTGTAGTATCTAAATTTCCTTAAACGATGCATCCCCATAACTTGCTACTATTACATTCATGATATATATAATGCCTTTCCTATGGGGCACTACAGACAGTTTAACATGATTCCAAAAACAAAAACAAACAAACCAGAAACTTCTGAGCGCTTAATTGGTGCAAGCGAATGAAGCACAAAAGCATTAGTGGCCACTATACGCTGTACACAGAGGCCTCCCTGTGGGCTTTCCACATTGGTGTGGGTGGAACCCCTGAGTTGTAATTAGCTTAGTTTTCCAGTTGTTAAAAGGTAATTAGGGAACATGTCCCAGATGTCTACCTACAGTGCTGTTATTAGGAAAGTATTTATCTTCAGTGATGTGCCACATGCTCAGACGATGGTTACGGTTTCAATAACAGTTCATGACATTGTGTGTACAATCATAATTAAACATTTAAGGCATTGGGAGGCCAGATTGTGGACTGATAGCTTTCCCATTAACTAAATCTCTAGGGCAAAAGTTTATTTGCATGGAATATAATGTATTACTCAAATAGCTCAAATAAAATCATATGGTAGGAGTCAACCTAGGCCAACCTCTAGTCCCACACACCTGAGGCAGACTGATCCAATGTCTGCTCGACCCGTAACTTATCATGAATGATTTTATCATATGGAATTCATAATTTATTTCAATCATTGCAGTGATGTTTTGGAGGAGATCACTGCAATGGGTGGAGGGTTGGACCGTCATGGCACCGGGTGGAAAATGGAAAGTCAATGAATACCTCCAGCCAAAAATGTGTGATCAACAGGAAAATAATGAGAACAACTTTTATCTGAAAATGTTGATTGATATCAAAATGTACAATTGCAATTCATCACATGGTTTAATGAAGACAATTGTAAAAAGCAGGAGAGTTCATGTTTTCTCAGCATCTTGATTCCATCTAAGTTAATGATAATGATAATGCTCCATTCAAGCATCTTGATTTGTTCTGAACATCATTTTGAGAAAGATCAACATATCAACAAAGAGCAATATACATACCAACACCATTCCTCAGCTATTTCACTGATTTTCCTTTTTATTTATTCCAAGAAAGCCCGCATTCCACCAGTATTTTCACCAACTGACATGCGTGTGTACCTGGCGGCAGTACTCATGCATGTCACCCACTACTGGCTTTATGGTGGCAGCCAACTAGGTTTCCACTAGAGTCCTAGTACCCTCTAGTTGTAATGCCTGTCTTAAGTGACAAGCCAGAGTGAGGTAAAACTGAGGTAAACATAGTCACTGATGGATTTCAAAGACAAGGTATGTACATGTATGTGCAGATCTTGAAGTGTAGTTGTATTCTAAATCACTTCTACCACTATGGCAGTATATCTGTGACAACCGTAGAGAACAAGAAACATCCTGCACCGATATTCTGAGGCTCCCTATAAGATCTCTCAATCACTATAGTGCCTAACCAAGTTTGTCATTTTTTGGCTCCCTATATGACTAACCGCAAACAGGATAGTCCGCGCTGACCCACTCATCCTAGTCTTTCCATTTTGGGCTAGGTCCTTTTTAGTAAGGCATTAGTCATATGGTGTTTTGCCTTAGTCATTCTTGAATAGCACTTGGTCAATGCATGAACAATGTCTCTATGACCAACCTGGGATACCCAGCCAACAAAAAAAACTTTATTTTACGTCAAAATTATGCCATAGTGAGGAGCCTTAGAAAAACGTTATATAACGTTAAATAACATTGCAAAATGTTTTTTGTTTACTGGGTATCCAATACACACTAAGGCCCAAATAATTTAGACTATCAGCGTAGTGAACCAGTAATTTCTGATAGGGTTACAGGACGGCTGAGGGGATGGCCTGTGACATTATCAGGGCTGCATTATGCATAAGGAGCAGCCCTAGGGGGTTAGGAGGAAGTATGGGGTAGGCAGGATGAGACGAGGGAGCGGAAAGGGAAGTAGAGCGGATACCCTTTGTCTATTTTAGGGTAATTAGATAAGATGAGAGACACACTAGCACATGGGTAGCATACTAAACCAGGTTAGAGAAAATGAAAAGAAACGGTGTAGTGGGTGGGCTTCATTAATTTGTCTGATAATACAGCAGAATAGGGCATGCTCTGTATTGCGACTTCATGTCATTGTTTTAGGGAAATGAGAAAAGCTGTGATTATTAAAGCACAGGGTTATATATAACTGCCAAAGGCGATCTGACATAACAGGTGCAAGGCATACTGAGCGAGCAAGAGAAGAAGGAAATATGAAGATGGTCTGTGCTAAATGTAACATCATACACCTGCATATACTTTTTATTTCTACATAGGGTCTCTACCCTTATTTTGACACACTGAATGTAGACGCCAAATGGTTCAGTGATAAGTAAAGTTCAGCAGTCAAATAAAATCCTGAAAGTGATCTGAACAAGTTGAAATAGATAAAAAATATATATTTCAGCTGTGGAGTATTGCCTGCTCATGGAACTCACGCAGAGAGAAGAATCGGCCTCAAAACAGACTCCAAGTTGCCTGCAGGGGAGACTAGGTCCTTGCTTGACCCCCTTAGGTGAGCCGGGGAGCTATGTGACTCCCCTAGGTCAGCCACTGAGTCACCCTGGCTCTCTTATGCATCCTGGGCTCCCCTAAAGAGGGGAGTCTTTCTGGAGGCATCCCTTTTGACATTCCTTCTTTTCTCTGTGCAGTAAGCTGCTTCAGCTACTGAAATCTGTGAGCTTACACGAGGATTTCTTTTACCTTTTGAGAAACTCAATAGCATTGCTAATGAAGGTTTATCCCTTTCGACATCACCTGCTTTGATTTTCTCTTCCCATCGTAAGCCTGGTGATAAGTGTGTAGTTGGGATCAGTAACTCCCGAAATAAGCCCACCTTGTACATGAGGATTAGAACACAAATTGTTAAAATGAATTCATGATTCTTAACATTTCAGTAGAACAATTAGCATTTACTTCAAATGATATAATGTTAGAAACAGAATAAAATATGGTGTCAAAATAGGAAACCCTGATGCATAGATAGAACAGAATGAACACATCTGTAATTTATTGACGTTGAAAACAAGATTGAAAAAATCATATTTATTAAACCAGCAGAACTATGAAGGTAAAACAAATCTAATATATTATAACGGTAAAGTCATAAACTGAACAGAAGATTGGAAGCAAAAAGCATTTGATTTGCCCTTACAAAATGTGGGTTTCATTAACTGCCAGTTATCCTGTTGTAGCCTTACAGCAACGCAATTTAATAACCTTTCAGAATGGATTTATTGGAGGAGTATTGCTGCTGATTTGTCTTTCTAAACTAAAAAATTACCTCTTATTAGTAGTACAGCCTTTTCACAATAGTCTTGCATCAGGACAAGTGCCCAACTCATCAGCAAGGACTGGTCACTTAACAAGTGTCCAGGGGATAATGGGAACACCTTCAGGTATTGAAGAGAAATGAAGCTTTCTATGATGAATCAGTTAGGACTACATTTAAGGGCATTCTTAACCATTGTCTACAGAACTGTACCTTCCTATCTGCCAGACTGCAAGACAGCAAGATGTGGCACAAAACAATATGTCTTATAATTTAGACAATGTCTATTGATAGCGGCATTTCTATAGCGTATTCACCATAGAATATCACCATGGAATTCTTTTTGTATTCATTTTCATTTATAGCACGCCAAACCACACACCCATATTCACACCTACACATCAAGCTTAGTAGCAAGGTTTATGAAATCAATTTAAGAGAGGTGATTCTTGAACAAGGAACTTAAGGAACAAAAACACACCACTAGCTAGAATATCCAATGAATCCAATAAACTGTATACACAATTGCTATGACTCTCTCGGTGATTTATTCTACAAAAAATGCCTATCTATACTAAAAAACAGATTTGCTAATTAGGGAAGGAACTTAAGTTGATATCATTTTTTTCAATAAAAGGTAGGTGGGAATTCACTATTCCTCAGCTAAGAAAGCAGTGCTATATAGAATTGTTGGAGAGAGGGTGGATTTATAGAGGCTTGGACACTGGTCAGGCATTATGTGGCAGGAAGCTGATATGAGGCATAAATGGAGAGAATGGGGCGAGACGTATTACCAGTACACTGTGTGGGCGGGTGTCAATGAACCACAAAAACACATCCAAGTGAGATGGATTCCCTTCATAGCTAGACTTTTGTCCTTCATGAAAGCCTTTCAAGGATGTATATATATAGATATGTGTGCCATTAAAATATGATTTATGTGTTGGTGGAGTCGATATAGAGATGTTGCAGGTGGCAGCTGTAATGATGAAGGCCTGTCCTTGACAAGCTACCAAACTATACTTAACCAATAACGTATGGCTAACAGGTTCACGAGAGGGTGTATCGTAGGATATCGGGCAAGAGGCGCGTAGCGCCGAGTGCCCGATATCCATACGATACACCCCGAGTGACCTGTTAGCCATACATTATTAGGTTTATTATACGATTATTGCATTCAAATGTCTTTAATTACCTTATATATGTCCTAATTTCGCCATTTTGAAGGATTATTGACTGGATATCACTCGAACACCAGTAGCGCCATGTTGTTTTGAGCTCCCACCAACCCTGCTCGCTGATTGGTGGAGCCTGGTGACGTCATAACCTCAATCTCCAACACTGAGTCCAACATAGAATTTGTAAGGGGGCCAGCTTGGGGCTATGTTATATACTAACCAGCGTTTCCCTCCAGACTCAACACAGCCGGATTGGCGTGGGCGCCAGCGAGTTCGCCTGGCACACCAGGGGTACCCGGATCGATCCTGGGTGGAAACGAACCATTTTTAAAATGCCTATTTCTATGTGAAAAAAAGCCCCTAGAATTATTTTAACGAATAGGTAAGTAAAGTCCAACTTCCAGTTTTATAGTGAAAAAGGAATTAGAAAAAAAGATTGATTTTTAAAGAAATTATACCAAAAAATGTCTTTTCTTCTGTAACTCGGTAAATAATGGTCCTACAGGGCTGGAAATCCGCCTGTGGACTCCTTGTTTCGCCACCTCCCTCTACCAGCGCCTACACGGTGTGGTGGTTAGCACGTCGGACTTCAAATCTTGATGTAGCGTGTTCGAGTCTCCATGAATCCTCGGATTTTATGGGGGACGAAATTTCGGAATTGCTCAGGACCACCGGAAACGGGATGATATCCCCCGGAAATGTGCTGATATCCACCGGAAGGGTGCCGATATCACTAGATATCAGCACGGGGATATCACAGAAAAAGCACGATGAGTGGCCCGATCGTATAATAAACCTAAATAACACATCTAACTGCTGTTTATCCTTTCCATAATGAGACTTCTTTTTACCCTAAACGTTAGCATGGCAAGGACAGTACACATATTTAAGGCAAACACTTGTGTTCTTTGACACAATGCAACTCAACAGCTCTCACACACTATGGTGATCTACAGGCTGGTGGTACTTTCTTCTCATACCAGGCTGTGTCTCACGACCTTGGGCCAATGTTTTTGTCTCTGACCGGGTGCCGTCTCTGACCAGGTGCCATCTCTGACCAGGTGCCGTCTCTGACCAGGTGTCAGAAAAAAGGTGTTTTAAAAACAATTATACTCATATATATAAGGATTTATGAAAACGTTATGGCGGTCGTTATATATTTATAATTGTAATTATAATTAGCCTACTCTGCAATTGGACTACTCTGCACAATACAGGGGTCAGATCTCAAAAACAGATATTGGCTAGACATTGTTGAGCTATTCTACAGCTAGAACAGGGTGTCTTGGTTTTGCACTTTGAATCAATGTTAATATATAATTATGCTGATTTCCTCACACCAAAAAAATAGAGGTTTAATTTGGCAAAGTATGTAAAGGATGTGCCTGTTGCTACCGCTTTGCAATAAGTGGCTTCTGCATATACAAACCATATATATATATATATGTTTCAGAATGTGCTCTATGTATTAGATTGAAAGCGGGATGTTTATGCTTCAATTTAGAAGCCGATGCATAATGACTAACACAATGAACAACAATAACACATCCAAGTGAGATGAATTCCCTTCATAGCTAGACTTTGTCCTTCATGTCGTCCTATATTTGTATAAGCCAAGGCCGAAGGCCGGGGCTTATATCAATGGTATTGACTCGAGACACCAGTATATAATCACCCAAATATGGCAGTTATGAAGGACGGCACAAGAGTTTATATTGCCTCTCCCTTTTTGGTTTCTTATTCCCAGTCTGTTCTATAGCATTTCTTATACCTAGCATATGATAGTCCTATCTTTTAACCACTGAGACTCATATGCCCACTGCAGTGGCGTGTTGTGCCAATACGCCCAATGGGTGGGCATATTGGTAAAGGTCACCTGACCACCTATTGGCCAATCAAAGCACAGCTAGGTTGAAGGCGATTTCCAACCAAAGTTTCCTCTATTGCCAATTTATATCACAATTTTTGACGAATATACAAAATATTTCTTCTGGTCTAATGACGGGAAACTATAGGTAGCATTTGCAGGCATGCATATGGAACTTTACAGAATGTAAATCGGACCAAAAATACGTTTTTAAGACCAAATTCTTCAAAAAATTGGGAAGAGACACCTAGCGGGCTAAACTATGAATAAAAACAATCAGTGATCGGCCCAATATCTGCTGATTTATGCAAGGACTAGACCACCTGGTCCGTTTTTTAAAATGTTTTATAACTTTAAATCGATATGACTATTATATTCTAGGTGTAATAAAACAAACACACAACTCATAAACTTATGAAGGGCTACACATAGGCATATGGGATGGATATGCCCACACGTTGTGTGTTTGGTTATTATTGCGGGCGCATGTTTACAGGCGTCTATAATTGATCAACATAAACACACACACGTGTATTCACCCCCCCCCCCCCAGGGTGGGAATGGGCTGACCTATCATTTGCATATGTACCTGCCTCCCCTCACCTACAGTGGCCTCACCTGACCCCTCTCAGCCCCGCGTCCCCCGCCGGCTCTGCCACTTCTCCCTCACCACCGTCAGACGCAGGTACAATTTCTTTGTTTTTTTGTCGTACAGACCCGTATTGTGTATGGTGGCTAGCCTGAATGAAGGTAGGGTGAACCATCTATGCACCACGGACACGCAGACATAGTTCCTATCTAATTTGTACAAGTACTGCCGTCATGACTGGACGACCGAGACGTGCACGGCGTGGTGCCGGCCGGGGACGGGCCACACCGATCGTCAACCAGCTGCCACCTCCACCTGGGCGCCGTGACGATCCACAACAGGACCAGCCTCCACCCAAGCGGAAGTGTAAAGGTATGAGTAAGAGGGAGAGGGAGGAGGATAAGTTATGGAAAGATAATGCTGATAACAACATGAAATTAATCATGCAACGTCTTAACATAAACCCTGTCCCGGCCGCTGCCGGCGTTCCTCCTCCTGAACCTACTACACATACAGACCCTCCCCTCCAGCAGGCCCTGCCTGTGGTGGAGCTTGTCCCCCCTCCTACTCTGCTTGCTCCACAGTCCGTCCACCTACCTGTTCAGCTGCCCTTCCAGGCCCCTCTCCGCACCGCCCCGGCCGCCGCCCTGGGCGCCCCACGTGGCCGCGACGACGACATGAGTGTGCATGACTCCCACAATGTGGGCGTCCAGCTCGCCCAACTTGTCGCCACCGCAGCAAAAGCCATGAACCAAGGTAAAAGTGAGGTCAACTACGCTCACACCTATGTTAGAAAAGGGGTTAAGAGGGAGAGAGCTGGCCTGGGAGAACTTGAGAAGGAGGATAACGTGTGGGGTCTCTTACAGATGCATGACGCCCCCACCACCCAGGATGACGACAAGCCCTTCATCCGCAAGCATATTGCCCAGATCATGAAGGACTCTAAGTCCTATAGATGGGTGGGAATTAGAGCCTGGAGTGAGGAAGTCATTGGCGTTATAACAGCTGGTGACCTCTTCTGAGACCAAGGTATAAAGATCGATTTGCTCAGGGTGGGAACTGTCCTCCAACAGCCTAGAGCCCCGGGTGACCTCCCCGGAGCCTCAGTATCATCCACCACTAGTGACTGTGTGGTGGATATCAACGCTGACCTCCAGGCAGTCAAAGCCGGCCCCCCCTGTCCGGCGCCTGCAGGCACAAGTCCCACCATCTGGAGGCAGGCACCCGCCGCATACACATATGCCGCTGGTGCCTTGCCAACCTCTGCAAGGCAGCATATCACCCCGAGTCTAGATGCTTTTTCAAACCAAAGCCCTCAGCAGGTGACGGCGCCCCCGGCGCCCCAAAAAAACGCTGCCGCGCCGCCCCAGTAGGCGGCGCCCCCGGTGACACCACGATACCTGCCCGTCCCCCCGTATGCCAACCCAGTGATATCGCATGTAATACCCCTGCATACACTGTGCCTGTTGAACTGTTGTCTGAATGTGTCTCACACAATACAGGGGAACTGGACGCGCACCAGGTAGTGGTAAGCACTGAACTGTACATGACTATTCCTGTGTATGATGTAAATGCCTGTCATGACCATGTTGACTCCCCGCCGCCCCACAATGTGTATGGGCGCTCTAAGGCCACCTCAACGCCATGCTGTCCTCACGACACTAATGTCATACAGGCCCACACATACACACTCCCAGCCACACAAACACCATTAACTGCAGACACCCACAAGCCGGTCCCTACCACTGGTAGTATACACACTCCCGGGGCACCCCTTGTAATAACACCTGACTGCAGTGAGGCGCTACCAATTGGCCCCACTCAATTCAGTCCCACCCTGGACAGAATATGGCCCCGCCTCTCACAATATGGTAAATCCATCAAACATCCCCAACTGGACCTATATGAGAAAATACGCTCATATGCCCTCCCAAACTACATGGGTGCCTGTATTCCCTTATCCACCAAGTATGACATGCAGCTGTGGCAACATGAACTGCAGGACTACCATGATAAGGATGTATGTGTCTACTTGAAGTATGGCTGGCCTAGTTCCTACACTAGGCCGACCTTCCCCACCTCCTCCGGTACTAACCACCCAGAGCCGGCGGAGAATGCAGTTCATATTGGGGAATTCATAGACAAGGAACTAAAAATGGGCACCCTCCTCGGCCCATTCAGTGAGGACCCGCTGACCCCGTACACCAAAATAAGCCCCCTCATGACCCGACCAAAACGTGACTCCAAGGCTAGACGAATTATAGTAGACCTATCCCACCCTAGAGGCGCGAGTGTGAATGCAGGCATAATTAAGAACTCATGCCAAGGGGCTTCATGCCGCTACACCCTCCCCTCAGTCACTACCCTTCTTGATCTAATACAGAAAGAGGGCCGGGGGGCGCTTATTTGGTCAGCGGACGTTTCTCGGGCCTACCGCCAGCTCCATGTGGATGCCTTAGACTTAGCACTCTCTGGTATCAAATTCGAGGGGTCTATGTACCTAGATGCCTCTGCCAGCTTTGGGTGCAGATCTAGCTCATCCCATATGCAGCGTGTATCCAATGCAATCCAATACATGATGGAACAGCGCGGACATAAGATGCTGTCATATATTGACGATTATGCCGGGGTCTCAAATAACCACCGGGATGCTGAAATGGCCCTTATCTGCCTGGAAGACCTCACCTCCCGCCTAGGCATAGAACTAGCTACCCACAAAACAGTCCGCCCAACAACCCGCATACAGTGGCTAGGCTACATCATAGACACCAAGCTAATGCAGCTTAGCATGCCCCCACTCCGAATGAAAGAAGTCCTGGCTGAAATTAGCACATGGTACAATAAGAAAATAGCAACCAAACGTGAGATTCAGCAGCTCACAGGTCAGCTATTTTTGGTGGCTAATTGCCTCGCGCCTGCGCGACGTTTTTTGGCCCGCATATTAGCCACCCTTCGTGCCTCAAACCACACTGGCTGTGCCACCATAGGGGAAGACTTCAAGAAGGATCTGCGGTGGTTTACCCTGTATGGCAACAAGTCAAATGGTGTGGTGTTTGTCCCAGATGGACCACGCCCAATGTGGGAGTTGGAGGGGGACTCGTGCATGGAAGGGGGGGGGGGGCTTACTCCAGCAGACACTGCTACAAAGTAAAGTACCCCCCCCACATCAAAGATGGCCTCTACATCCACCAGCTAGAGGCCATAAACATTGTATTAGCTGTAAAGAATCTCATGCCCTCCCAACCAGCTGGCACTCGTGTACACATTAGATGTGACAACTCCGCTACCGTGGAGTCAATCACCAATGGGAAAACCAGTGACCCGTGGCTGGCGCGCTGCGCCAGGGAGCTGTGGCTCGTCAGCGCCATACATGACATTCACATAACAATAACACACACCCCCGGCAAAAGGATGCTCCTCTCTGACGCGCTATCCCGCGCGTGCCTCAGTGACAGGGAGGACCAGCTTGCCACACAAATGGCCCTGGATAAGGGGCTGACATTTGTGACCCCTGACCTCCACAAAGACCTGTTTGATAATGACTTATAATATGTGTTGCAGACCCAGCCCTGCCCGGCCTACACCAGCAAATGCTCAAGACCCTCAGCTCAGCGGTCTCTGAGTCCACAGCCAGGAACCGGGAAAGGTATAAACTGATGTATATTGACTTCTGTGTGCGCTACAATATACACCCATACAACCCGTCTGCCTACCACCTATGTCTATACCTACAAACACTGTTTAATCGATTCTCCTCTGTAGGAACAATGAAGAACTACTTTAGTGGTGCGAAAGTATTCATTGATACAGTATTTGGTGACTCATCAGCGTTCTCATCTAAAGCTGTATATGAAATGAAAAAGGGGATGGAGAGGCTCTCGGAACACATCGTCCTCCAGGCACCCCCCTTGCACCCGGATCAGCTGACGGTAGTGGCTGCCTATTGTGACACACTCGGAGTACCTGGGCGTGTGTACAAAGCAGCACTACTCATTATGTACTTTACATTCCTACGGCAGTCTAATGTTGTTACTACCCTCCATGATGATTGGTCGCCTCACACCATGGTACGTGAGGATGTGGGTGCAGCGCATGAGGGGCTCCATGTTCGGGTGCGGTCCACTAAAACAATCAGGCGCCAGCAGGATCAGGTGACACTCCCTGTCCACCGTATTCCCGGCGCGCCCCCTCACTGCCCGGTTACATCATACTGGGTCATGGTCCGACTACTCCCGGCCCCTCCTGGCGCACCTGCATTCACACTGCCCGACGGCAGGGTGGTGACGGCGCGCTCCCTACTCAGGATTCTCCGAGCCGGACTCAGATCTAGTGGCTTGCCAAACAGCACTGAGTATACCCTCCACAGCCTCCGCCGAGGAGCTAGTCAGGCGGTGGCAGCGGTAGGTGTAAGTGTCAATGACGTCATGACACATGGCACCTGGTCCTCAGCTGCTGTCTACAACTACACACCAAAGACTCTTTATACAGGAGTCCCAACGGCACTCACCGCTGTGTTTGGGAAGGTTCGTTAATTTGGACTCTGACAATATTCCAATATTTATATGAACTGTTATTATTATTATACCAGAACTATACACATCCATGATTGATTGATACTGGCTTGATGGCCGTGAACTCTGACTAATTGTCACGATATACGTCTCTGACCACTATAAGGTTATGATTTACATTTGCTCTGGTACTTACCATGATAGATGTGTTTCTCTGGCATTGCCATGATTAATTTGCTAAATGTTGTTACCTACGGGTCTTTTGCATTGCATAATCATAATTGTGTGTGATATCGTATAACCAATTGTCTTAATTTCCACACAATTATAAGGTCATGTTTACAGTTCAATAAACATGATTAAATCCAAACAATTTAATTACGTGGTTGTGTTGCTTCAATTATACCGGCATGCAGGTGGCCGTATAGAGCGGGGTACAAGATGATGTATGCATAGAAGCTAGTACAGCACTTTCAGGTAAGGGTGGCATAGACTGTTTAATACTGAATACATAAGGAGAAGGCTGTGAAATGAGAGACTTCTAAAGACCTTTTGCTGATAGTTTTGAAGTGTTGTGCTTTGCGCAGGTTGGTGTGAGGGTGCTGCACACTGAAGTAGGAAGGCAGTCCCTGATATTCAGTACTACAGACTCTTTCCTAACAGTGCTATGTGCATACGATATAAAACATCTAATTCTCATCATATAGCCCTTTAGTGACTACGGATGGATGAATTGGTGCCATGCAACATGCGCCATCCTCTGACAGAATGGCCCTCACTCACCCATACAGCGTGGTGATCCATGTCCTCACATTGCCTGCCTCAGAGCCCAGGTCTCTGTCAGTATAGTAAAGTTTTCTTGTAACATGAGCCAGCTACACCCTCATTTATTGAGCTTGCCTTAACATGTTATCACTCTATTGTTAATATTTCTCAAAGCTGATTTCTACATTCAACATTTGTTTTTTAAAACCTGCTCGGTGCAGTAACATGATATGATAGATGAAGAATAACGCTGCCTCGCCTTCTGTAGTAGTACTTTGTACAATGAGGAGCAGGTGCGGCAGAAACATGACCAGGTCTAAAAACCTGCAGTCGTGGGACTTTGTATGGAGCCTTGCATGTGGAACGGTCAACCTCTAGAAGCAAAGGAATGTCAAAATCATAAAAATGGTTCTAGTGATAGTGTGGTACCAATCCATTTCAATCTTCAACAAGATGTAGTCTCATATTACTCAGTATTGTAGTTTACTTTTTGTATGTATCTATTCAGATCACGGAAGGATTATAATGGCTTAAAATACAATCCCAAATGATGCTATCGAATAAAGCTATGGAAGTCCAGGAGCTTTAATGTGGGAGCGATATTGTCTGCATAGAATGTCAAACGTGAAGCAGACAGACAACATTTTAAAAAGGTCACTTTTTGTATAAGTCAGATATGTTTTAATGTTAGACTGCATCATTTTAAATTGAGTTTCCAGTAGACTCACATAAACAGCCAAAGGTTTCTGCCCAATAGTTAGCCATGTCAAGGAACCTACCATTCAACCACTCACTGCTGGACAAATAAAATGCCTCTTTTGGTGTGTAAATGAGCTTTGGCTTGTTAAATGTGAAGATAAGTTGATAAGCAGAACATGAAAACACATTGTGGAAAGCTCTTTAGCCCTCAGTTCAAACATGTCACAATGCAGGTGCTTCATGATGTAATGTACACAGAAGTACATGTACAGCTTGTATCTAAGACTTTATAGGTAGAAAAACTAACACACACAAAGGACTGCTATAAGTATAATGTGCTATACCCTTAGTCATCATAGTGGTGAGTTACTTGGCATGGCTCTATCCATGCATTATGATGACACAGGACATATTGTACGATTGATGCCCTATGCAGCACGTTTAGTTGTCCAATAGTAGCCAAGCATTTCTCAATACAAGCAGCTTATGGTAGTGTATTCTCAGTAGCATTGTCATCTATGTATTGACTGTCTGCAGTGAAAAATAACTGTCTCTCTATGGAACAATCACTGAAAGCGTTGATGTTAGGGCACACATTACAGCTATTATAAAATGGTATAAAACAATTTGTAATACTAGTGACTAAAGCGTATTCAATGTACAGCATTCCTAAGGGAACAGAAATACCTGGCTCACAACTAATGCAATGTCTGATGCTAACAATGGTTCCATAGGTCATTCAGTTTTCGAGTATAATATTCCCAAGGGAAATGTTTACATTGACTTCCAGTTCTTGCTTCTTCATAGCTTTCAGATAGGCAGTGTAAAGAATGCAATGACAATTGATATCAGATTGCTAAAACTCTCTCTATTGTGACATCAGTCATCATTTCATACAACAATTACAATCGACTTCATTTATATTAGTCGTTACGATGTGCAAACATAATTTAGAATGGTGACTCAGTGGCATTAAGCTCCTTCTGTGTTGTTACAGATGGAAAGTTACTTGTGGGTTTCAGGTAGTGTATCAGGCTTAACCAGTACTGACTCTTCTAACCTGTAGGGTCAGTATGATATAGAGTAAGTATTAGCATTTTGGAATGGGCCCCTGTTTACCCTAACAACAGACCTGTTCCCATGTGGTTGCCTGCGCCATACCAACTGTTTTATCAACCACAGTAGACTCGGCCAGACCAACTTGATCAGCAGATTCAGTGAATAATTTAGTGCTTTTACTGTCCCCTTAATTTGTTCTGATAGGCTCTCCTATTCTCAAGGGAAATGCATTCCTCTCGCTCCCTCTATCTATGTGTCAAAACACATTAGAGTCAGAGGAAGTAACTTATACAATTCATGTTGGACTTCAATACTCTTGGGAAACAATTTATTTGCTATTTAATACATAGAGTGCGTAAATGTCAATTGGTAAAAAAATGCTTAGGAAAGTAAATAGAAAGACAATAAGGAGAAAAGCACATCCTGACAGCTTAGCAAAAAAAGTGCTAGATGCAAGAGATACTAATGTGAAACTTGTCAGACTCAACCTAGCATGTAGAAGACAAACCAATTAAATAAATTGTCACAAAATCTGAGAGTTCTATTCACATGGGCCATTAGCCCCTTTTCTTTTTAATCCTTCAGCATATTCTGTAACACACATGCCAACAGCCATGTCCCTGCATACAATTTTAAATTTTCTGGCTCTTGAAGAGAAGGTTTACTGATTAGAAAGAATGACTGTCAGTTTCCCATCCTATTCCCCTTGACTGTGAGAAAACAAATACACTACTTATGATACTACGGCGATATACTTTGGCCAAGTATGGTAACAGACAATCTAATGTTTGCCGGAGGTGGGGGCCAAAAAAAAAAAAAAGGTGTGTTTCAGGCAACCCCACCCTAGCTTTAAAAAAGGGCCGACCCTAGCATTTTTTTCGGATTTTGGAGATTTTTTTTTTTTTTTTTTGCAAAATATTCATATATTTTCGGACATTTAAGCAATTTTTTGGTCAGGAAAAACAGATCACATGCCTAATTAACTGTCCAGCCTCGGGAAATTGCTTATCAACAAGAACGTCCAATAATTTCATGATTTTCCTAGATATAGTAAGAATCGGTGAGTCGTCTTGATGACCAGCGAGTCGATATGGCAGTCCGCGACTCATTCAAGGTACCTCCAACATTAAAAAAAAAAAAAAAAATCCGACCTACCCCCCCAAAATTTTGGACCATGTTGCCTGAAACACACTTTTTTTTTTTTTTGGCCTGGTTATTGATATAGCTCACTCGTTGCTAAATTTAGTTCCAAAATGGTTTTTATGTTATCGCATATCTCTGAACTAATGTATTTTGTCTTTTATGTGCTTATTCATATATATATGCTGTTTAAAATAAAAAAATTCTCCATTGTTCAGAATCATAAAGAAAAAATGTCTATGACAGTGAGACTATAAGCGTCTGACTTGTGGGTGAGACATCCGAGGTCGGTGGTGTGCAGCGGTTGAGTAAGGAGCCTCCTGCCTGGTGATCCCCAGGTAGGCACCACCTGACCCCCTGACCAATCAGCATGAAGGTCAGGGGTCACAGTCAGTTCAGTAGACTTGCTTGTTGTATTTATAACTACATAACATCTGATGCATAGGTTATCTACCACATAAATGATAAACCATGTAAGAACATGATAGTTTTCTTGTGTAATTCCTTTAAATATGTCCCTTGGCAGAATAGATGACTACTTATGGCTTGTTTCCTCATGAAAAAAAGCATATAAAATACCTACAGAAATAAAATATCTTGTTCCTGTCCGACCATTTCCTGTTCCTGTCCGGCTGTTTAACCAGGAATAAATCATAAACCATGTATGAACATGATAGTTTTTCTCTTTGATTATTTCATATATGTCTCTAGGCAATACATATAAGTGCTTATCGCATGTTTCTACTGCACTCTTTGGCCACAGGACATGAAATTATGTTCCTATCGAACCGTTTCCTGTTCCTGTCCGGCTGTTTTAGAGGAATAAATGATAAACCATGTAAGAACATGATAGTTTTCTTGTGTAATTCCTTTCAATATGTCCCTTGGCAGAACATATGACTACTTATTGCTTGTTTCCTTATGAAAACAGCATATAAAATACCTACAGAAATAAGATGTCTTGTTCCTGTCCGACCATTTCCTGTTCCTGTCCGGCTGTTTAACCAGGAATAAATCATAAATCATGTAAGAACATGATAGTTTTTCCCTGTAATTCCTTTATATATGTCTCTTGGCAGTACACCTGAGTGCCTACTGCATGTTTCTATATAAAGTGGTAGCCAGTAAAAAACTGCAAAGTTAGGTACTGACAAAATGTGTAAAAATGTGACTTTCTGACCATTTTGGGACGAGAAAAAAGGAGAAAAAAAGGCTGTTTTTTAGCATTATCTCATTATATAGGACTAGGATATCATGCTGGCAAAATTTGAATTTGGTTTATAAAAAATATATGTTGTTTGAGGGACATTGGTCTGGCCGGACAGGAACAGGAAATCTGCACTTTGGTTAGATAAAATAGGTAGAAAAAACATTAAATAAGAAAAATAAAAAATACAGTGCAATGCACCATAAGGCCTAAAAGAAGCATCAGAAATATTTTGTTGATCTGAGCATATTTTTGTAAGCCGGACAGGAACAAGAAATGCACTGATCTCATGATACATAGTCATATATATAATAATAAATCAAATAAATGATCAATTATATAAGTAAACACAACTACAACGTCAGAAGTCATTTTAATAAGACATTTTATTACTTTAAAAGTAGAACAAGGTTGAAATCACAATGTTTCGATCGTAGTTGATCTTCATGAGGTGATATGAATGTAAAGAATAAATAGTTTAATAAAGAAAAGTACTGGAAACGCTGATATGGTAGACATCATTTTCATGCCTAATGTGCCAAGAATGACATGTGGTACAGTTTAAATGGTTCAGGTATTGATACTGCATGCACATCTGCAGCTTTTTGCTATTAAAACACAAGATTCACTTCACCACAAATCCTGTTACACCACCTGTCGTTGGGTGTTATCATCACCCGGTCACATGATCAGGTACAGGTCATGTGATACACCCCTGAGAGAAATGCCAGGGTCTCATATATCGTCTGGCTGCCACACAGGAGAGCTGCAGCTGAAAAGGAAAACGGTTCTTTATATAGCTCAGGCTGTGGACATGTAATATTAATACTGTCTGGTCACACAATGTCATGATATGAGTGTTGTCTCCAACATATCATTGATTTTAAAAGGCTTCATCTAAATTTGTTGTCAGTGTATTGGTGCATCATGCTGACCAATCTTCCTCGGAAAACTAGTAAATGGGTGTCTCCAGGAACTAACTATCCCTGTTATACAATGTTACTGTCCTTATATTCCTATGTACAATAATTAATAGACTGTATGCTTCTTCTCCTACCTTCCTCCTGCCTCTTGCTCCATACCCAGGCCCTCATTCTGCCTGGAGGTGATTATCTCTAAGTAGCCATGATAGGTAGTCAGTTATTCACTCTGTATCAGCCTAGAAACTCTACAGGCTGTAGGATCATGCAGCACCATGCCTACTGTAGCAGTGGTATATGTGTCAGAATGTTTTATTCTCATTGGGGTAACAGGTAACAATCCCCCTAGTTCATACAAAAAAAAACATTTGTTGAACTGTCAAGGTCACATGGGAACAGGTTATGAAATTATCTGAAGGTTGTAACTCTGTTTACAACTATCCAAAACCTCAATATGATGTCAATGTATTTACATGTTCTAATCATTGCCATGCTCGGTTTTACTTTGTATTTTATGTCCTCCCATTTTTTCCTGTGCGTGGTGGCGGGTATTTCAATGTTGCATTGTAGTAGCCACAACAGAGTATTGAAAGAAGGATACTGATAAAGAAATTGTGACCTCATACAAGGATGTCAGCAAGTTCATTCAGCTTAGTTACAAAGGGACACCGAGCTGTGTAGTGAATGAGGAGATTATGCTCTGATTGCAAATTAAAAAAACTCTGGCCGTTATGATAAAAGGGCCTCAGTGTCTTTCCGATTGTAGATTTTTTTGTTTAGAAGCTGTAGGAATTCAATACATGATTAAAGACTCTCCACAGCCATTAACTAAGCTCTGATGTCAAGAAATGGTTACAGAGAGAACTCTAGCGGTGTATTGGATGAGTATTTGAAGCTTTGATAAGAAAATAAGTAATTGTCAAATTCATCCTTTCAATACTGCAACATTTTCCTGCCATACACAATGGCATTCCTGGGCCAACATTTTCTTATTCTAAAAAAACAAGGCTCACCGCCTGTCCCATACATCATGGCGAGCTATCACCTGCTGGGGTGTACCACTTGTGCCAATCAAACCCAACCTCAGATCCCCACTGGTATGGTGGTGTCTAGCTCCATGGACATTGTTGTCATGCAGTACAGGCTTCACATAATAAAAACCTACTAAGAATAAAAAAGAAATCGTACATAGGTTACAACCGCCATTATGAGGCAGAATAAGATTCATAAATCTTGTGTTGCAGGTGCAAAAGGTCTTGTGTTTCTCGCAACATGGTCTAACAATTGTGGTCTGGTAATTGTGGAATGAGTAGCAAAGTGCCACACAGACTGGCGACACACAACAATGATCCACCTATTCCTTCAGGACCAAGGAATATTGAAAGGTTGTTAACCATTTCTCATGAAAAGCCATATCCTGAAGGCCATCATTCAGGCCACTCAGGTATGTTAGAGCAATATTACACAATATACACTAGCGTATACAAACTGTAAGGTTGTGTTAGAGCAGAAATGCTTGTTATTCTTGACCAAGAATTGTTAAATATTAAAAAAGATGGAACTAAAAAAACACCTTTTTTATAATTTGTCTAGTCTTGATGTATCTTACGACAAAAAGATACAGTTCATATAAGCAGTAGGCTTACCTAAAGGGGCTCAAACTATACATGAAGGTGGTCTCCCACTCAGCCCTGAATACAGCTTTTATACATTAGTGTATGTAGTATAATATTGTTCTAACCTTCAGGAGCCCGTTTACTCTACCTACAGATCGGGTCCCCGTGTGGACACCCGACCCACACTGACTGTTTTACCATCCACAAGAGACAGGGCAGGGATAATTTGATATTGTATGTCTCAAATTATACATGATGGTGGTTATCCGCTCGGCCCTGAATACAGTTTTTATACATTAGTGTATGTAGTATAATATTGTTCTAACCTCCAGGAGCTTGTTTACTCGAAGTGCAGATCGGGTCCCCAGAAGGGAGCCTGCTCTGCACTCACTGTTTTTTGCTTTACAATACAGCTTATGTGTATGGTATAACAATCAGGAACCTGCCCATGTTTACGCTACTTACAGACCTGGTCTCGGTGTGGACACCCGACCCACACTGACTGTTTTACCATCCACAAGAGACAGGGCAGGGATAATTTGATATTATAGATTCAGTGAATAATTTAGTGCTTTTACTAGGGCCTTAGTTTGTTGCGATTAGCCCTCTTACACTCTAGGGGATTTTTAATCAGAGGATGCTTTTTTTCAATTATGAACTATACTGTCCAGAGACAATTTATCTGCCATTTAATACATTGGTCCCAAGTTGAATTGAACTAATGTGCCAGGTGCGCTAGTCGACTCTCCTGGTACATTTCGGAAATCAAATTAAGATCTGATTTTAGTTTAATTATGTCCAGCTGCAATGGGAAAAGGGCAAAAGTACATTATGTTTTACAAGGGCTCCATGCATTCATCATATAGACGGAGTGAATGTTTAGCGTGTACTTATGCACCCACCGTATCCCTGATCAGTCTAATGGTTATTGCCATGCCAATACACATTGCCCCAGAGCCCATTCTTCTGCTAATTCATCCTTTAAAATTGCTGTCCTTTTTTTCGCCTCTCCTGGGTAAAGCCCTCAGACATGCTGACCCTATACAGTACTGGAGACCAGTGCATTATGATGTCGATGGGTATGATATTGTCATGGAATTGGGGTCTTATTGCAGTATGAATAGGGCCTATTATCCCTGCCAGTGTCGCTATAATATCATCCGAGAAAGGATAGCCATTGCATGGTTGAAGATCTGGATTAAAGGGAAAAAAATTCCACTTGATTATTTTATAGAAAGAGAAAGAGTGGATTCACGAAGATCAGGCTATCTGGAGAATTCACAAATTGGAGCCGGATTAAAGTGCAAGGGGATCAGTCAACCTATAGGCCTGCCTTCATAGGTCATGACAGTGTCATCTTAAAGGAATCACCTTTATCTTGGAATTTGAGAGGCATTGAAAAGGCCCCGTTTTGACACAGATGTTAGACTTTTTTTAATCTTTTTCACTTAACCTCTTGTCTCGATTGATTCTGCAGTTTCCTGGTTCAAGAAATTATCTAAAATATTATTGCATTCGATTTACCTCAATTGTGCGTTACACTCCAGCTTGGATTCTATATTGGACTAATTTGTTACTGAAGATTCATCTAAATTTAGTGCCTTCACCACTTGGTGGAATTGTCATGATAGGTCCCTGTCCCTTTGCGAATCATAAATCCTATCCTCTTTTTCTGCTTTTCCAATGTATTGCAATCCAATAAATTAGGTTGTACCTTTAGGCATCCAGTAGACAGTGGAGAAATTCTCTCATTACACTTTAGGACATCAAATTAAGAGCTGTGGTGTAAAATGAATATGGTTGCACTCACTGACAAGTCATCCTGTTGTATAAAAGCAGACTTAAATTATGTTATTAAGATACAGGATGGAGCTGTCATGTTATTAAGCCTGCAATGGTAGAGATATAGACAGACAAAGACCAATACCAATCATTACCATATCCGAGGTGTTTTATGAATGAACATAGTTTCTTTATTGTTTATCCTATCTACCCAACAAGTAGATTGTAGTGAATCCCACCTTAAGCTGACTGTTTTATCACCCACAGGACACTGCAGTAAATAATTCAGTGCTTTTACCATCCCCCTAATCTAACATGATTGGTCACAATCTTCATGGGAATGATATTTCCATACAACCTTTTTTTTCTTACGTGGTAAAATCCTTGAATGCTGTTGGATGTAACTGTCTAGAGTCGCCATATTTTAATACCAACAAGGCGTCCTGAAAACAGTGTATGATTTTGCAAAGAATAACGGATAATACAGGAGAGGCCTGTATCTATCAATACTGCAATGGTTAATAGATATAAGATATAAGAGTGGGTAACAGATATGATATCATAATTGCTCTTATTAAGTTGAACTGATGGTTAGGTATTTTGCAATATCGATTTTGAATGTCAAAGATGTTCTAACCAACAATATCAGTATCTAGAGTTACATTACTGTACTTTAGCCATACGTATCATGTATTGCTGATTAAAACCGCAACTACTCACTTTTATGTTTCTTGAACGTCAGATGGTTTGACGATGTATATTGTTTTCTTACCCATGCTGTATACATGTAATAATTATCCTTATAAGTGACCTCATTGAAAATTGTCTTGTTGATGATGTATAACTGAATACAGGCTTAAGAGTTGTAGCCAATAAGCACCCGTGATGAATGAGTCAGCATAGCAAATATGTTATGGAAAGAAAATATAGATTTGGAAAGCCATGCACTTGTGAAATCTTAAAGTCATATATCTTTGTATTCCTACAGCTATGCACGCTGACAAAACTTGAAGCCCTCATTTCACAGTACAGCTCTTGTTTACTCGTTGTATATGAATGGGAAAGGAAATCTGATGATCCGATAGTATTCATAGAACCTGAAAATGTGGATTTAGACAGCTTAAGTGACTCAATAAAATCATTTTCCACCAAGATATGGCCAAAATCATGAATTTCAGTAATGGCTACCCAATATGGTACAAGATATGCATGGTAAAGGAGATTAGATCCTCTCATAGTATTCCTAGACCCTGAGAATGTGGATTTAGACAGCTTAAATGACTCAATAACATTATTTCTCACCAAAATATTATCTGGCCCTATTTCAGAGAAAAGGTGTTTCTGCACGTGGCATCCACCCTAAATCTGATTAGCACAGGTCTGGCATTCCGTTCCTCCTAAAGTGATTTCTAGACGTCATTTGAAATTCTGCCTTCAGTCTATATGCACAGACCGGAATAAGATTTTAACTTCAACAGTTAACTACTGTCGTGGTTGCTTACATTACCAGGTGGAAGACTGCCCGGGTTTACAACACAGGCTGGACAACCCACCCAGGCTGGTTAACCAGGTCGCTCAGCCTGGTATGCAGGGCTGTTCTGTTGCAGCACTGTGTTTTTACTCTAGCTTCTATATAGTCATATTTGCGATTTTTATATGATAATTGCGAAAAGTAAACTCACATGGAGCATATAGATCAATATAAGACCTACCAACTTATGCATGCAGTGTGTGCCTGGTCCATTGCATTTCTGAATAACTACATGTTTAAATTGGTATTCTATCTTGTAGGACAACCATAAGAGTGGGCATAATAAATGTCTCTGGTGGGAGAAGGTGTGAAAGCCTGAGCCCCAGCCTGCTATACCAGGCTGTTGTGCTGGGTGAGTGCGAACTCTTGGCCTGCTAAACCAGCCTGGGCAGCCTGCATAAACAGGCTGCCTGGAAATACGGGCCAGGCCGTATCCCTGGCCCAGTCCTCCACCTGATTACAGTTTGAACTTGCCCTTAAAATGGTTCAAGTTTGTGTAATATTGATCTAGCAGTGTGCTAGATTGTGTCCTGGCTTGATGCATCACAGACTACACCCAGTCCCGTTATCTACTGTCTGTGTGTGACAGTAACTCAACTCTCTGAAGTCAGATGCTTTGTACCTCTTTTTGAGCAAATTTCATAGATATCTAAGTTTAGAACACTTTTTCTGAATTTTCATTTCACAAAGGTACAAAGTACACTAAGGTTCAAAGTGACCTCTTCCTGCATAGAACTAACTAAGCCTCACAACATTTGCTCGCTCAGATCATAGAGAACATACGAGGTTTCTGCAGCTGACTGTGCACAATTTTATCTGCGTCTAGAATTACTATGGCATGAAACTATGGAGTGTTCATGAGAGTGATAGTTCATGGTACAGAAATGGTATGAACTACTCAACACAACACATATGCTTAGCTCATCAAATTTACTTTTCCTTTGCACTTATATCTCTTATCAGTTTCATATACTTTACATATTGAAATCTCTCACCTGAGCATTCTACTGCATCAATATGGCATACTCCTGTGAAAATAAACAAGTAAAGCCATGTTGTGAGCATGCACAGATGAAATAACTAGCATACTGATATACATCCAACTGTAGTGTACTCAGAATCATTCTACCCAAAAGGAAGTACATATAAATCGTTTTACCACCTTCTGTACCCACACCTATATATCTATGTAATAGCCTGGGGAGGGAAAACGTGTGGTCAGGCTTTACAAAAAAAAAAGGTAAACCAGGAACCACTTTAATTACTGAACAGGTAACGTAATCATCTTATAGCCCACCTCCCTTTCCTCTCATTGTACATTTCCTAATATTCTCCATTGGCATCATGTAGGGTAGTTGTACCAGGTATCTGCTATTATGACAGCATTCATGAACTAGGAACCACTTAAATTACTGAGTAGATGATATCATTTGAAAGCTTACCCCCTTTACTCATTTTACTTTTCTTATCGCCACTTTTCGCCATTGGCATTAAGTGAGGTTGGTGTACAGATGTTATGGAGACACAATGTAGCATACCCATGTTTTAAATTGAGCCACAATGTGCGAAGCTTATATACCCAGTGGAGGAGTTTTAATGGTGCTCCACGCTGGGTCCTGAAGACAGTAACAAAGACATCTGCAGGTGCATGCAGCAGAGTAATAAAGGGGAATCTAGAGCACTATGGTGGATGAGTATATAAGAGTATATGAAGCAACACAACACATATGCTTAGCTCATCAAATTTACTTTTCCTTTGCACTTATATCTCTTATCAGTTTCATATACTTTACATATTGAAATCTCTCACCTGAGCATTCTACTGCATCAATATGGCATACTCCTGTGAAAATAAACAAGTAAAGCCATGTTGTGAGCATGCACAGATGAAATAACTAGCATACTGATATACATCCAACTGTAGTGTACTCAGAATCATTCTACCCAAAAGGAAGTACATATAAATCGTTTTACCACCTTCTGTACCCACACCTATATATCTATTAGCAGCCTGGCGAGGGAAAATGTGTGGTCAGGCTTTACAAAAAAAGTTGGTAAACCAGGAACCACTTTAATTACTAAACAGGTAACATTATCATCTTATAGCCCAACTCCCTTTTCTCTCATTGTACATTTCCTAATGTTTTTCTTCTCCATTGGCATCATGTCGGGTAGTTGTACCGGGTATCTGCTATAAAGACAACATTTATGAACTAGGAACCACTTAAATTACTGAGTAGATGATATTCATTATCGTTTGAAAGCTTAAGCCACCCAGCTCCCCCTTTTCTCACTTACTTTTCTCATCGCCACTTTTCCCCATTGGCATTAAGTGAGGTTGGTGTACAGGTGTTATAGAGACATAATGTAGCATGCCCATGTTTTAAAGTGAGCCACAATGTGCGAAGCTGGTATACCCAGTGGAAGAGTTTTAATGGTGCTCTATGCTGGGTCCTGAAGGCAGTAACAAAGACATCTGCAGGTGCATACAGCAGAGTAATAAAGGGAAAACTAGAGCACTATGGTGGATGAGTATTAGAGTATATGAAACTCTAAAAGGGAAATTCAATTTGATACTCCCGTTCCTTTCAGGGTGGGGCTCAAAATGTAATTGGAGGTTCGGACGAGAGTGTATAAAGTGTATAAACTTAACCCATACATTGCTGTATAACAACTTACTTTAATAACACACTTGGCCTCTGAGGAAATATTCTTATACTAGATGAAGAATGCATGGTCGAGGACCCTTTATTTTGAGAGCACTTTCACTCCTGCCAGCTTTCCTTGATCATCTCCACTACAATTTTGGCAAAGGCTGTTTATATGCAGTGTTATGCCTGTTTAGCAGGGCAGGGTTTGACTCTAGCAGATTTTTTGAATAATAATATGGATACACACAATCTCCTCAACTTGACTGTTTTTCAGCTAATTCTGATTAATTCTCTGTAAACGGATTCAAAAGTGAAAATTAACCATGTTAGATGAAAAGTTTAAACAACTACAATTTTGCAGATGCAAGAACAATGTGGCTTTGACCATGGTTGCGGTGGCATAATATCAAAACAAAAGGGGTTGTATGCTGGCGGATTTGTTGAATACATGCAGGGTTTACATCCAACAAATCTACACATTAGTCACACTGGACTTTGTGTAGAGCTGCCATTTTATGTGTGTCCTTGAGCAGGTGACCCTGGTGTTGTATGGAGAGCACGGATACAGCTGTCACCAGGACCTGACAGGTCCTGTTAACACCAGCAGATGCCACCTGGTCCCACAATACTGAGTACCCAGCAGTATGTGTAATGGTAGAACTGGGAAAAAAGGGACCGGGAGAAGCTTACAATGTAATACAGAGGATGTTGAGGTGAAATGAAATAAACTGATAATATTGTATATCATTCTATGTAGTTGCTTTCAAATTTGGATCAAGAATATGTTTTGAAAGTGATGGTAAGCCTTTGTGAACTAAACAGCACAGGTACCAATCCTCTGTAGAGTTTTCTAAATTGAAGTGTTGTTAACATTGTCATGAGATGGCAACCTGCGTGCACACTGTAGTATAATAAGCTGTGTGTTGTGGGAATTGTAGGGGATAGTGCATACAGCATTGCTCCACATAATTGATGGCCAGCCTCCTTTCCTTTATTGGAAAGTACCAGCAGTCAATTGACAATAAAACAGACAGTATCAGCCTTTTTCCTCTTCATGTACACAACCTCCCTGCCAGTGTAATTTGAAATTAGATTAGGCAAGCTCCTCTCACTGGTTGGAGAAGGGTATTTGTGTGAATTATCCTTATTTTCAAATGGGTCCTGAGATCCTGTAGTTATGGGTTTGTTTTGATTAAAATCATAAACTCTCATTTTATTATTAAGTTGTCAAAATAAGTAGGTGCAAGAGAGTTGTAAAATATAAAGCTGATTTGAAAAGTGCTTGTAGTGAGTTACACTGTAGTGAGTACATATAGGGTACCCTGCAGCATTGTATTTGGTAAAGCTATGTATTTCTCTTAGAGCCAGTGTTTAATAATGTAAGGGAATCTGATCAAGCAGTCTGCACTATATAAGATATGATGTATTCATCTTATTTTTCATAGTGCCTTATCCCTCATCTCACCCTCCACTTGATCTCACTATAGTATCATTTAAACCTACATTAGAGTGAACCATTTCTAGTTTTTATCAAAGGATATTCAAGATGCACTTAGTATGGGATCCCATATAGCTGCAGCTGTTTAGGCTGCTGGTCTACTTGTTCTATATGTGTGTGAGCAGTCAGGCAGAATAAACAACTTGTGTACCCTGTGTGGACAATCCTTCCTGCAAGGCTGGGCTATAAGTACTCATTTTCCTGAGCTAAAGTTGGGATTCAAAAATACTGCATTTTTAAAGCTGTCATTCATGAGTGCCCCCTATCTATACAGGTCTAACATCAATATTGTATGAGCTACAGGTGCCAGCGCTCTTTGATTTTATGTACTGTGGAGAGGGAGTAGATTTAAGTTGATTACCATGATCAATAATTTTGTCACCTTTAAGGTTATATAATAAGGATTCTGTGTTGATGTTATTATCTGACTGGTATCTGGGGTTTTTGTGGTACTTCCATCAGGCTTTCTGTAGTATCTGTAGGACATGTATCAATCTGTACGTGAAATACATTGAAGGAGCCTTCACTGAATACCCCTACAGATTGGTACTAACCCTCTAACTACTTTATATCACTAGCTGTATGCAGTATACAAGAGCTGTGAAATGCTTTGTTCTCCATGCCCGCTATGGTATAAGTGTAGTACCACAGATAAATCATCTACATAATTACAGGTGGTAGTCATTGTACAAGAGACAGACTTTAGACACACACTCAAATCTCAATTTGATTAGGTGCCTTCACGGAGGGGAATGGCTCAGTAGTGAAGTGTGGGATACTGGACCAAAGATGTATGATTGTCCAGGGCCTGACCAGGCACTTTATCTGTCACTGAGCTCAGGCTGACTGCAAATGAAGATCAACGGTTTAAAAGCTTTCCAATCCCGCACTAACAGGAATGGCTGCCTGCCTCTTCTGTGTGCGCTTATAGCAATTACCGTGCCATGGTCTTGGTACTTGATACATACAGTGACTAATGTCTCTGAGTGTTCATAGGGGGCACTAGGGGATCATTGTAGCTTCTGGTATATTTATTGGGAGAAAACATTTTGTTAAATATATTCATGGTTCCTAAGAGCAGCTGTCATTGGGTATGACCCTGGAATGACTGTTCTTCTCCTTAACCATTCTAAATGTACATTGCAGTATGATGTGTCCGTACTAAGTATGCAAAGTTGCATACTAGTACCATAAGATACTTGACTAGACTGACATAAAACAGATGAGGATTTAAGTGCTGCAAAAAGGTCCCTGGCCATATTGTCTGTAATTGGTGCCTATATCCCATGCTGCCCTGAACTTTATCTATAAAGCATTTTAACCTAGTACCTCGGTTCAATTTTAAAATGTATCCTTAGGATAACACATAGTGGATCTCCACCGCATTGCTGCACAAATTAGAATAATTCAAAGATAAAAACATTAGAGAGCAACCATCAACTATAGTACTACTGTTAAAAAACTGACTATGAAACACAGAAAAAAAAAGCTGAAGATAGCGAGTAGGCGAAGTGTTATAGTGATACCCTTACATACCAGAACACTTTGAGACAAAAAGAGGGCCATCATGATACTCGCACTGCATGAACATTCCTGTTTAAGTACATTTAAGGTTTACTTTAACATCCAGGAAAGGTCATGGCAATGTCATATGACATTTCCGGTGAATTTAGGTTCACCCTAAATGTACTGGAAATGTCATATGACATTTCCGGTAAATTTAAGATGACCTTAAATTCAGTGGAAACGTCACATGACATTTCCGGTAGATTAAATGTAAGCCTAAATTTGCCGGATATGTCATATGACATTTCCAGTAAATTGAGGTTCCTCTTAAATTCATTGGCAATATCATATGACTTTTCCGGGGAATTGAGGTTCTTCTTAAATTCATTGGAAAGCTACTGCGTTTAAAAATGTTGTCATAGTACTACATAGTCATTACTGGAGCTTGCCAAAACCTTGCCCCCCTGGAGGCGCCCCCGGCCCCCAGTCCCCCTGGAGGCGCCCCCGGCCGCCAGGGGGCGTGTGCCGGCCCCCAGTCCCCCTGGAGGCGCCCCCAGCCGCCTGGGGGCGGGTGCCGGTCCCCCAATCCCCAAAAATGATGAAATTGATGAAATAACTCCAATAGTGCCCTCCACAATAATAATAAAAAATACCATCCAGCTGCATTCCATTTTAAAATATCCTATTTAGTTATATTTAATGACATTTAGGTAATGACATAGTTATGTAAATATATATATATGTACCTTACTGCCATCAAGGGTCCAATCATGAAAAATAACATGAAAATGTGAATACACTTTTCATAAACAGAGTTTTATTATTCATACATGCAAGTGCATAATATATGCAATAAACATACAATGAAATACGGAGCGGAAATTATCAATTATTTACACATATATCAGGGGAGCTAGGGGACACTTTTTCTTTTAATAATCTGGACTAACTAGTTAGTACGACTATTGATCAGCAGGGGGTAGTTAGGGGACACTTAGGGGACGGCATCTAGAGAAGTACACCCCGTGATACTAATCAGGAAAGTCAGGGGACACTCAACCCGTTATTATACATTATTTTGATGGCATCTAGAGAAGTACAACCCTTGATACTAATTGAGGAATTTAGACGACACTCATTCCGTTATTATATATTGATTTGACGGCATTTAGAGGGGTACAACCCTGGATACTAATCAGATGAGTTGGGGGAACCTCATCCCGTTATTATACATTGATTTGACGGCATCTAGAGGGGTAATTTAATGTTTCTAACCAGGTTAGTTAGTGCACCCTCACCCCGTTATTATACATTATTTTGGAGCCTTCTAGAGGGGTACAACCTGTGATTCTAACCAAGGAAGTTAGGACACCCTCACCCCGTTATTATAATTATTTTTGAGCCTTCTAGAGGGATACAACCCATAATACTAATCAAGGAAGTTAGGGCACCCTTATCCCGTTATTATATATTATTTTTGAGCCTTCTAGAGGGACACAACCCATAAAACTAACCAAGGAAGTTAGGGCACCCTCATCCCGTTATTATATGTTATTTTGGAGCCTTCTAGAGGGATACAACCCATTATACTAACCAAGGAAGTTAGGGCACCCTTATCCCGTTATTATAAATCATGTAAGCTAGGGGTCACTCATTATCGTCATAGCATTATTATACAACCACCCCCCCCCTCCCCCTCCCACCTTCCCTACCAGACCGCCACACTGCTACATATAAACAATGGGAGGTGTTATAACGGTTTCTATATATAAAGCTGTGGCTCCATGCTTACACCAAGCCATGGCCACATACATGTAGTTACCATGTGACCCACATAAATCATAACTACAGCCAATAGGAATACAGCAGCAGGAGTGAGTGGGCAGTTTGAATCAGTAGACAGTTGGACATGCATGGACTAGGACACATGGTTACATGTATTACATTGATATTATACTGTTATAGGTAGCCCAGCTAACAAAAAAAACGTTATTTTACGTCAAAATAATGTTCTAAAACTGTACATAAGGTTATGCCATAGTGAGGAGCCTTAGAGAAACGTTATATAACGTTAAATAACGTTACAAAATGTTGTATAACGTTTTTTGTTTACTGGGAGGTATATGAACACAGTGTGTTTATCATGTTTGTTTATAGTTTGTTCATACTGAGATTAATGCAATAAGCTGTATTTTTAATACATTTTCATAATAATATACAATAGAACTAGAGTATCTAACTGTACATGCATGTACCACAATACCTGGCTCCTGGCCTGGGGGAAGACCACCTGCACTGATGAACGATCAAACACCCTTATACCATATGCTTATACATTATGAATATGATTTCTATTTGTATTGTATAAACATGTATCACCAAGACCAACCCCTAAAAAACATGTAATTAATTTCCTTTTCACTTATTTGCAGATGAACCTCTCCCAGTGCTTCTACTTCTAGTGGGGTACAACTTGTCTTGTGATACTAACCAGGGGAGCTAGGTGACCTTCTTCCCGTTATTGTACATTATTTTGAAGGGTGCAAGTCGTGATACTAACCAGGGGTGTTAGGGGACCCCCTTCCCATTATTATACACTATTTTGAAGGCTTTTATTGGGGTTCAACCCGTGATACTAACCTGGGGTGTTAGGGGACCCCCTTCCCATTATTATACACTGTTTTGAAGGCTTTTAGTGGGGTACAACTCGTGATACTAACCAGGGGTGTTAGGGAACCCTCTTCCCATTATTATATACTCTTTCTGGAGGGCTTTAACCAATGCTATTAACCACGGGACTAAGGGGACCTTGATCCCCTTATTAAACATAGTTTTGAAGGATTCTGGAGGAGTACAACCCGTGATACTAACCATGTAATGGAGTAATGGGAACTTGTCTCATATCAATAGGTTATATTCATCATAGGGCAAAAATAAAGATATGCCCATGATGCTAATGGTGTATAGAATTCGATTCTAATGTAATTGACAACTCATTCATATTAATAAAAATAATTTCTAAATTTGGTTAGGTATCCTCTCCCTCTCTATTCTCACCTCCCCCCCCCCCCCCCACCAAGTACACCCCTTTCAGGGCGGCGGAGGTGTTATAACTAAGATACCAGGGGAAGCATTTGCTGCATAGGGGTTGTTCCTATGACGACCACTGACCTACATAGTAAGGTACCTGCTGGAGTACATGTAACATACCAAGTGGTCAACATGTACATACAGTAGCTGGCCACAGTGAGGGCAGGACGTGTGTCAGAGAGATGTGTAGGTATATCATATACATATCATATTGTATTCATTTAAAGAAAGCATAGCTTATGTAGTTGTGCATACTAAATGAAACATATAGCAATTTTATATTCTATAGATAATTATTTTCTGGATGTACTTTTATTAATCAATATATATATTTTGCAGAGGCGGAAGTTACTGTAGCAGGATAAATCATATGTTCCATAAATTATATAATTGCGGTACATATAACCCCCCAGAAAACATGTAATTAATTTTCGTTTTCTTTATTTGCAGATGGACCTCTCTTCCCGTCATTATATATCATTTTGAAGGCATCTAGTGGGGTACAACTTGTGATACTAACCAGGGGAGTTAAGGGACCCTCTTCCCGGCCCTCTTCCCGTCATTATATATCATTTTGAAGGCATCTAGTGGGGTACAACTCGTGATACTAACCAGGGGAGTTAAGGGATCCTCTTCCCATTATTATACATTATTTTGAAGACATCTAGTGGGGTACAACTCGTGATACTAACCAGCTTGTAATTTGTTGTAACTGAGAAAGGAAAAACGAAGCTTTATGGCATCATATTTAAACATTTATTCATTTTGTAAGCACATTCCAACATTATGTATCTAATTTTACATTTAAAAGCATATTATTCCTTTTTGCAGTGTGTATAATACAAATATATATGCTATATGATGATGGATCCATCCAATATATGTTATACAGGATTTGCTGGGGTATTGACGGAAGAACTCACCAGGTGGCACCACTCTCACCACCTACCTGGGCCACCTGGCCGCTCACCCCAGCCAGTGCCTCATGTCCACCCACCTGGGTGCCAGGACAGACTCAGACGCAGTCCCCCTGGAGGCGCCCCCGGCCGCCAGGGGGGCGTGTGCCGGCCCCCAGTCCCCCTGGAGGCGCCCCCGGCCGCCAGGGGGGCGTGTGCCGGCCCCCAGTCCCCCTGGAGGCGCCCCCGGCCGCCTGGGGGCGGGTGCCGGTCCCCCGATCCCCAAAAATGATGAAATTGATGAAATAACTCCAATAGTGCCCTCCACAATAATAATAAAAAATACCATCCAGCTGCATTCCATTTTAAAATATCCGATTTAGTTATATTTAATGACATTTAGGTAAATTTAGAGAAAATTGCAATGTCCATTAAAAGGTCATGTAAATGTCATTAAAAGTGCTTAAATGTGAATTTTTCGTAACAAGCACCTGGACCTTGACATTTAGTTTAATCATATTTAAGTAAATTTCCTGTAGCCTTGACATTTGATTTAATCACATTTAAGTAAATTTTCCACGGCCTTGACATTAGTTTTTGTCACCTATAATCACCTTCAGGTAAATATTTTGGTGCATTTAGGTCAGCGTGAAGTTGCTTAAATATACCAAAATAGTCACTTTTGGTATAGCAAAATATGCTTAAATCTCGAAGCTTTGACATTTAAGTGTTCCCGACAAGGTCGATTAAATGTCATTAAAGCTACTTTTCTACAACATTTAAGCATATATAATGACGTTTTGGGAAAACTTAAATGAACTTAAATCGAGTTTTTCATGCAGTGTCGTCTGTACCAAATATCAATATCACTACCGTAAAACCTCGCTTATAGGTCGATTTTTTTTTGGTATTTATTTTTGCTATAGGTCGATATTCCCCACAAAAAGTCCAACTCGACCTATAAGCGGGGTTTTGCTGAAAAGTAAAAAGTAATTAGGCCCTAAAAAAATATTTTAAGGATAGAATATAGCAGAAACGTACACAAACACAGTTGTGACATACAAAGGATAGTCTTTAATACTTTTAGAGCCCATTATTGACGTAAGTCTTCAGAACTATCTTCTAATGCCATACTGCGTCGTCAAAGGAGCCCGCCAACTTGGACAGAAAATCATAAATATGACCCACTTTTGATCCAGGAAAGGATTGCTTAGGGGGCATCTGTGGGGGGGCCTGCCCCCCAAAAAATCTCAAAGTCCAATTAGACCTGTAACCAGGGTTTTGGCAAATGTCAAAGTATTTTGCTATAGGTCGAATTTTTAACCAAAAAGTCCAACTCGAACTATAAACGGGGTCGACCTATAAGCGAGGTTTTACGGTACTCATCCTTACTATCGTCTAAATAGACTTCCTCTCAAGTCATCTGCCTTGCACTGTTCTGAGAGAAAAGACATGAAAAATATCAGAATAACATAGCATTTCTGAAGCAGTGCGCGTTAGGGCCGCAGCACTCTAATAAAGAAAACTAAACAGGGGTGTATAAGGTGTAGCACTTAAGAATAACAGCAGATAAGTTTGCTGTAAAGGGATCACATTTTAGTAGAGTGTCACCCAGTGCAAACTAAATGATACAGCCGTAGAGCACTTGCATTCATGTGTTTGTATACTACTTGAGTGAATCATTTCAACAGCAATGTTAGAAATGTGTTACAGTATCGAATGCAATTGTACAGAAATATTGGTGTGATTTATAAGTATACAAGTACGATAAGGTTAACCATAGTTTTGAGGAATAAGAAAATTACATTTTAAGATTGAGGGGTAAAGTGCATTGTATAGACATCAAGAGATATGAAAAGAAATTTTGATAAAAACTGATTTAAAATGAGTTATCTGTATCTCCATATCTTACTTAAACCATTGCTAATGAAAAGGTAGTTTCTCTTATATTTTTTTTCTGACCAAGGCTCTCTCATTAGTTTTGGTCATTTCCCCCCTTGTCTGTTCACCAGCTTATGGCACCTTGTAATATGTACTGGTTTTCTCACTCCTAACCTTATTATTCCTGGTTACTACAGGGTGTGAAAGTAACCCGATGCCACGCAAAAAACGGGTGATGTTATACCCTCGAATCAGGACAGGAAGCGATGTCACGCTATGGGGAATTTGGAAAAAATATTTCTCAGCAAAGGGAGATTTCTACTGGAAATGCCTTTAGATAAATATGTGTCAGGCATGTACCCTGCCCACCTATAACATTGTTAAAGTAGGAGAATCACCTGGAATAAGAAATCTTCATAGTTTCAAGAGCGCCCATACTTAAAACATACCATGCCGTGGTTTCCGGTCCTGATTCGAGAGTTATTGTGACCCGCACAACTAAAAGTAAACGGGTAGGCTTTCGCCCCCTATTGCCGCCCTGTCTGCGGCATTCACTGCCTGTCCCTGATTAGGTCTTTCATCATGGATCTCAGGAAGCTCCCCCACAATGATCCTCTCTCTCTAAAGGTGACCTAAATAATCCTGCTTATCCTCCGCCATGTCTGTAGCATTCACCGCCTGATGTAGCCTGCTTACACCCACAGCCACAGCGCACTGCTGTTGGTGTAGAAGTTAAGTGTCTGAAAAGCTCTGGAAGTTTAGCCCAAATGCGAGTTTGGTTTGATTCGCACTCCCCTGGGCTTAATGAACGTATTTTTGGGCTGAAATTACACAGGTGGATTCTTATAACAGTCCTCTACCATGCTATATTTTTAAAAATTGTGATTTATTTATAATTTCTACATATTATAGCACTTTGAAGAGGGTAGTCTGTACAGGCATGACCTCTTTACAGCAGTAATGCCACCCCTCAATTGGTTCAGACATGCCTATAATTACCACATTGTAGATTTCGCCCTACTTAATTAAGGCCCTAAGTAGCATGAAGGGCCACTCATGGCCTGTCTTGATTGAGTGCAGAAATCTACATGGTTTGTTGACATAAGGACAACCAGTAGAAAACTGACTCTTCTCTCCATAACTCTCAGACAGCCCCGGCGCCCTACTTAGAGTTACAATCCGTTACAAAGCTATCACCGCCTGGTCCTGTTACGTCAGTTACGTACAATGGTTCTCAGACATCTAGTGTCAGATTTCTGACAGAGATCCGGATTTCCCACAGAAAGCACCCTTTGAACAGAGTGGTAATTAGATTTCCCATGATGCAGCAGTAACAGATGCTAATCACCAGGCCCCACAGCCATATATTGGTGGTTTTGTAAATCAAACAGGGCCTTATCTTGGCAAGGTGAGTTGTGGGGTCATGATATGGAAACCAGTCTGATGTTGTGGAGCTGAGTAGTACCACTGAGTTTGTGCCGGGTGCAAATTTGAGTTTTGCAGTCTTATGTCAGAGAAAGAATATCAGAATATGGTTGAGGGCCTCATCTTTATAGTGAGTCTTACAGTAAAATATAAATGTTAAGTATTTAAAAATGTGGTACCTTTAGACCTTTAGTCTGTATAGAGTGAACAGGGTACACAATGTGTCCATTCATGAAAACCTCAGCCCCTGGACACAGTAGACATCCTAGTACACACTGCCACCTCCATAGCTCACAAGCGGTAGGTATTAAAACTTTGTCTTAAACCATGTTGCATTTCCAGTTGTAAAATACGCTTAGACTACCCTTAAGATCACCAGTTTGGCCACCATCTATGTCATCTTGGTCAGAATATGGTAAAAGCAGATGGATGCATCAAAAAATGGTTGAAAAATAAATCCAATGTCTTGTCAAATTGGTACTGCTCCTGCTTTGTTTTCATTCACATTGAATATCCTATTTGTTATCATCATTCGATTGTTCTCTTCTCACTTGCTCTGCTCTGTGTCCGCACAGCCATTAATGGAGAAGCTGTGTCTGTAGCTGATTTAAAGGGCACTGTGTGATGCTTATACAGGGACTTGTGACACATTTATAAAACAATGCCTGTGTCTCAGAGTGCACAAAGCTCATCTAGGCAGCTGTCCCCGGATTTTAGTTGTCATTGGTGCCATCCAGTAAGATTATACTTTGTGGTCTATGTGTGTGCTTTGTGAATACTACAACTTTTACACATATTTATAAGTGTTTCCTAGATCAAAATACTTATTGGTTTTATCAAGTTTAATTCCTTCATAGCACAGAACCAATTGAGCCTCACCTTTTTCACAATTGTTAAACATGAACCAGCACTAGGTGAGTGGTTAAAAGACTATGCATGGTGTCCTCAAACACCAACCATTAATATTCCATTAACAATATTGATATATAACCTTTTCTGGGAGAAAATGCTTTAATTCCCATAAAATCATGAGCTTTAAAATACATAATACACTATCTATTCCCAATTGCATGAACTTATTGAACCCAATTTCATTAACCTCTACTCGATCCTCATGCTGCTGACAAAACGTGAAGCCCTTATTTCACAGTACAGCCCTTGTTTACTCGTTGTATATTAATTGGAAAGGAAATCTAAAGATCCCATGGTATTCCTAGACCCTGAAAATGTGGATTTAGACAGCTTAATTGACTCAATAACATCATTTCCAACCAAGATATGGCCAAAATCATGAATTTCAGTAATGGCTAACCAATATGGTACAAGCTGTGCAACGTAAAGGAGATTAGATGCTCTCTTAGTATTCCTAGACCCTGAGAATGTGGATTTAGACAGCTTAAATGACTCAATAACATTATTTCTCACCAAAATATTATCCGGCCCTATTTCAGAGAAAAAGTATTTCTGCACGTGGCATCCACCCTAAACCTGATCAGTACAGGTCATACGGAAAGTCTGGCATTCGGTTCCTCCTAAAGTGATTTCTAGACGTCATTTGAAATTCTGCCTTCAGTCTATATTCACAGACCGGAATAAGATTTAAACTTCAACAATTAACTACTGTCGTGGTTGCTTACATTACAGCTTGAACTTGTTCTTAAGGTGGTTCAAGTTTGTGTAATATTGATCTAGCAGTGTGCTATATTGTGTCCTGGCTTGATGCATCACGAGTCCCGTTATCTACTGTCTGTGTGTGACAGTAACTCAACTCTCTGAAGTCAGATGCTTTGTACCTCTTATTGAGCAAATGTCATAGATATCTAAGTTTAGCACACTTTTTCTGAATTTTCATTTCACAAAGGCTCAAAGTGACCTCTTCCTGCATAGAACTAACTAAGCCTCACAACATTTGCTCCCTTAGTTTCCAGATTATAAAGAACATACTAGGTTTCTGCAGCTGACTGTGCACAATTTTATCTGCGTCTAGAATTACTTAGGCATGAATCTATGGAGTGTCCATGAGAGTGATAATTCATGGTTCAGAAATGGTATGAACTACTCAATACAACACATATATGCTTAACTCATCAGATTTACTTTTCCCTTGCACTTATATCTCTTATTAGTTTCATGTACTTTACATATTGAAATCTCCCACCTGAGCATTCTACTCCATCAATATGGCACTCCTGTGAAAATAAACAAATAAAGCCATGTTGTAAGTATGCACAGATAAAATAACTAGCATACTGATATACATCCAACTATAGTGTACTCGGAATCATTCTACTCAAAAAGAAGTACATATAAATCGTTTTACCACCTTTTGTACCCACACCTATATATCTATGTAATAGCCTGGGGAGGGAAAACGTGTGGTCAGGCTTTTCAAAAAAAGTTAGTAAACCAGGAACCACTTTAATTACTGAACAGGTAACGTAATCATCTTATAGCCCAACTTCCTTTCCTCTCATTTTCCTAATGTTTTTCTTCTCCATTGGCATTACCGGGTATCTGCTATTGAGACAACATTTATGAACTAGGAACCACTTAATTTACTGAGTAGATGATATTCATTATCGTTTGAAAGCTTAAGCCACCCAGCTCCCCCTTTTCTCATTTTACTTTTCTCATCGCCACTTTTCGCCATTAGCATTGAGTGAGGTGGGTTTACAGGTGTTATAGAGACATTTTGTAGCATACCTATGTTTTAAAGTGAGCCACAATGTGCGAAGCTGGTATACCCAGTGGAAGAGTTTTAATGGTGCTCTATGCTGGGTCCTGAAGGCAGTAACAAAGACATCTGCAGGTGCATACAGCAGAGAAATGAAGGGGAACCTAGAGCACTATGGTGGATGAGTATATAAGAGTATATGAAGCTCTAAGAGGGAAATTCAATGTGATACTCCTGTTCCTTTTAGGGTTGGGCTTACAATATAATCTGGGGTTTGGCTGATAGTGTTAAAATAAAAAGCTTAGCTATTAACAACTGCCATTTTGCAGAAGCAAGTAAATGGGGCTATGACCACAGTTGGGATGGAATGGTATGAAAACAATGGGGGTGGTATGCTGCTGGGTTTGGTGAGAAAGGACGCTTTGCCTGCTTCTAACACACCCTCACATCTCCTTACCTGCCACAAACACAAGTCTCACCGACGGTACGCACATTGTGTGACCCTGGTGTTGTATGGTGAGCACAGAGGCAGATGTCTCCTGGACCTAACAGTTACTACTAACGCCAGCTGAGGCCTTCTGGTACCAGAGTAACAAGTGGCGAGCAGTAACGGTATTGGTAGAGAAAAGTTGGAAAATGGGGCCAGGGGCAGCTCAGTTTGAGCTGAACTGCATGGACACCACTTTTCTGTAGAGTGTGTTAGTCCACTGGTGCCAACATTGTCACAATATGCCAACCTAGATGGACACATTCTAGACTGTAGTACAATAAGCTTATAGCATGTTTTGTGAAAATGGTAGTTGAGGCGTTGCTGAGATATTGCATACAACATTGCTCCATGTATAGTATAGTATAGTATAGTATTCCGTTTATTATCCTGAGTAAATTACAGAGGCCGCGGGCCCGCATTATGTAATACCCAGCACACCTAGGTGGTATTTGGTGTATGAATGAATCTTAATCTTTATGTAAAGTTACAGGAGTTTGTTTGTTTACACTCTCCCAATAAGCATTTATTGGGGGAGTGTAAACAACTTTTTGCCAATAGGAGGCTTAATATCAATGTAAAGCGGGTAGCCTTGTTGTGTAACCAGACAAGGTGCAAACCAGACTGGATTACATGGGTGGATATTGAGTTATAAAAAAGGGGGGGTAGGGAAGGTGATTTTTAGGGTGTGGGGGAGGGGGGGGGGAGTTGGGGGGCAGTGGTTGGATTTAATTTATGGGACTGTGGGGGGGCATGGTAGAGGGGCCGGGCAGAGTATAGAGGTAGGAGGGCGAGTGAGATAAGGGGGGGGGGGGGGGGAGAAGATCTCCAGATTAGTAGGGAGGGTGTGTAGGAAGGGGGGTGGGGGGGCACGAGACATAGGATATGTGACCCAGTATAATTCTTATGATAAGTTTCTAAATGAGTATGGGGGGGGGGGGTGTCGTGTATCAACCAGCAGCTGTATACAATAAATCTATTACATATAAATGTCAATACCATGTCAAAGGAGTCACATTACAGCACCAATTTAGGGAGGGCATCTATCTTTGCCTGGTATAACCGTTTACTGGCAGCCAGGAACTTAGCTGAGTCATCAATATTACGTAGGGTATTGTCCAGCGTATTCCAGGTGTCAGCAAGGCGATACCTGTAGCTCTTTCTGTAGGCATTATTATGGACTCTGTCTATCTTTACAAGTCTGGCATCATGATTACGCGTCCTAATATCTCTCCTGTCAACATTTTCATCTTTCATGGCGAAGTCAAAGGCATGCTTCCTCATGTGCATAGCACGTCTATCAGTCAATTTTCCTATCCCCAAGTGACTATGCATTTTATCAATGTTTTTAGTAGGCAGCTTGTGACAGACACATTTTATGCCACAATTAAAGGTGGTCTGAATGGAATTAAGACTGTAGTCAGGAGCAGTGTTATAAAAACAATTGCCATATTCACATGCAGGTAATATCATATTTATTAGGACTTTGGAGGCACCCTTCTCATCCAGTTTGCCTCTTATCTTTCCTAACATTAGTACCTTGTGGCCCACATTTCGTCTAAGCTGGCTTATATGTTGTTTAAAAGTCAGTTCTTTATCTAAAATAAAGCCCAAATATTTATAATCCTGCGTTGAGTGTATTCTATCACCATTCAGAGAAATTGAAGGCTTTGTACACTTCTTTATTATGGCCCTAGTGCCAAATGTGACCTGTTTGGTCTTTTTGGCATTCAAGGATAACTTGTTTCCTTGGCACCATAATAGAGTAGCATTAAGGTCGGCAGTAATTTTATGGGCATTACCTTCTCCTTCGCCATGACTTAGGAATATCAAGGTGTCATCGGCATAATGCTGACACGACATGTATGTTAAGCATGTATGTAAATCATTTATATACAGCAAAAAAAGTAAAGGCCCTAAGACAGATCCTTGTGGGACCCCACATGTGATCGGAAAATAGGGTGACATATTATTATTTGCTTTAGTACGTTGTGTTCTGTTTAATAAGTAATTTCCAATTAATTTGATAAATTTGGGTCCAAAACCAAGTTTTTTAATTTTTTTAAGCAGAATTTGGTGGTCTAAAGTATCAAAAGCTTTTTTAAAATCCAGGAAGATTGCAGTAGTAGCTTTCTCAATATTTATTGACTGATATATTTTCCCTGTAAACTTTTCAAGGCTATCTAATGTGGACCTGTTTTTTCTGAAACCATCTTGGTCAGTAAACATAATATTTTGCTCTTCAATGTGAGTAGACATTTGCCTGTGCAATACTTTTTCCATGAGTTTAGAAGGGAGGGGTAGTACAGAAATTGGTCTAAAATTGTTTACATCTGAGGAGTCTCCTCCTTTGAATAGAGGTGTAATTGATGGCCAACCTCCTTTCCTTCATGGGAAAGTACCAGCAGTCAATTATCAATGCAAAGATAGTATCAGTCTTTTTCCTCTTCATGTACACAACCTCCCTGACAGTGTAATTTGAATTTAGATTAGGCAAGCTGCTCTCACTGGCTGGAGAAGGGTATTTGTATGAATTATCCTTGTTTTAAATTGGTCCTGAGATCCTGCAGTTACGGGTTTGTTCTGATTAAAATCATAAACTCTCATTTTATTATTAAGTTGTCAAAATAAGTAGGTGCAAGAGAGTTGTAAAATATGAAGATGATTTAAAAAGTGCTTGTAGTGAGTTACACTGTAGTGAGTACATATTGGGTACCCTGCTGTATTGTATTTGGTAAAGCTATGTATTTCTCTTAGAGCCAGTCTTTACTAATGTAAGGGAATCTGATCATGCAGTCTACACTATATAAGATACGATGTATTCATCTTATTTTTCAAAGTGCCTTATCCCTCATCTCACCCTCCACTTGATCTCACTATAGTATTACTTAAACCGACATTAGAGTGAACCATTTCTAGTTTTTATCAAAGGATATTCAAGATGCACTTAGTATGGGATCCCATATAACTGCGGCTGTTTAGGATGCTGGTCTTCTTGTACTATATGTGTGTGAGCAGTCAGGCAGAATGAACAACTTGTGTACCCTGTGTGGACAATCCTTTCTGCATGGCTGATCTATATATACTCATTTTCCTGAGCTGAAGTTGGGGTTCCAAAATACTGCATTTTTAAAGCTGTCATTTATGAGTGCCCCCTATCTATACAGGTCTAACATCGATATTGTATGAGCAACAGGTGCTAGTGCTCTTTAATGTTGTGTACTGTGGAGAGGGAGTAGATTTAAGTTGATTACCATGATCAATGATTTTGTCACCTTTAAGGTTATATTATAAGGATTCTGTGTTGATGTTATTATCTGACTGGTATCTGGGGTTTTTGTGGTACTTCCATCAGGCTATCTGTAGTATCTGTAGGACATGTATCAATCTGTACGTGAAATACATTGAAGGAGCCTTCACTGAATACCCCTACAGATTGGTACTAACCCTATAACTACACTATATCACTAGCTGTATGCAGTATACAGGAGGTGTGAAATGCTTTGTTCTCCATGCCCGCTGTGGTATAAGTGTAGTACCACAGATAAATCATCTACATAATTACAGGTGGTAGTCATTGTACAAGAGACAGACTTTAGACACACACTCAAATCTCAATTTGATTGGGTGCCTTTACGGGGGGGAATGGCTCAGTAGTGTAGTGTGGGAGACTGGACCAAAGATGTATGGTTGTCCAGGGCCTGACCAGGCACTTTATCTGTCACTTAGCCTGGGCTGACTACAAATGAAGATCAACGGTTTAAAAGCTTTCTAATCCCAAACTAACAGGAACGGTTCCTGCCTCTTCTGTGTGCACTTATAGCAATTACCTTGCCATGGTCTTGGTACTTGATACATACAGTAACTAATGTCTCTGAGTGTTCATAGGGGGCACTAGGGGATCATTGTAGCTTCTGGTATTTTTATTGGGAGAAAACATTTTGTTAAATATATCCATGGTTCCTAAGAGTAGCTGTCATTGGGTATGACCCTGGAATGACTGTTCTTCTGGCTCAGTCTCATGAGTTTGTAACAGTTGAAACGTCTTTGACCAGGTGTCGTCTTTGACCGGTGTCGTCTTTGACCGGTGTCGTCTTTGACCGGTGTCGTCTTTGACCGGTGTCGTCTTTGACCAGGCAGCATTAGAAAAGCAGAAATGAGGTCTATGTAGTAAGAAACGTGGGGAAATAGTGCACCCATATATTGATATACGTTTATAGCAAACATAAGTAAATGTTGTTATATTTATATACTGAGCATACTATGCATAGTACAGCATAGTACTATTATTTCACTCTGCTTGGTCAAAGACGTCACTTTATATATAACTTTGAGCTTAAACAACTGCACTGTGCATAGTAAGTGCAGTATATGAATACATCAATTTTACATTATGCCTCGAAATGATGTGTTCTAACATATTATACAATGAATTTCCCAATTTCTTTACTATATACTACTTATTTCTTCATTTTAATCCCTACCCGGTCAAAGACGACACTGGTCAAAGACGACACCGGTCAAAGACGACGCCGGTCAAAGACGTTTCAACTGTTACATCATGAGACTGAGCCTCCTCCTTAACAATTCTAAATGTACATTACAGTATGATGTGTACTTACTAAGTATGCAAAGTTGCATACTAGTACCATAAGATACGTGACTAGACTGACATAAAACAGATGAGGATTTAAGTGCTGCAAAAAGGTCCCCGGCCATATTGTCTGTAATTGGTGCCTATATCCCATGCTGCCCTGATCTTTATCTATAAAGCATTTCAACCTAGTACCTCGGTTCAATTTTAAAATGTATCCTTAGGATAAGACATAGTTGATATCCACCGCATTGCTGCACAAAATAGAATACATTCAAAGATAAAAATATTAGAGAGCAAGCATCAACTATAGTAATACTGTTAAAAAAAACTGACTATGAAATACAGAAAAAAAAGCTGAAGATAGCGAGTAGGCGAAGTGTTATAATGATACCCTTATATACCAGAACACTTTGAGACAAAAAGAGGGCCATCATGATACTCTTCTGTACTAAATATCAATATCACTACTCATCCTTGCTATCATCTAAATAGAATTCCTCTCAAGTCATCTGCCTTGCACTGTTCTGAGAGAAGAGACATGAAAAATAGCAGAATAACATAGCATCTGTGAAACAGTGCGCTTTAGGGCCACATCACTCTAACAAAGAAAACTAAACAGGGGTGTATAAGGTGTAGCTCTAAAGAATAACAGCAGATGTGTTTGCTCTAAATGGATCACATTTTAGTAGGGTGTCACCCAGTGCAAGCTGTATGATAGAGCCGTAGAGCACTTGCATTCATGTGTTTTTATAGTACTTGAGTGAACCATTTCAACAGCAATGTTAGAACTGTGTCCCAGTATCAAATGCAATTGTGCAAAAATGTTGCTGTGATTTATAAGTATACAAGTATGATAAGGTTAACCATAGTTTTGAGGAATAAGAAAATTACATTTTGAGATTGAGGGGTAATATGCATAGTAAAGACATCAAGAGATATGAAAAGAAATTTTGATAAAAACTGATTTGAAATGAATTATCTATATCTCCATATCTTACTTAAACCATTGCTAATGAAAAAGTAGTTCCTCTTTTGTTTTCTGACCAAGGCTATCTCATTAGTTTTGGTTATTTCCCCCCTTGTCTGTTCACCAGCCTATGGCACCTAGTAATGCGTACTGATTTTCTCACTCCTAACCTTATTATTCCTGGTTCCTATTGCTGCCCTGTCTGTGGCATTCACTGCCTCTTCCTGATTAGGTCCTTCATCATGGATCTCACGAAGCTCCCCAACAATGATCCTCTCTCTCTAAAGGTGACCTAAATAATCCTGCTTATCCTCCGCCATGTCTGCAGCATTCCTGGTCCTGTTTACGTCAGCGTACGTACAATGGTCCTCAGACATCGAGTGTCAGATTTCTGACAGAGATCCGGATTTCCCACAGAAAGCACCCTTTGACCAGAGTGGTAATTAGATTTCCCGTGATGCAGCAGTAACAGATGCTAATCACCAGGCCCCACAGACATATGTTGGTGGTTTTGTAAATCAAACAGGGCCTTATCTTGGCAAGGTGAGTTGTGGGGTCATGATATGGAAACCAGTCTGATGTTGTGGAACTGGGTAGTACCACTGAGTTTGTGCCAGGTGCAAATTTGAGTTTTGTAGTCTAATGTTAGAGAAAGAATATCAGAATATGGTGAGGGCCTTAGTGTACCCCATCTTTATAGTGAGACTTACAGTAAAATATAAACGTTAAGCACTTTGAAATGTGGTACCTTTAGAACATGAGTCAGTATAGAGTTAACAGGGTACATAATGTGTCCATTCACGAAAACCTCAGCCCCTAGACACAGTAGACATCCTTTTACACACTGCCACCTCCATAGCTCACAAGCGGTAGGTATTAAAACTTTATCTTAAACCATGTTGCATTTCCAGTTGTAAAATACGCTTAGACTACCCTTAAAATCACCAGTTTGGCCACCATCTATGTCATCTTGGTCAGAATATGGTAAAAGCAGATGGATGCATCAAAAAATGGTTGAAAAATAAATCCAATGTCTTGTCAAATTGGTACTGCTCCTGCTTTGTTTTTCATTCACTTTGAATCTCCTATTTGTTATCATCATTCCATTGTTCTCTTCTCACTTGCTCTGCTCTGTGTCCGTACAGCCATTAATGGAGAAGCCGTGTCTGTAGCTGATTTAAAGGCCACTGTGTGATGCTTATAGAGGGACTGTGTGACACATTTATAAAACAATGCCTGTGTCTCAGAGTGCACAAAGCTCATCTAGGCAGCTGTCCCCGGATTTTAGTTGTCATTGGTGCCAATCCAGTAGGGTTATACTTTGTGGGTCATGTGTGTGCTTTGTAAATACTACGACTTTTACACTTATTTATAAGTGTTTCCTAGATCAAGATACTTTGCCAATGCAGTCAGCTTTGTAAGGCATGATACTACAGCCAGAGTAGTGGGTCTTATGTCGTAGTATACAAAAACTGGCAGGGAGCATGATGGGCAGCCATATGGGACTCACTGCATGCAATGTTATTGTTTTGCTTACCCTATTCTAAATATGTTATTCCATGAGTCAATCATCAAACACGAGCCGCATTCCTGCCTGCCCTGTAGTAGTGTCGCCTCACTACCCCTATCTGACACAGCCTCTTGTTGTCACAGTGTGTCTCCACCCTCGGCTGGCTGTATCGGGTCCCTATATCAATAAAACCCCACCAGAGGGCAGACCCGGTATATGATTGTGAATCTGATATGTTGCTTGATATCCTCTACTTCATGGTGAGTAGCCTCTCCAGGGTCCCAAGTAGTGTCAGCCACTCACAGCCCCCCCCCCCCCTTCACCCTACCTATGCAATCTCCCCTTCCTGTTTAACCCTTCTTCCCATGTGTATATCAGCACTGTAACCACCTTTATTAATTGTCAGTCGATCATTAAACACAAGCAGCCTTCCTACTCCTGCCTGCCCTGTAGTAGTGTTGCCTCACTACCCCTATCTGACACAGACATTTGTTGTCACAGAGTGCCCCTTATCTCCACCATTGGCTCGTTGCACCCGATCTCTATACCAATAAGGTACAGAGCAGCCCTGGTGTGTGGTTGTGAATCTGACATGTTAGTTAATATCCTCTACTTCATGGTGAAGAGCCGCTCCAGGGTCCCAAGTAGTGTCAGCCACTCACACCCCCCCCCCTTCACCCTACCTACACAATCTCCCCCTTCCTATTGCAATATGACCCCAGCAGAGGGCAGCCCGGGTATGTGGTTGTGAATCTGACATGTTGCTTGATATCCTATACTTCATGGTGAGTAGCCTCTCCTGGGTCCCAAGTGGTCTACAGATCCTGCTAGGCACATAAAGTATTATACCTGACTGGTTACATGTCACAATATGAGAAAATATTGTGCCAAAGCAGGATTTAGCTTAGCCACTTCATTCAACGAGAAGAAACTTTGTAAGTGATGTGTAAAGCTTTCCTGGAAGTTAGTTATTCTCAAATCTATATGTCAAGATGATCAACACAACCACAACGATTGAAGTGAGGTATACATGTTGGCAGGTTTATTTTTTTAAATCGGATCACAACGTAACGCCAAAGTTAGGCTTCATCAGGTGATGGAAGTCTTTGCATCTTTTGTACAAAGGACACTACATTTGAGATACCCAAAGAACCCAGTCAGATTATCTGCCAGCCTTCCTGTCAGTTAGCCAATACCTATTACAATAGCCAGGGTGTTCAGAGTGGCCTGCCACGGCCCTGACAACCAGCTGTTCTCCCCTCTATTTACACTTATGTCCCATTCATGGCTAATTGACTCCAATAACTAAAGATATGGTCATACCATTGGAAAGCTATGTTTCATTCTACACAATGTATGGTTTATTCAAAGATTTGTACATTTCCACTAGCGGTTTTATATGAATGAGTAAGTAGAAACTGGGGGGTGTGTGCTCCATGTGCAGGCCCACATTTTGTCACTAGTAATTGATAGCTGTCCAGCAACTGCCATGTACTAGAATAGATTTCTGGCAGAGGCTATTTGTGCAGTGAATTCAGAATTGATTGGATTGTAATGCTAAGATATATGCCTTTACTTACATATATCCCACATGTTGAATTTACTACCAGATCCTGATCTACAGCAAAATATTTCTCAAAATACATGGAATCCCCTTTAAAATAGAGGAGCATAAAAATGCGGGAGCATACATCTAAATCCCATATATGTTAACTAGCTCCTGTTTGAAGAACAAAGTGATTGGAAAATAATTGGCCACCAGATTTACATTTATGTGGATATACTTTTGTTTAGGAGTAGCACATTCCCTATGTAAGTCACCCTCCACTGCACCTGGATCCCCACCTCTTACACTGTAGCAGGGGAGTGCTATTTCAGGACCGATCCACTGCATGCTTAGACTGGGCTCGCTCGTCCTCCCAAAACACCTGACATTATGCAGAGAAATGAAAGGTGCTGTGAGTGAGTTAGCTGTGATACCCATTACAAACAAGGTGAATGAGTTTGGTACAAGTTCTGAGGTTGGTAAAACAGAACAGATGGTGGGACACCTTGTCCCTGGTAGCTTAGAGAGACAGAAGTCAAGTTTTGTTGGCACATGCATCACATGTCAAAGGCAAATGCTATCAAAATCAGAACATGTTTTTTCGATAGCAGATGCTATCTTTGTAACATGCCTTTTGCACTATATCTGATACAGAAAGGGTCTGTTTGTCAGAAATTAAGTCATGCAACATGAGCTACTCTCTTTAGGGTTCAATTTACTGAAGCATGTGCACAAACATAGCATGCTCAAATTGATAATAGAACAAACTCTCCCTAGTTCACAAAACATAGCATGCACTGTCTAATTATGAATTTGAGTGCATGAGGTGCTCACCCTGGGCATTTGTATTGTAATAAATAAGCATTTGCATGGTGACACCACTACATGCGTGTAAGTGCTAACATTTAGGCGAATGTAACTCCATGCCTCACACACAATGCCCCAGGGCAGGGACAGATTGAGTTACACACACATTGTTGGCATACTCTACTGTAACACTGAAGTGCCAGCCCCAAGTACTTTTTTTGTTTTTGGAGTGGTAATATGATTCTCTAGAAATTGTCCTGACATAAAATATTTTCCAACATGTTCTAACATGTTCTAGCAGTATGGGTCTCTTTATGGCACCTCGTACTTGGAAAGGTAGATGCAGCTTTAAGTTCAATGTGACAACATTCTAGGTAATACAGTTGCAGTTGCACAAATCAATGCCAATCCCCACTAGGATATTAGTATACAAAACTCAGCATGCCAACGTATAATATGTTACCCTTTAAGATAGATATATTAGTTCCTATATCAAATTAATATGCTTCTCAATACTTGTGCATCAACTTTACAGGAACACAATGATTGCTCAACCAAATCTTATAGTTGAACACCTTTATGATGTAAGGGATGCTTAGGAAAGGATACAATATGAACAGATATTATTTCTTGGATAACTTTTCAATCCAATTACCGGAGCTTTTTACCTCATCAAGACATATTAATCTTATATATCATCTTATCAAATCCCCAGGCACTGTCATGTAACAGCAATCAGGGGCTGACAGAATACCATGTTACTCTGAAAAAGGTGTGGAAGCTAAAGACAACTCAATCAGTGAAATATTATACCTCACCAAATTAAGAGCAGATACACAATATGCTACCCTTAAAGCCTTACAGCACACATATTTGCAGATGTCCTTTAAAACATTGTTCACACAGAACTACCTCTATACTACTGCTAACATTAAGGAGCCTGCCCTGTTTACTGTATCCATCTGACCTGGAGCCTACCCTATACAGTTTTACCATGCACAGGGGACTCTGTGGGACTAATTTGACATTGCAGATCCAGTGTATAATTTAGTATTTTTACAGAGTGGGCTTAAGTTGTCATGATTTGCCCCACTTCAATCTAAGGAATAATATTTCTCTCTCCCTCTCTCTATGAAGTAATACGGTTTTGATATATTGTAACATTCATTGCTTTTCCTTTTCCTTTTTTTTCAATCTCTAAAGGTTCTGCATGCCAATGATATCCAGTGTGGCCTTTCTATATGAGTTTACCCGCCATTCTCCCACTGCCTTAAGAAAGAATTGCATTAAACAGCAAGACCACATCTCTTTCACATAGTGTCTCACAGCTATTATTTCCAAAGATTTTACTCCATGAGGCAAAATGCCTTTGTTACTAATGGGTACTTATGGGTGCGTCATGGCGTCAGGGCGGGAAGGCTCCATACTCCACCTGTGGGTCAATACCTGTACTAATGTATTAGTCCTTCCTATAATAGCTAGGAGCCAAGTTAATGTAACTCCCTCTAAGAATATATTCAATCCTGAAGATTTTTTATATATTATGGATTTAATCAATAATGTGGCACTTGTCAAAGATAAGTGGTTGTCATTGAACAATGTTGTGACACTTCACATCTGACAGAAATAACAAAAACCCAAACTGCCAGTAGGTGGGGTTTTCGCCGTTACAAATCAATGATGCCAAAGAACAATTAGTCTTTCAGTTAACTACTAGAATCTGGCTCCAGTCAATATAGTCAATAGTTTGTAGAGTCAATGATTCCCCTTATTGTTAAGATACAGATTAATTTGTGTATGTGACTCATACATTACAATAATGCTCAAAAGAGAAAACATCATATCCCAGTAGATATAGTAATATTCAATAGTGGCTATGGTAGGGTTTTGTGCAGTAGTGGGAGAACGGCTGTTTGTGTCCATGTTAGCCTCAGGCTGCAGCTAGCAGGGTCTGACACTTACCATCAACTCCCTCAACAATCCCAATCACATTACAATACATGTGTCATTTCAATAACCATATTCTCATGGTCCTGAGGTTGATTATAATCATATCTATCCCCCTAAAATGGACCTAAGTATAAGCATATTCGATCCTTGTGTTGTTTGTAGTACTCTGGATATCTGATAAACAATGTAAAGGTTAACTGTGTGCTGCTGAGACGTTAAAACCATTATTGAACATTGTTTACCTGACCAAACTAAGTTGCAATTGATTGTTGGGTAAAGTAAGTGGAAAGGATGGAAATAGTGTGTAGAACATTTGTCTAATGATTGCTGGAATTACCTAGCTTGTCAGTGTATGTAAAGTAGGGGTTGAGGCAGGCAGGCTTGTAGTCGGTAGTCTTTGTAAAGTTGGGGTTGAGACAGGCAGACTTGTAGTTAGTCGTCTGTGTAAAGTAGGGGTTAAGACAGGCAGGCTTGTTGTCTGTAGTCTTTGTAAAGTAGGGGTTGAGACAGGCAGGCTTGTAGTTAGTAGTCTGTGTAAAGTAGGGGTTGAGACAGACAGGCTTGTAGTTAGTAGTCTTTGTAAAGTAGGGGTTGAGACAGGCAGGCTTGTAGTCAGTAGTCTTTGTAAAGTAGGGGTTGAGACAGGCAGGCTTGTAGTCAGTAGTCTTTGTAAAGTAGGGGTTGAGGCAGGCAGGCTTGTAGTTAGTAGTCTTTGTAAAGGTGGGGTTGAGACAGGCAGACTTGTAGTCAGTAGTCTTTGTAAAGTAGGGGTTGAGACAGACAGGCTTGTAGTTAGTAGTCTTTGTAAAGGTGGGGTTGAGACAGGCAGACTTGTAGTCAGTAGTCTTTGTAAAGTAGGGGTTGAGACAGACAGGCTTGTAGTTAGTAGTCTTTGTAAAGTTGGGGTTGAGACATGCCGGCCTGTAGTTAGGAGTCTTTGTAAAGTAGGGGTTGAGACAGACAGGCTTGTAGTTAGTAGTCTTTGTAAAGTTGGGGTCGAGACAGGCAGGCTTGTAGTTAGTACTGTATGGGAAGTCTGATTTGCGTCAGCCACTCTTATCTTTGATAGTTTTTGAATGGCTTAAAATTATACATGAATAGAACATAACGTAGCTACATATCAGTTTAACTATTATAAAGATCAAAAAGAATAATTGCTCACATGTGATGCGCTCTGATATAAACATTGGCTGTCATAAAAGTTCACCAGAGCTGTTTCTAGATACATGACTGAATAAATTATTTCAAGTTTAAACTGAAAATGGATACAAAATGCTAAACATATCTTTTAGAGCATGAAACTGATATGGCAAATGAGACCAGTTTTCTGATATTGGCTTGTCATAATTATACATTTTTCTAATGGTAAAACAGAATGATGACTTGTTGTGACCTGTTGCTATAGTTACTGCACTCATTGATGGAAAGGATCGAGCAGCTTAAGTTGTCATACTTTCGGAGGTGTAAACCTTGGGGGTGGGCATAGCACTGGGTAGATAGGCAGTAGGAATGTGTGTGAGTGGGTGGTGGGATGGGTGAGTGGTCTGGGTAGATAGGCAGTAGGGCTGTGTGTGAGTGGGTGGTGGGATGGTTGAGTGGTCTGGGTAGATAGGCAGTAGGAATGTGTGTGAGTGGGTGGTGGGATGGTTGAGTGGTCTGGGTAGATAGGCAGTAGGAATGTGTGTGAGTGGGTGGTGGGATGGGTGAGTGGTCTGGGTAGATAGGCAGTAGGAATGTGTGTGAGTGGGTGGTGGGATGGGTGAGTGGTCTGGGTAGATAGGCAGTAGGGCTGTGTGTGAGTGGGTGGTGGGATGGTTGAGTGGTCTGGGTAGATAGGCAGTAGGGCTGTGTGTGAGTGGGTGGTGGGATGGTTGAGTGGTCTGGGTAGATAGGCAGTAGGAATGTGTGTGAGTGGGTGGTGGGATGGGTGAGTGGTCTGGGTAGATAGGCAGTAGGGCTGTGTGTGAGTGGGTGGTGGGATGGCTGAGTGGTCTGGGTAGATAGGCAGTAGGGCTGTGTGTGAGTGGGTGGTGGGATGGGTGAGTGGTCTGGGTAGATAGGCAGTAGGGCTGTGTGTGAGTGGGTGGTGGGATGGCTGAGTGGTCTGGGTAGATAGGCAGTAGGGCTGTGTGTGAGTGGGTGGTGGGATGGTTGAGTGGTCTGGGTAGATAGGCAGTAGGGCTGTGTGTGAGTGGGTGGTGGGATGGTTGAGTGGTCTGGGTAGATAGGCAGTAGGGCTGTGTGTGAGTGGGTGGTGGGATGGTTGAGTGGTCTGGGTAGATAGGCAGTAGGGCTGTGTGTGAGTGGGTGGTGGGATGGTTGAGTGGTCTGGGTAGATAGGCAGTAGGGCTGTGTGTGAGTGGGTGGTGGGATGGTTGAGTGGTCTGGGTAGATAGGCAGTAGGGCTGTGTGTGAGTGGGTGGTGGAATAGATGGCCGAGTGGTCTGGGTAGATAGGCAGTAGGGCTGTGTGTGAGTGGGTGGTGGGATGGGTGAGTGGTCTGGGTAGATAGGCAGTAGGGCTGTGTGTGAGTGGGTGGTGGGATGGTTGAGTGGTCTGGGTAGATAGGCAGTAGGGCTGTGTGTGAGTGGGTGGTGGGATGGTTGAGTGGTCTGGGTAGATAGGCAGTAGGGCTGTGTGTGAGTGGGTGGTGGGATGGCTGAGTGGTCTGGGTAGATAGGCAGTAGGGCTGTGTGTGAGTGGGTGGTGGGATGGCTGAGTGGTCTGGGTAGATAGGCAGTAGGGCTGTGTGTGAGTGGGTGGTGGGATGGTTGAGTGGTCTGGGTAGATAGGCAGTAGGGCTGTGTGAGTGGGTGGTGGGATGGTTGAGTGGTCTGGGTAGATAGGCAGTAGGGCTGTGTGTGAGTGGGTGGTGGGATGGTTGAGTGGTCTGGGTAGATAGGCAGTAGGGCTGTGTGTGAGTGGGTGGTGGGATGGTTGAGTGGTCTGGGTAGATAGGCAGTAGGAATGTGTGTGAGTGGGTGGTGGGATGGTTGAGTGGTCTGGGTAGATAGGCAGTAGGAATGTGTGTGAGTGGGTGGTGGGATGGGTGAGTGGCTCTGAGAGATGTCTTGGTTGATCGATGGTGAGAAGAGATTGTCACTTCTTGTTAGGTTAACATGTGAGGGGTAGTCAGTTGGTTCATGGTTGGTGTGGCTAGGGTATGCGTGGGTGGGTGGAAGGTTGGGAGAATCTGTCATTTCTTGTCAACCTCAAATTGGAAAGCATGACCTCGTTAATTGGGCTCTGAGTGACTGAATGAAAAAAAAAGAGGGAAAACAGGCAGCAACTACATGAGATCTGCAAATGGTTACGGGTCGCATTTGAAAGGTTTGTGCTTTAATTGTCTCACCTTACAGAATATACATTTGAAAATAGTTTTTAGTGGTCAGGGTTTGAATTGTCTGCGTTTGGCAAGTGGAATTTAGTGCCCGAAACCTTTACACTTCCTATTCTTAGCATTAACCTCTGTTGACCAAACAATGCCATTTTCCCCCCGATTCAACTAAAACAGAGGGAACATTTTGCCGCGTAACGTCCGGCAAACACTGCCTTATTTTCCTTAATATCTAATTAATCAATATCTTTGTATCTTTGTAACGTTTCTTGTTTTTTTCTCAGATAAAAGTCATCAATATGGTCGGCATAATGCTTGAGTGCACTAGTGTTGAGTTACTTCTTTACCTCTCGAGTCAACACAAGGATCAGACTTCATACTAAAATGTCAAATGTAATTCTGCATCAACAAGAATGTCTTTAGTGTACAATGACCTCACTAGCCATAGTTACATTATCATGAGGATCCAAAAACGGATCCAGGTGGCTGCTTTTCTAATGATTGACAATCACTTCACTTTGGTTTCAGATAATAAAAATGCCCTCTTACTTACTTTGAGACAGTGGATCTCAAAAGTGGAATTCATAATTTCAATCATTGCAGTGATGTTTTAGAGGAGATCACTGCAATGGGTGGAGGGTTGGAGAAATGGAACTATTTCATAATCATGGCACAGGGTGGAAAATGGAAAGTCAGTAAATACCTCCAGCCGGAAATGGGTAACCAAAAGGAAAATAATGAGAAAAGCTTTTATCTGAAAAGGTTGATTGATCTCAAAATGTACAATTGAAATTCATCACATGGTTTAATCAAACAAATTGTAAAAAGCCGGAGAGTTCATGTTTTCTCAGCATCTTGATTCCATCGAAGTTAATGATTATGATAATGCTCCACTCGAGCATCTTGATTTGTGCTGAACATCATTTTGAGAAAGATCAACATATCAACAAAGAGCAATATACATACCAACACCACTCCTCAGGTATTTCACTGATTCTCCTTTTTATTTATTCCAATAAAGACTGTTGTGTTGGCCGCATTGTTTTTCATTGTTTGTCTCAAGGTTTCCATTGCACGGCAGCCAAAGTGTTGTTTATAGCCCGCATTCCACCAGTGTTTGAACAAACTGACATGCATATGTACCAGGCGGTGGTACACATGCATGTCACCCACTACTGGCTCTATGGTGGCAGCAAACTAGGTTTCCACTAGAGTCCTAGTACCCTCTAGTTGTAATGCCTGTCCTAAGTGATAACCCAGAGTGAGGTAAAACTGATGGATCTATAAACATAGTCAAGGATGGATTTCAAAGACAAGGTATGAACATGTATGTGCAGATTTTGAGGATGTGTAGTTTTATGCTAAATCTCTTCTACCACTATGGCAGTGTATCTGTGACAACCGTAGAGAACAAGTAACATCCTGCACTGATGTTCTGAGGCTCCCTATAAGATCTCTCAATCACTATAGTGCCTAGCCAAGTTTGTCATTTTTTGGCTCCCTATATGACCAACCGCCAACAGGTTAGTCAGCGCTGACCCACTTTCCATTTTAGGCCAGGTCCTTTTCAGTAAGGCATTAGTCATATGATGTTTTGCCTTAGTCATTCTTGAATAGCACTTGGTCAATGCCTGGACAATGTCTCTATGACCAACCTGAGATATCTAATACAGACTAAGGCCATCAGTGTAGTGAGCCAGTAATTCCTGATAGGGTTACAGGACGGCTGAGGGGATGGCCTGTGACATTATCAGGGCTGCATTATGCATAAGGAGCAGCCCTAGGGGGTTAGCAGGAAGTATGGGGCAGGCAGGATGAGACGGGGGAGTGGTAAGGGAAGTAGAGCGGATACTCATCGTCTATTTTAGGGTAATTAGATAAGATGAGAGAGACACTAGCACATGGGTAGCATACTAAACCAGGTTAGAGAAAGTGAGAAGAAACGGTGTAGTGGGTGGGCTTCATTAATGTTTCTGATAATACAGCAGAATAGTGCATGTTCTGTATTCACTTGCGACTTCATGTCATTGTTGTGGGGAAATGAGAGAAGCCATGATTATTAAAGCACAGGGCTATATATAACTGCCAAAGGTGATCTGACAGAACAGGTACAACGCATACTGAGAGAGCAAGAGAAGAAGGAAATATGAAGATGGTCTGTGCTAAATGTAACATCATACAGCTGCATATACTATCTATTTCTACAAAGGGTCTCTACCCTTATTTTGAGACACAGAATGTACACGCCAAATGGTTCAGTGATGAGTAAAGGTTCAGCAGTCGAATAAAATCCTGAAAGTGATCTGAACAAGTTGGAACAAGAAAAAAAAAAAAAAGTCAGATGTGGAGCATTGCCACTCCCTTATGCATCCTGGGCTCCCCTAAAGAGGGGAGTCTTTCTGGAGGCATCCCTTTTGGCATTGTTTCTTTTCTCTGTGCAGTTTGCTGCTCCAGCTTCTGAAATCTGTGAGCTTACATGAGGATTTCTTTTACCTTTTGAGAAACTCAAAAGCATTGCTAATGAAGGTTTATCCCTTTTGACATCACCTGCTTTGATTTTCTCTTCCCATTGTAAGCCTGGTAATAACTGTGTAGTTTGGACCAGTAACTCCCAAAATAAGCGCACCTTGTACGTGAGGATTAGAACACAAATTGTTAAAATGAATTCATGATTCTTAACATTTCAGTAGAACAATTAGCATTTACTTAAAATGATATAATGTTAGAAACAGAATAAAATACGGTGTCGAAAGAGGAAACCCTGATGCATAGAGCAAACAGAATGAACACATCTGTAATATATGGACGTGGAAAACAAGATTTAAAAAATCATATTCGTTAAACCTGTAGAACTATGAAGGTAAAACAAATCTAATTTATTATAATGGTAAAGTCATGAATTAAACAGAAGATTGGAAGAAAAAAGCATTTGATTTGCTCTTACAAAGTGTGAGTTTCATTAACTGCCAGTTGTAGCCTTACAGCAACGCAATTTAATAACCTTTCAGAATGGATTTATGTGAGGAGTATTGCTGCTGATGTGTCTTTTTAAACTTAAAAATTACCTCTTTTTAGTAGTACAGCCTTTTCACAATAGTCTCGCATTAGGACAAGTGCCCATATCATCAGCAAGGACTGCTCACTTAACAACTGGCCAGGAGATAATGGAAACACCTTCAGGTATTGAGGAGAGATCAAGCTTTCTATGATGAATCAGGACTACATTTAAGGGCATTCTTAACCATTGGAGTAGATTGTCTACAGTACTGTACCTTCCTATCTGCCAGACTGCAAGGCAGCAAGATGTGGCACAAAACAATATGTCTTATAGTTCAGACAATGTCTATTGATAGCGGCATTTCTATAGCGTATTCACTATAGAATATCGCCATGGAATTCTTTTTGTATTCATTTCCACTTATAGCACGCCAAACCACACACCCATATTCACACCTACACATCAAGCTTAGTAGCAAGGTTTATGAAATCAATTTGAGAGAGGTGCTTCTTGAACAAGGAACTTAAGGAACAAAAACACACCACTAGCTAGAATATCAAATGAATTCAATAAACTGTATACACAATTGCTAAGACTCTCTCGGTGATTTATTATACAAAAAATGCCTATCTATACTAAAAATATTAAATTTTGCTAATTAAGGAAGGAACTTAAGTTGATATCATTTTTTTCAATAAAAGGTAGGGAGAAATTCATTATTTCTCAGCTAAGAAAGCAGTGCTACATAGAATTGTTGGAGAGTGGGTGGATTTATAGAGGCTTGGACACTGGTCAGGCATTATGTGGCAGAAAGCTGAGACATAAATAGACAGAATGGGGCGGATTCTAATACGCGGGACGCATTACCAGTACACTGTGTGGGCGGGTTGAGTGTCAATGAACCACAATAACACATCCAAGTGAGATGGATTCCCTTCAATGCTAGACTTTTGTCCTTCATGAAAGCCTTTCAAGGATGTATATAGATATGTGTGCCATTAAAATATGGTTTATGTGTTGGCGGAGTCAATATAGAGATGTTGCAGGTGGCGGCTGTAATGATGAAGGCCTGTCCTTGACAAGCTACTTAAATAACACATCTAACTGCTGTTTATCCTTTCCATAATGAGACTTTTTTTTACCCTAAACGATAGCATGGCAAGAACAGTGCACATATTTAAGGCAAACACTTGTGTTCTCTAACACAATGCAACTCAACAGCTCTCACACACTATGGGGATCTACAGGCTGGAGGTATTTTCTACTCATACCAGTCAAACTGGACTACTCTGCACAATACAGGGGTCAGATCTCAAAAACAGATCGAGACACTGTAGAGGTTAGATTGACAAAGTCTATAAAGAATGTGCCTGTCGCTTTGCAATAAGTGGCTTTTGCATATACAAACCATATATATATATGCGTCAGAATGTGATTTATGTATTAGATTGAAAGCGGGATGTTCATGCTTTAATTTAGAAGCCGATGCATAATGACTAGACTAACACACCAAGCAGGAACCCAAGGCTATTCAGCCTTGGCGGAGGAATTGAATAGTATTGTAAGGTAGATTAAGGAAAATGTAATAGCTGTGCCTTTGGGCTTCAATCCTCTCATCTATAATTATTTACTGTTATTGCAAAGGTCACTAATCTTGTACCCCGCTTGCAGGTGTATATTCTGATTGGATTGTAAATTCATACATGTGGTGCTCTTTAGGGACACAGACTTGCAAGAAAATCGAGCCTGAGTTAAACCACTGAGACATAAACACAGAGGCAGCTGCCTTAACTGCAGTAAATACTTACTTATTGAGTTTAATTAAATGTCCTAATGCTTCATGTTCATCTGGTTGTATTTCGCTAATATGTATATAAAGATGTTAAGGCCACCTTATTTTGATAACTTGGATTACGGGCTTTTGGCTCCAACATTTTGGAAGGGCGGAGGGAAAAAAAACACAAAAAAAACTGCCCTACAGGGGGAGCCGGACCACAAAATATTTCGAAGGGTAGAGGCAAAAAAAAGCATGGAAAACCTGTATATTCTCTGTTATTGGGTAATCTAAAGAAGATATGTTGAGAAATATCCCCAATCTAAAAATTCTTTAAAAAATCTCGGAGGGGAAAGTTTGTTGTTTTTGCAAAATGCCTTAAATCTCGGTGGCGGGTCGGTAATCCAAGTTATCAAAATAAAACGGCCTAACAGGAGTTCTTTAATTTCTGATACGTTAGAAATCAGTGACGTTAAGATGAATCCAATTCATATAAATACAGTTCATATATTGTGATTGTTGTCTTTTGTCCTGTAGTCTACTCTTGTCCATCCATCTCGTTGAACACATATAAAAGTGACATTAAATGTTGAATGTGTAACAAGGTTAGTCTTTGCTGGGAACAAGGGACACCTTTATAGACACTAAAGGTGCTACCTACATCCAGGATTCTATAGACACTAATGCTGCTACCTACATCCAGAATTCTCCACATGTATAATCAGTTAAGGACATTGGTAAGGCTTATGTTTCATTTCTCTCTGTTCTTCAAGATAGCAATTATATTTCAGTCAAACAAATTATTGTGATTCCTCGTCAGAGACTTTTTATCCACACTGTAGATCTATGGTGAAGGCATTCCAATATAAGTGTTAAATATACTAGAACAACTCTCAGTATTTCCCAGCCAGGCGAGCCGTGCTGCATAGATAAGTGAGAACACAGACTATGTGAAAGTGGCCGGTGTGGGCAGGGGCTGAATGCCAATGTTGGCGATGGCGGTGTATATCAACTCTCCCCACACATTAGCATAGTATAGCAAACCAGGTGGATTCAGAGGCAGGTTGTTTGTCGAGGATGTGGGAATCCCTCTACAAGTAGATGAAGCTATCATACCAGGGCAGTCTTATAAAATAATCTGCTGAATGTGTGTCACATCAGATAAATGCTAACTTGAAATTGAAATTATTCAAAAACACATAATGCATCCATATCTATGTATAGAGTAGTATTGATTTAAAAGCAGATGCAGGATGACCTTGACTAACACACCCAGCAGTCATCCAAGGCTATGAGTGTTATTTTGCAGTGTATATATATATATATATTTATATATATATATATATATATGTATGATATCAGTCCGACCTGATAACATTAATATATTTGGGAGCAGCGGCAACTGGTGGTTCTCTATGTCTAATCCAGGGGGCGCCCCAAGCTGGCCCCACCTGTCCATTTCCGCCCACCGCTTGCTCAGTCTGTTTGAAGTAGCCGTTGGATTAAGGTCAATTTTTTCTCTCTGTGCGTCATTTATCTGTCAGTATGCCGAAGTTCTGTGACGGATGTAAAGAAGAGTTTGACGGACGCAGGTCAGATTGTCCTTATTGCAAGGATGATCGTGAGTACAGGGAACAAAGGGAAAGGAGAAAAAGTGAACTTGAGGTGCTTCAGGAGGCTCTAAGCCTAAGACCACCCAGGGTACCACCAAGACTGATCTAGATCAATCCTTGCACGAACTGGAGGACTTATCCGCAGTCCTAGAGGAGTTCAACAAACTTTCTCTTGATCTGAATGCAAGGATGTCCAAAATGGAGGGCATGATGGTCCAAATGATGGTTCGTATGCCCGAGAAACAAGATGGCGCCCACCCGGGCCGGCGCCCTTTCAACTTCAGGACACCGCACCCTGGTGCCCAGCCAGAGGTGCCCCCGAGGGTGCCTGACCCAGAGGAGGAGGAGGGAATCGACCCAGCAATCATGGACGGTGCGGAAATCGACGCGGGAATCGACAACCTGGGTGGTAGATCCATGCAAAGTCTGAGTAAGTTCGATTTGCGCAGATTTTTACCAGTTGCTGAAAGAAGACGTCCACTTCAGGTGGATAACCCTGAAAAACTGATATATCTGTTAACCAGACTGATGGAGGACTTATCCATGAGGGGCTTTAACATCACAGGCCTTCTCCAGCACATCTCGTATATTTCTTGGATGGCATCTACGGGGATATATGCCACCGAGGCCCTCGTCGAATACGACTACGAGATGCATGATAGGGCCAGGGAGTTTGGCTGCAAGGCCTTTGTGGGGGGTGACACTCACTTGTCCAATATGTATCTGGGTACCAGTGGTACAAAGGCACACAGGTACCAATCTAGCAAGGGTCCCAGCCTCATTCTAGCCTCATTCTAGCGCTCCAGTAATATATATATATATATATATATATATAAATAAATATATATATATATATATATATATATATATTTATATATATATATATATATATGTTGAGACTCAATCATATTGTGTAATGTATTAGTGACACACTAGGGGGCGCCACTGTTCCTAGCCTCCAGTGTGCCGGTAGCTTGCCTGGTCGGCCATTGACCAGAACCTGGCCAGGCAGGCTGCAGGGGCCAATATTATTTTTCGGCAATATGGTGATTTGCACTAACCAACCTTTAATGGCAACAATAAGGTGTGTCCCACATGTGGGGCACCTAATGGAGCTAGGAAGCAACAGATTCCGGATCAGCCCATGTCCCCGACCATGAGCAGGTCCGGCCATGACGACACCGCTGGTGGCGGCTCAGCGGACCATGACGAGCACGGTGACCACAGTGGGCCTGGCGAGGCCACCGAGGCCCCCGGGGAGGAGAGGCATGACCCCCGCCAACAAAGCCAGGCACCCGGGCGGGAGAGCCCCGGGGGTATGGACGATCCCGCGGGGGAGATGGTCGCATCAGATGATGTTTACCATGCGACAATTAACAACCTGATCCACTCTCTGGGCCAGGAAAAGCAGAGAGAGGTGGTTCTCATGCGAGAAAGGAAGGTGAGAGACTTACAAATACAGCTAGAAGAGGCACGGGCGGCGAATGCTGCGATCAACAGCCATGTTGCGGACGGTGCCGCATACATTAGGCGGGTCCGGGAGGAGTTCGAGGGGCAAAAGTCGACCATGGTGAGCGACAATAGCGCGGACGGCGGGCTGGTACCCGGCGCCTCTCCCGCGGACACCCGGGGACCAGCGTCGATTACTCCTCACCATGGCGCGGACTCGAACGCGGCCGCGGACAACAACAACCAACATGGCGGGGCGGCCTGGAGAGGTGCGGACGGCAATCTGTTTGAGGAGTTTCAGCAGTTCTTATCGTTCAAGGAAAGACAAACCGGTAAATATGTACATTCTAAGCCTCTACCACCTGTTCCACACCCGCGAGTTAGCGCCAATCAGCCGGGAGGTAGCGCCCTGCACCCGGGAAGGGTCGCGCAACCCCCGAGGAGTGGGCTTGTTGAGGGCGGTGGTTTTGACAATTTCAATCTCAGTGGGTCAACCGGGGTACGATCAGCTGATCGGACTACCGCTGGCAGTACTGTGAATGCTATGGGTGTGGGTGCAGTGGAGCACTCATTCAGGATGGGCCAGGTAGAGGGACTGGCACCTGGTTTGGGTGACACTCATCCCCCCTCTCACACTGTCACTGACACCTCTTATGAGGCCTACCTGGGATGGTGTCAACATCAACAGCCCCAACAGCCTCAACAGCCACAACAGCTTCAACAGCCACAGCTATACTACAAGGATGGCTCCATGTTCAAGCCCCAACAGCAGTTGGGAACCGGCCAAGTTCAACATCCGGCTCAACACACTCTCCAGTCTGGTTTGGCTAGTGCTGGACTGACTACAGCTGCACTAGGCCTACTAGAGGGGGATGTCAATGGTCTATTCAGCACCCAGACCAATGCTCAAGGTATGCCTGATACAGATTGGCTCAAGAATCTGAAATTGATGTCTGATACTAGTAAGAGGAAGAGGTCATCTAACAAGTTGAGACCAGACTGTTATATTGATGTTGACAAGTTGTACCATGAAATGAGTTTTCAGGAATTGATGAATGGTATGAATGGTGTTCTGGATTTTGTTATCAGATCCAATTTGCCCAGAATCACACTTGCAGGCTATAGATCCCACATAAGGTTTATAACACTTAAGGGCCAAGGGGGAGCTTTCGGTCCCGACCAGCTGGCTAGGTATGACCATGAGGTAGTTTCAAGAGTGATAAAGGGTGATCTGGTTGACTTTGTAGCAGGTGATGTTAGGTCGGTAGAAGCCCATCTTAGTGCAGAACACATGCTAGTGGTGAAACGGATGCTCGCGGGGTCATCCCCTCATGCGGGGACCAGTCAGTCGGGTTCGGGCGGGGGTCGCGGCAGACGTCGCCGCAATCGTGGCCCTCGTTTTGACCGCCAGATGTCAGATTGGCCCCCGGATTTCTGCTGGAAGTGGAACAACACAGAGTGTAACTTCAACCCTTGCTACAAGAAGCACGCTTGTGGAGAGTGCAGCGGTCAGCACAAGAGTAGAGACTGCCGCGGGGGATATGACAATCAAGGTGGTCAGTATCAGCCCCAGCAGCAGCAACAGCATCAACAGCCACACCAGCATCATCAACAGCAGCAACAGCAGGGTCGGCCTTGACCGACGAGAGACGCAAGTTACGCACACGAGATGCCCGCGTCTGCGGATAGGACGATAAACTTCTCGTGTACGCGCACCGTAGCTTCACCAGTGCTCCCAGCTGTTTTCAGTCAGGACTGTGATTATAATTATGACCTGGCCTCTTTGTACCCTAGTAGTTATGGGGACCTTATGTGCACGGCTAGTATAGAGGAGTTGTTGGATAATTATAGTAATTACACCCCTTTATGGGACTCCTCGGCCCCTCATTTCCTGAGCGGTGTCCGTTCACAGTTTAAGTTAAATGGTTGGCGGGAAATGTTGTCGGGTGGCCCTTCAGAAGTCTATGGCCGCGGTAACTGGGACCCCAATTCCCATTTTTTGTTGGATGGTGTTTGCCATGGTTTTAAGTTAACCGACCCGGGGGTCGCGATAGACAGTTATTTCTGCTTAAACTATAGCTCGGCGACAATAGACGCTTTTGAGGCCATCAACGAGATCATGTGCACCGAATTGGAGAGTAGGAAGTTAACAATAGTGGACAAGCCGCCACATTGTGTGCACGCGATGGGAGCCGTTCACAAAGCATCGGGAGGTTATAGGCCTATCACAGATGCAAGCCGCCCATCTTTGCTAAGCATTAACAATTACATGGACACCACCTTCAAGTCATTTAGTTACAATTCCATCGACACGGTTTCAGATCACATGACTCCGGGCTGCTTCATGGCCGTCTCCGATCTGGGAAGCGGGTACCGCACGGTATTGGTACGGCCATGTGATAGAGAGCTCCAAGGTCTGGTTTGGAATGTGAATGGACAGGACCAGTTTATTCAGGACAATTTTATGAGCTTTGGTACTAGAGTGGCGCCGCACATCTTCAATAGTATATCGGATGCAGTCGCTCGTTATGTTAATGCCTACGGTTATTTCTGTGTCAACTACCTAGATGATTTTCTTTTAATGGCCGACACGTACGAGCAGTGCAAGGAGGCACAGCTTTTTCTGCACCAGACACTTCGCTCATTGGGATTCTATATCTCGTACAAGAAGGTGCAGTCCCCCGCGCAGATTCAGCGTTATTTAGGGGTGGAACTGGATTCGCTAGAGATGTCGCTACGACTCCCCCAGGACAAGTTGGACAAGTTAGATGTTGAGTTGGCATTTTTTGCTGGTCGCCGCAGGGCGACAAAACGCCAACTCCAGCGCTTATGTGGTGTGCTAAGCCACTGCTCTACTTTAGTCCGGGGGGGTAGGACATTTTCCTACAGGGTGGTGTCTATGCTACGTGTGTTCAGCGCAAAGAAGCGTTATGTGACTTTATCCGCGTCTTTCCAGGAGGATCTAGAATGGTGGAAACAGTTCGCGAGGTGGTTCAACGGTTCAGCGAAGATTATTCAACCCCCGCTCCATACATCTATGATCTGCACTGATGCATCAGGGATCGGGTATGGTGCGTACACCGATCTAGACTGGATATGTGGACACTGGTTGGATGACATCGTCATGACAGACGACATTCATGGCCACTGTAGGCCTCATCCTACCATGGATATCCCGGAGAATATCAATGTGAGAGAGCTCTACCCAATATATGAGGCAGTAGAGCGCTGGAGCCATTTGTGGCGGGACCATAAAGTTTATTGTATTACAGACAACACTCAGGTAGTCAGTGCCCTGAATAAGGGTAAAAGTGTGAATTCTGTGGCTATGTGTTTATTGAGAAAATTGTTTTGGTTGTGTGTGATTAGTAATTGTCAGTTAGTGGGTGTTTATCTACCAGGGAAGGATAATGTGCTCGCGGATACCCTGTCACGAGCCACTGACGCTAATAGTTTGCCTTTGTTCCTCTGTTGTAGAGGTGGTCCAAAGGAGGCTTCAGCTAGACCGGGAGGCAGCGGAGCTCAGGTCGAAGGCTTGGGCACCGAACACTTGGAAAACTAAGAGCTCCCAATGGAAACGTTATATTAAGTTCAGTCAATCAGTTTTGATACCGGCTCTGCCGACGGACACCGCACATATGTGCAGGTATGTTGTGTACATGTCAAAAAGCTTATCTTACACAACCATACAGAATTATATCAGTGGAGTGATTTCTTTGAACTCTTATTTTGGTTATGACGCGAAGCCAATTCAGTCAAACTTCGACTTTATCATGACTTTGGCTGGAGTCCGCAGAGTTCTGGGCGACCCAGAACCAGTGAGGCCCTCATTCTCACTCGCTGACATTCTGAAGATGTTTTCTTTTGTGGACATGAGTGACCCGGAAGACAGGGTGCTATAGTCTTGTCTGGCACTGAGTTACCGTGGTTTGCTCAGGAAGAGCAATTTAGTTCCTGACACAGCCACCGACACGACGGGACATTATCTACGACGAGGAGCTGTTAGCTCCACAGCTTGGGGCATAGAGCTGGCAATCTCCAGTTCAAAGACAATTCAATACGGCCAGAGGGTCCATAAAGTACCTATCACTTTCGCACCGGGTTCCCCTTTGTGTGCGGCTTCTTTGGTTCAGAGACATTTGAAAGAGTTCCCCAGCACGGACTTGTTGGCACCGGTATTCGTGCTTCAGAGGGGCGCCACCCGAGTCCCGGTGACTTACGCAAAGTTATTGAAGTTTTTGAAACGACTCTTGAAATCAGCCGGTTTCCAATCAGAACGGGCCGGCATGCACTCATTACGCTGGGCGGGAGCGCTGTACATGTATAGACTAGGACTTAGTATCGAAGACATCAGGCAAGCAGGGGATTGGGCCAGTATGGCAGCCCTGCTTTATCTCACCAAACCTTACTCTATGAGGATAGACACCGACCAGATTGTATCACGTTGCTTATCTTCATCTTTCTCGGTGTAGATTGTTATTCATTTACTTACTTGGAGTCTGCCGTGTGTATTTTTACAGGCCCAAGTCCAGCTATTGCCTTGCCTTGTCCCTTTATCTCCTGTAAGTTACTAATGTTGAGACTCAATCATATTGTGTAATGTATTAGTGACACACCAGGGGGCGCCACTGTTCCTAGCCTCCAGTGTGCCGGTAGCTTGCCTGGTCGGCCATTGACCAGAACCTGGCCAGGCAGGCTGCAGGGGCCAATATTATTTTTTCTTTTTCTTTGTTTTTTGTAATAAATAGGCCGTGTGTATTTCTACAGGCCCAAGTCCAGCTATTGCCTTGCCTTGTCCCTTTATCTCCTGTAAGTTACTAATATGGTGAATTGAATTTCGTGGTAAGCTAGATTAAAGAAAGCTTTATAGCTGTGCCTTTGGGCTTCCATCTATGTGGGTGTATTGAGCCTGTAGGGTCTCTCTCATCTTTGGTTATCTGCTGCTATCCCAAAGTCACTCTTCTCATATGATATAGCCTGCAGGTGTATTTTTGTAAAAGGATCGCAACTTCAATAGGCAATTCTGCTAGAAGGAGGATGAGAGTAAAACAAGTCTGAGCAGGGTGTTCCCTTAGGCAGTGTGCCAACACAGCAGCACTGAATACGAGTATAGACAGGAATAATCACCAAAATATGGCAGTTATGAAGGATGTCACAAGAGTTTATATTACCTCTCCCTTTTTGGATTCTTATTTCCAGTCTGTTCTATAGCAGTGATGCTAGCCATGTGTGCGGACTATTTGATTAAGGAGATATACTGACATACAGTGCACATTCTTAGTCAGAAGTCAAGCATTTCTTATACCTAGCATATGATAGTCCTATCTTTTAACCACTGAGACTCATATGCCCACTGCAGTGTCGTGTTGTGCCAATACGCCCAATGGGTGGGCATATTGGGAAAGGTCACCTGACCACCTATTAGCCAGTCAAAGCACAGCTAGGTTGAAGGCGATTTCTAACCAAAGTTTCCTCTATTGCCAATTTACATCACAACTTTTGACGAATATGAAGGGAAACTGTAGGTAGCATTTGCGGGCATGCGTATGGAACTTTATAGAATGTAAATCGGACCGAAAATAGTTTTTTTAGACCAAATTCTTCTAAAAATAGGAAGAGACACCTAGCAGGCTAAACTATGAATAAAAACAATCAGTGATCGGCCCAATATGTGCTGATTTATGCAAGGACTAGACCACCTGGTCCGTTTTTTTTTAAATGTCTCATAACTTTAAATTGATATGACTATTATATTCAGTGTAGAGGACTTAGAGATGCAGGTATTTACAATCAAGAAAGGGGAAAACAAAAAACTATCTATTTTCAACATATACAGACCACCCATAGGTAAAGTTAACGTAGCTTTGGAAATTCTTAACAATAAATCAAACCACTTCCTTAGGCACTACCAAAACAATGAAATAATTATTCTGGGAGATTTTAACATTAACTAAAAGGTTACTAATGTGGGTGATGGGAAAAAATTAAAGCAAAATATGACAACATTGGGCCTAAGGCAATTAATCAAAGGGAACACACATTTCAACCCAAACAGGGAACCCACAACCATTGATCTTATTTTCACCAATTCACCCCATGTTAAAGCAAATGGTATCATCACTCCAGGGCTAAGTGACCATGAACTCATTTATATGACAAGGGAACATGTCGATGTACCCATAGAAAGGTTATCATTCACTGGGAGGAGCTATATGAACTATGATGCATACAGCTTCACAATGGGCATTAAAAACTCCAATTGGGATGAGATGCTAAATTGTCAGTGCCCTGAGAAAGCATGGGACATCTATGTTACTCAATTAAGTTTCCTATTGGATATTACCTGCCCTATAAAAAACTTCAACTTTAAGCAAAAAATGAAACCCTGGTTGGACCGCCATATTTTAACACTAATTATAGGATAAAAATTATGCTATAAATAAATATAGGAGGACACAAAATATAGATGATGGAAGAATTTCCGATTATCTCCAAGGGCTAGCCAGAGAGGCCAAACAGGGCTACTTTCAGGAAAAGTTTAACAATAACAAGAAGGAGCCAAAAGACTATTGGAAAGCAATAAATGAACTTGTTAATCCCAGACCTAAAAATATCAAATTTAACCTAATTAATCAAACAGATAATACCCCTATCCCAGATAAAGACACAGCTGACTATATCAATACCTTTTTTGCAGAAATAGGATCTAACTTAGCTAGAAATATGAACTCTCCATGGACTTTCCAGGGGGAGGAAGCAAATAGTAACTTTAGTTTTCAAGTTTGCACCTCAGAAGAATTAATACCATTAATCAAAAAAATTAAAGTAGACAAATGTTCAGGGGTTGAACACATGTCAACCAAGGCACTTAAAGATGCTATGCTAGCAGTCCCTTACCTGGTAACACATATAGTTAACTTAGTCATTAAATCCTGTACATTCCCAAACAAAAGAAAAAGGCTCTTGTCTCTCCCCTTCCCAAGGGGGGTGATGCCTCAAATGTTAGCAATCTCCGACCAATATCCATATTGCCCCTACCATCTAAAATAACAGAAAAAATAATACACAAACAAATTATAACCTACCTTAATCATGAAAATTTACTAAATGAAAATCAAGACAGATTTAGGCCAAATAGAAGCACATTAGACAGTCTCACTAAACTAACAAATAGGATATACCAAGGACTAAATGTAGACCAATGTACAACAGCCATATTTTTAGACTTCAAAAAGGCATTTGATACTTAAGACCACAAAATTTTAGAAAAAAGGACTGAAAAAATGGGATTTGATCAAAGTGCAATAGCACTGATCACTGACTATTTTACCAATAGAAAACAGTCAACCAAGGCAAATGGCATTATTTCAAATGAATGTATACTAACATGTGGCGTTCCTCAAGGATCTGTATTAGGGCCCCTACTATTTCTACTTTATATTAATGACATGAACTTTTCCTTAGACTACCTAGACTGTCAACACTATGCTGACGATACTGTAATATACATTAGACACCCCCCCTCAGAAATTACTACGGAAAAAAAAATTTATTCGGACCTAGAAAAAATATCAAAATGATGTTTAGACAATAAACTCTCCTTAAATACCAAGAAAACAAAGCCATGAACTTTTCTACCAAAACCTTAGACAATACCTGGATCAAACCAACCCTTGAAATTAATGGTGACTTAGTAGATTTTGCCCCTACATACAAATACCTTGGAATGACGCTAGATAATAAGCTTAACTTCAAAAGACATATTGACATACTTGAGAAAAATGTAGATTACAAGACATATTTGTTTAGGCACTCAAGGAAGCATATGACAGAGAAAGCAACAGTTGATGTCCTTAAAACAATGATTCTCCCTGTAACAGATTATGGGGACATCATCTATATGACTGCCAACAAAACTCATATCTCCAAGATACAAAGCCTTAAGGACAGCACTTAGCCATAGAGGGACAATAAACACAGAAAAACTCCTGAAAGTTGCCAAACTAAATTATATGGAAGATAGAAGAGAGCAACATTTATCTCATAAATCATTCATCCAATCACTTAACATTAATCTCATTGATAGGAGACCCATAAGAACCCGAGCTCATGATGAAAGGTTATTAAAGGTCACCAGGTCATTAAATCCTGTAGACAGGAAAAGCTTAGAGTACAGACTTGCAACAAGATGGATCTCTTTTGAGATAGAAACAAGAGCTATTCAAGAAGAAAATCAATTCCGGCAGTGGAACGATGACATTTACAATGTAAAAATCCTGGCCTTTCCTGATATCCCTAGGCTACAGCATTGAGTACCCCCCCCCTCCCCCCCCGGACATATGGTTCCTTTTGCGTGCACCCCCCCCCCAGCACACCCCACCTGAAGTATAGATATAATACCTACAATTGAATTTAGCCCTTTCATACATTTACTCATATATGGGGTTGTGTATCTTATGAGACATATATAGGGTATTTAATCTTATCTCCTGTCAACTTTAACTGGAGATGTATGATAATTTATGAAACCTATGATACTGTATATTTCTCTTACTCTACCCAGCTTATTACCTAACCTGGGTCCTATCCCTCTCTTCTTCTTTTCTAAGGAGAAATCCTATGTTAGAACATGTGTACTAAACTAGCCATGGTAAAATACCATTAGAAGTAAAAAATCCTAATAATTTTTTTATGAAAATGACTAGGTAAGGTATACATAGTAGGGACACACTCCTAAATGAGTGTTTCCTTGCTACTCTTTCTATATCAAAAGGGCTTAGTTGCCTTTTATTACCTCCGCTCATCGGAAATGCTGGTGTATGTATAATACGGTCTTCTAGGCCAACATTCTACCAGGATAAATAAATGAAATTACCATACAATACAAAAAGGCATAATAAAAAAAAAAAAAAAAACAACTTATACACTTATGAAGGGCTACACATAGGCATATGGACGGGATATGCCCACACGTTGTGTGTTTGGTTATTGTTATATCGACATGCAGGTGGGCCGTGTAAAGCGGGGTATGAGATGCTGTATGCAGAGAAGCTAGTACAGCACTGTAAGTTAAAGGGTGGCATAGACTGTTTAATACTGAATACATAAAGAGAAGGCTGTGAAATGAGAGACTTCTACAGACCTTTTGCTGATAGTTTTGAAGAATTGTGCTTAGCGCAGGTTGGTGTGAGGGTGCTGCACACTGAAGTAGGAAGGCAGTCCCTGATAGTCAATACCTTCAGTACTGCAGACTCTATCCTAACATTTAAGTAAGGTTTATTCTCATCATATAGGCTTTAAGTGACTACAGAAGGATGAGTTGGTGCCATGCAACGTGCGCCATCCTCTGACACGATGGCCCTCATCCACCCATATAGCATATACCCTCACATTGCCCGCCTCAGAGCCCAGGTCTTTGTCAGTAGAGTAAAGTTTTGTCTCATGAGCCAGCTACACCCACATTTATTGAGCTTGCCTTAACATGTTATTATTTCTCAAAGCTGATTTCTACATTCATCATTTGAATATCAAAACCTGCACAAAGCAGTAACATGATACACTAGATGAATAATAACACGGCCTTCCCTTCTGTAGATGTACAATGAGGAGCAGGAGCAGGTGCGGCAGAAACATGACCATGGTTTAAAAAGCTGCAGTCATGGGACTTTGTACGGAGCCTTGCATGTGGAGAAGTTAACCTCTAGAAGTAACGGAATGTCAAAATTATAAAAATGATTCTGGTGAAAGTCTAGTACCAATCCATTTCAATCTTCTAGAAGATGTACTCTCATATTACTCAGTATTGTAATTTACTTTTTATATGTATCTATTCAGATCACGGAAGGATTATAATGGCTGAAAATACAACCCCAAATGATGCTCTTTAATAAAGCTATGGAAGTCCATGTGCTGCAATGTGGGAGCGAGAATATCTGCATTGGATGGCAAACGTGATGCAGACAGACTGCAGCGCATTTTAAATTGAGTTTCCAGTAGACTCACATAAACAGCCAAAGGTTTCTGCCCAAGAATCTTTTCAAGGTACCTACCATTGAACCACTCACTGCTGGACAAATAAAAGGCCTCTTTTGGTGTGCAAATGAGCTTTGGCATGTTAAATGTGAAAATAAGTTGATAAGCATATAAACACATATTGGAAAGCTCTTTAGCCTTCAGTTCACACATGTTGCAATGCAGGTGCTTTATGATGTAATGTCCACAGAACTACATGTACATCTTTATTTAAGACTTTATAGGTAGAAAAACTAACAGTTACCATGGACTGCTATAAGTATAATGTGCTATGCCCTTAGTCATCATAGTGGTGGGTTACTCGCCATGGCTGTATCCATGCATTATGATAACACAGGACATACTGTAAGATTGGTGCCCAATGCAGCACGGTTAGTTGTCCAATAGTAGCCAAGCATTTCTCAATACAAGCAGCTTATGTTAGTGTACTCTCAGTAGCATTGTCATCTACGTATTGACTGTCTGCAGTGAAAAATAACTGTCTCTCTATAGCACATCTACTGAAAGGGTGGACGTTAGGGCACACATTACAGCTACCATAAAATGATATAAAACAATCTGTGATACTAGTGACAAGTCTATAGCGTATTCAATGTGCAGCAGTCCTAAGGGAACAGAAATACGCGGCTCACAACTAATGCAATGTCTTGTGCTAACAATGGTTCTATAGGTCATTCAGTTTTCCAGCATAATATTCCCAAGGAAAAATGTTTGTATTTACTTCCAGTTCTTGCTTCTTTATAGCTTTCAGATAGGCAGTGTAAAGAATACAATAATTATTGATAGCAGATTGCTAAAACTCTTTCTATAGTGACATCAGTCATCATTTCATACAACAATTACAATCAACTTCATTTGCATTAGTCGTTACGATGTGCAAACATAATTTAGACTCAGTGGCATTCAGCTCATTCTGTGTTGTTACGGATGGTAAGTTACTCGTGGGTTCCAGGTAATGTATCAGGCTAACCACTACGGACTGTTCTAACCTATAACATATAGGGTCAGTATGATATAGTGTAAGTATTAGCATTTTGGAATGGGCCCCTGTTTACCCTAACAACAGACCTGTTCCCATGTGGTTGCCTGCGCAGTACCAACTGTTTTATCAACCACAGTAGACTCGGCCAGACCAACTTGATCAGCGGATTCAGTGAATAATTTAGTGCTTTTACTGTCCCCTTAATTTGTTCTGATAAGCTCTCCTATTCTCAAGGGAAATGTATTCCTCTCACTCCCTCTACTTATGTGTCAAAACACATTAGAGTCAGAGGAAGTAACTTATACAAATCATGTTGGACTTCAATACTCTTGGGAAACAATTTATTTGCCATATAATACATTGACCCAGGTTGGATGTGCTAATAGGAAAGGCTCATGTTGCAATTTTTAAATTGAATTGTGGACAATGCATAAACAATGAGCTGACCTTTTCATGAGCATTATCCAATAATGCAGAACTATCTTGAAATGCCAACCTGAGAAATATTTAAACATTTAGAATCCATGCAGCATAGAACTGTAGACAGTGTAGGAGCAATGTTTCATCTCACAAAAGAAACAGTGTCAGTCGGTAGCAGCAGCTCTAATACAATGTACAACACCCCAAAGGACGGTTAGTTGTTTTACTGTGACGTACACCCATTACATCAGGGAGGTCAATAGGAAGACAATACGGAGAAAAGCATCCAGACAGCTCAAGGCCACCGCAAACAGTGTGTTTCAGACAGATGTCTCCATCAGTAACCAAGGATAACCCCTGTTTGCGGGATCCCCCCACTGATCAGATCAGAGTATATCAAACATGTTTGATATGCTCTGATCTGATCAGATGATCGAGATATCTGATTGAAAGCAGAAAACTGCTTGATGCAATTTATACTAACGTGATACCTGTCAGAATAGGCAAGTATGGGCCCCTTTTCCCTCAAGCATTCCGCAGATTCTGCAACACATATGCCAATAGCCATGTCACTGCATACAGTTTTAAATCTTGTGGCTCTTGCAGCGAGGGTTTACTGATTCTGTTACACCAGCTGTCAGTTAGTATTAGTGTTAGTCAGTCACATGATCAGGGTCATGTCATGTGACCGGTCTGTAGCATGAAGGTCAGTGTCTGCTGTTCCTGCCGCGGTGAATCTGAAGCCACAAAGTTGCATGAAGCTTCAGCTAAACATGTGTAGTAGTAAAACTGTACATTAGTTAACGGGGCTGCATTAATTGATTGAGCCAACAAAGCTCAAAACAACATACTGCATGATACAGCCCTCCACCAGAGCTGCATACATTTATTGACAAAAGAACGAAGGGCTCATAAACAGGCCTTCATAAGAGAATATGTACCTTTATACATCTTGTTACCAAGCCTATTTTGCACAGTGTTCTCTGGTTACTAGTCTCCCTGATTATTTCTTTTGGCCTCCCCTGGTTCAAGCCGCAGATCATTATGCACTGGTATAGTGTCAATGTGTTACTCTACAGTGCTACACAGGTATACAATGAAGATGGATGACCATGAAGCCTTAAGCCAGTTAAGGCATCATTCTGTCCTCAACTCCCCTAGTACTGGGTCAGCTTTTGTTTGATTATGCAATTCCATTAGATTTATTACAAAAAGTATTTGCTGACCCAATGGCACATGGTATGTGCCCTTTCAGGTTCCTACTGTGATATATTTAGACCTGTGAGTAAATTGTTGTCTCCGATTTTAATTATTGCTCTACACTGTTGCTGTAGCGATCTTACCAAGGTTTGGTGAAAGTGACTGTTATTATGAATTCTACTTCACTGTAACTGACTGTATTTGAACCAATGAATATCTACAACAGAACTAATTAATGCTTAGGCATCTAGAGAGTTTAGGAACTCTTTGTCCCTGCCTGAAAATGTTACTGCAGCCCCTGTATAGTGTTCCTGCTGTATGCTAGTAGCCTCTACCAGCTACCCTGCCTCTACCTCACCCATTATGCAGCCGCATACAGCCCTCATTCTGCCTCTAAGTGATTATCTCTAAGTAGCCGTGACAGGTGCTCAGCTATCTACACCATACAGGGGAGAAACTGCTAGTCTAGAGGGCAATGTTGGCACTAGTAGAGTAGTATGCCAGAAATATACCTTGTATGTTGAGAAATAAGGAGTTCTCAGGATGAGGTGCTAGAGTCTTTAAGGAATGAAAAGACCGATAATAAGCATTTTTGAGCAATTTTGCAACCTCACACTGGAATCTGTCGGAAATACTCAGATATTTCTACAGCTTTATTGCAAATTCATTATTTAGAAAATGATAACTGTCAGTTTCCCCCTGACTGTGAGAAGACGAATACACCATTTATGATACATAATAAACACTTTCATCAAATATGGTAACAGATGATGGAACATTTACCTGAGGTGTCTGGTTATTCATTATTTATATGCTCTTTAAAACGATTTTCTTCTCCGTTTTTCAGTATTAAAATGATGAATATACTTAGTATTCTAAAGATGACTGTTTAGCCTACGAGGAATCTTCAATCCCGACTTCAAAGGTGACATTTCTGCTTTGGCTTTTTTAATGTTTTAGTACTGGTTGTACCTCACTCCTCTTTTTTATCACGCAGGAGTAGCTACATTTATTTGGGATATGGCTAAACTTTTGATAGAACTAGGCAGATAAATAAAGAAAACCCAGGTGGGTTTGAATCTATATAGTCTAACCTGCCACAATAGCCCTGTCACTAGGTGCACTCGGGGCCTTCGCTGCATTATGCATGGGCAGGTGTGTGGAGGAAGTAGAGTAAGAAACATGAGACCCTGTCTGACACACTGTCCCCCAGCACCTCTCATACATCACGCTGATTTATGGTGCAGTGTGTAGCCACATGCTGCCTGCGTGTCCACAGGCACTTTGGTTACTTGAGGAATTAAAGCATTGTATTTCGCAGACATTGTTATCATACCATATAATTGTGTTCATATATATAGTTGAACCTAGGATATTTTTACAATGGCAAACTGCTATGCTGTGTGAAAGTTTTCAGATTGGAAAAATCCTTATTTATAAGAATGATGACAAAGTGAGGCATAATACAATTTGGGGACTGATATCTATTGCATGTGGTATGAGATAAATGACAGAATCTCAGGCAAAATCACATACAATAAAAAAGAATTTTTTTCATGATTGTATAAGTTACACGGCAGGCATTATAGTCAGTGAGTGTGTGAGTAGTCCTCCTGGGGTGGTGGCTGCCGGCTGAGTGAGGCCTAGCACTGCTGGCCTGGGGCAGGTAAGGTCAGGTGACCCAGGTACACACAGGTGAGCCAACCACCAGCCCTGGCTTGGGCCTGCTGCTAACTAGAGTTGTAGTCTGTAGACTTGCACAGTCTTTGGTGCGCGCATTTATAATCAAATAATTGCCGTGTAATTATTCTGCACCTAAACAGGGGCAGGTTTAGTATAGTGTCAAGGGTTAAGAGATGTAGTATGTGATGGTTGCCCCGAATACAACTCTCACATTCAATGTTCAGGTAGTACCCAACATTCAGGAACCTGCAGCCGTTTGAACACCTCCCTGACAATGCTAGTGTTTTACCCTCCGTACGCATAATTCTGTACTGTACATACTTTTTGTCCTGACCTGGTACTTTGTGTGATTATTGGACAACCATTATATTACCTACAACAGACTCATTACCCCTGGTCCATTGTAAAAATTGCTCAGTATTAAAATAGAGTAAAGAATATCTAGATAGTATAATAATGAAAGCTACTGGATACGCTGGTACAGTAGACACTAATTTCATGCCTAATGTTCCAAGAATGACATGTGGTACAGTTTAAATGGTTCAGGTATTGATACTGCACGCCTGCAGCCTTGTTGCTCTTAAAACATGATATTCACTTTACCACAAATCCTGTTACAGCGCCTGTCGTCGGGTGTTATCATCATCCGGTCACATGATCAGGTACAGGTCATGTGATACACCCCTGAGAGAAATGCCAGGGTCTCATGTATCGTCTGGATGCCACACAGGAGAGCTGCAGCTGAAAAGGATGCTGATATAAATATTGTGTCCTGTAACAAAGATGTCTACAGGTTCCTTCAGCTTATTCACACAGGGACACTAAGCTGTGTATTGAATGTGGCTAAGAAAGGAATCACATTAGAAGTAAAGGTTACTCTGGCCGTTAAAGGCCAGCAAGTAAAGTCTGAAGTCATGAAATGGTCAGAAGTGTGTATTGGATGAGTGAATGAAGCTTTAATAAAGAAAGACATAAGTTCTGGAAATAATCAACATTCTGGTCCTTATGATAGAGGTCGATTAAACTGACTAAGAAAAAAAGTGAATTAAACATGGATTACATTAGCCATTATGATGTAGAATGTGATTTATATTATGCAGGTGCAAAAAGGTTTTGTGCTTTTCATCGATTTAAATCCAAGGTTGGTTATAAATGCTGAATATATCTAACATGGTGACAAGAGATGGTCACATGAGGTAGGTGTGTTTTTTTTGCAACATCTTCTAAAAGTCTCGGGAAGAATTGTTGAAAATTGAAAAAAAATGGAAATCGAAAAAATAAGAAAATAATGTTATGGTTGGCCCTATTTTGAAGCCAGAGCCGGGTTGGCTGAAACACACCTTCTTTTTGTTATTCTTCCAGTCTTGATGTATCTCACAACAAAAAGGCATAGTTCATGAAAGCAGTAGGCTTACCTAAAGGGCTCAAATTATACATGATGGTGGTTACCCACTCAGCCCTGAATACAGCTTTTATACATTAGTGTACGTAGTATAACATTGCTTTAACCTTCAGAGGCCTGTTTACTCTACCCACAGGCCTGGTCCCCATGTGGATGTCCACCCACACTAACTGTTTTACCAGCTACAGGAGGCTGGGCAGGGATAATCTGATATCGGAGTATCAGTAAATAATTTAGTGCTTTTAGTAGGGCCTTAATTTGTTGCGATTAGCCCTTCTACACTCTAGGGGATTTCTAATCAGAGGATGCTTTCATCCTTTTCAGGAAGCTCAATTATGAACTATACTGTCCGGAGACAATCTATTTGCCATCTAATACATTGGTCCCAAGTTGAATTGAACTAATGTGCCAGGCCCGCTAGTCGACTCTCCTGGTACATTTCGGAAATCAAATTAAGATCTGCTGACAATACATAAAGTAGGGCACTTTTCAGTTTGTAAACATGATCAATAATGCAGCTGAAAAACATTTTAGTTTAATTATGTCCAGCTGCAATGGGAAAAGGGCAAAAGTGCATTATGTTTTACATGGGCTGCATGCATTCATTATATAGACAGACTAAATGTTTAGCGTGTACTTATGCAGCCTCTGTATCCCTGATCAGTCTAATGGTTGTTGCCATGCCAATACACATTGCCCCAGAGGCCGTTCTTCTGCTAATTCATCCTTTAAAATTGCTGTCCTTTTTTCGGCCTCTCCTGGGTAAAGCCCTCAGACATGCTGACCCTATACAGTACTGGAGACCACTTTATTATGATGTCGCTGGGTATGACACTGTCAGGGAATTTGGGTCTTATTGCAGTATAAACAGGGCCTATTATCCCTGCCAGTGTCACTATAAGATTATCCGAGAAAGGATAGCCATTGCATGGTTGAAGATCTGGACTAAAGGGAAAAGTATTCCACTTGATTTTTTTTATAGAAAGAGAAAGAGTGGATTCACGAAGATTAGGCTATCTTGAGAATTCACAAATTGGAGCAGGACTAAAGTGCAAGGGGATCAGTCAACCTATAAGCCTGCCTTCATAGGTCATGAACGAGTCATCTTAAAGGAATCACCTTTATCTTGGAATTCAAGAGACATTGAAAAGGCCCCGTTTTGACACAGATGTTAGACTTTTTTTCATCTTTTTTACGTCACCTCTTGTCTCGATTGATTCTGCAGTTTCCTGGTTCAAGAAATTATTAAAAAATTATTGCATTCGATTTGGGTACTTGAGTGATTTCAGCCTCTGCTGGTTCAGAAGCTGAAATCACTCAAGTACCCCAACCCCAGATTCGGATCATCCTGGTCAAACGTGCACCAGTGTAAAAGGCAGTGGAAAACGTGACAGTCCCACTGGGTATCGAACCCTGGCCCCTCTGCTCGGGAGTTGAGAATGCTACCGCTACACCACAGGGCTAGCTGCTTCTCCACTGCTCTGCTACGGTACTTGAGCTACCACAGGCGGGCAATGCAATCTCCACGCACGCTCGGGCTGCCCCAAGCGATACGTGCCCGCTACTGTAGCATAGTGTAAAAACCATTAGAGACTTTGTCCACAGCAGCAAATATGTCTACAGTGGCAAGCGGCTCACCTATAAGGGGACACAGAGCTGTGTATTGTATAATTTGTAAAGTTCTAAGAAAGGACCAAATTGACCAAATTTTGTTAAGCCACTTTGATCAGCCTGAGTTGGTAACTACTATAGGTAAACCACCGAGAGCCATGATGTGTGAAAAAGTCCCTGAACAAAGTATTTTGGAAGAAAATTAAGAAAAGCTTTTATCTCTTTTACCATGCTCTTCTGCATTTGGATCCGGAAAGATACATCTTTTAAATCGAGACATGATTGCATGAAAAATGAGTTTCAGTTGCCATAACAAAGGACACATACCCTTGGTGATAATGTCCTACAGATAAACATTAATTTGACTTTGCTGCTCATGAATTAAATTAAAGTAAACATTGTAACAGACATTGGCTCTCAAAATGTCTTCATCGGAAAAATCACTTTTTACTCATAGTTTTTTTTATGGTTTATCCTATCTATCCAACAAGTAGATTGTATTGAAGCCCACCTTAAGCTGACTGTTTTATCACCCACAGGACACTGCAGTGAATAATTCAGTGCTTTTACCATCCCCCTAATCTAACATAATTGGTCGCAATCTTGGAGGGAATGATATTTCTATACAACCTTTTTTTCCCTTATGTGGTAAAATCCTTGAATGCTGTCGGATGTAACTGTCTAGAATAGCCATATTTTTTATACCAACAAGGAGCCTGAAAACAGTGTATGATTATGCAAAGAATAACGGCTAACACAGGAGAGGCCTGTATCTATTAATACTGCAATGGTTAATAGATGTAAGATACAAGAGTGGGTAACATATATGATATCATAATTACTCTTATTAGGTTGTACTGATGGTTAGGTATTTTGCAACTTCGATTTTGAATGTCAAAGTTGTTCTAATTAACAATATCAGTATCTAGAGTTACTTTACTGTACTGCAGCCATATGTATCATGTATTGCTGATTAAAACCGCAGCTGCTCAGGTTCATGTTTCTTGAATGTCAGATGGTTTGACTTTGCATATTGTTTTCTTACCCATGCTATATGATATTAGGTAGGACTAGGGACTTTCGGGAAAAGGCTAGGTAATACCATGCATCCTACAGCATGATAAGGGCATCAAGTGGAACCCATAACTGCAAACATTATGCACCTATCATTGATAGATTATTTTCTACGATTTTCTGAAAATAAAATCTTGGGAGAATGCACCTGTAGGTTTCTGCCACTCTTCCTCCACTACTGCGCACCACTGCTTAGGCCATACAAGTGTTCTCAGCTGCACCTACCCCTCTGTGTGCAGTAGGAATATTGCTCTCATTTAGGGAGTATTTCCTTGATTAACTAGCTGTTTTCAGAATTTGATTCTTTGAGACCTTCACTAAGACTATCACTCAGTGTTTCACATGAATATAACTTATTTCCTATAGTAATTATAGTGAATAGGGGCCTTAAAGGGCTAATTGGCACCTCCAGGATAACCCCTTTCGCCAATTTTAGCCAACATATTTTCACACCAAACTAAAATAATTTTATTTAGAAATCTCTATTCTACCTAATGCTAGGGGTTTTGGGTGGTTTTAGGTGAGAGTTAAATAGATAAACAGCTAGTACCGATGATGTATTGATGTGCTGCATAATTTGAATAGTAGTATTGTCATATGAATAAAAAAAGAATACCTATCAATTCCTTGCAGTCAGGACAGTCCGTTCGTAAAGGTATTAGTTATTCAAAATAAAATTTCATGACGTTTACCCCCTTTTATGTCAATGTGGCCCCAATGTCTCCCCTTGAAAAACCGTTCCAACTTAGCTGTTAGCACTGCAATTGTATTTATTGTACCAATATATTTCTCGGTACCTGTCACCCTGACAGCTACAGATGGGTAAAGATGAGATAGACACAGTCTTCTTCTTTCCTGTGATATGTCATTTGGTATTGTCAAATATCAGATTGCTGAGTAAAGATTTTTTTCATTTGGGTTGTTTAGCACTATGACACATGCAGACCCGGGAAAGCGGCTCCCAGTTGACCTACCTACTATATGTATACATGTAATAACTATCCTGATAAGTGACCTCATTGAAGATTGTCTTGTTGATGATATATAACTGAGTTCAAGTTTGTGTAATATTGATCTAGCAGTGTGCTGTATTGTGTCCTGGCTTGATGCATCACAGACTACACCCAGTCCCGTTATCTACTGTCTGTGTGTGACAGTAACTCAACTCTCTGAAGTCAGATGCTTTGTACCTCTTATTGAGCAAATGTCATAGATATCTAAGTTTAGCACACTTTCTTTTCTGAATTTTCATTTCACAAAGGTACAAAGGTACACTAAGGTTTAAAGTGACCTCTTCCTGCATAGAACTAACTAAGCCTCACAACATTTGCTCCCTCAGTTTCCAGATTATAAAGAACATACTAGGTTTCTGCAGCTGACTGTGCACAATTTTATCTGCGTCTAGAATTACTTAGGCATGAAACTATGGATTGTTCATGAGAGTGATCAAATTATGGTACAGAAATGGTATGAACTTCTAAATACAACATAAATGCTTAGCTCATGAAATATATTTTGCCTGTGCACTTATACCTGTTATCACATTCATGTACTTCACATATTGAAATCACTCACTTAGCACCCTACTTCATTAATATGGCACACTCCTGTGAAAAACGTTGTCAGAAGCCATGTTGTAAGCATGCACAAATCAAATAACTAGCAAACTGATATACATATAACTGTAGTGTACTCTTTATCACTCTACCCAAAAGGAAGTATCTACTACTTTTCTTACCTACACCTATATATCTATGTCCTAGCCTGGAAAGAGGCAAATGTGTGGTCTGGCTTTACAACAAAAGTCATAAACCAGGAACCACTTTAATTACTAAACAGGTTATGTGCATTATATAGCTCAAGTCACCCAGCTCCCTTTCCTCTTATTGCACATGTTCTAATGCAATTCTTCTCCATTAGTATCACACAGGGAAGTTGTACAGGGTATCTGCTATTAGAACAACGTTTATAAACTTCAGTTACTGAGTAGATGATATTCATTATCATTTGACATCTTAAGCCAACCAGCTCTCCATTTTCTCACTTTACATTTCTTAATGGCTTTGTTATCCATCAGCATTAAGAGAAGTAGATGTAGATGTCTCATTAATGTAGCCTGCCCAAGTTTTCACTGTAAGCCACAATGTGTAAAGCTGGGGGGAGTTTGCTGATAGTGTTATTGACTTGTTTGGACCAGAAAAGGTTTGACTTTAGAACATGTCCCCAAAACAATATGAATATACGCACATTAGCTGGAACTTGTTTAGTTAACTTTAATCAATTCCAAGTGAACAAGTTTAGTTGAGAAATTTACCATTCACATAAAATGCTTGTAATAGCAACTACAAGTGGCAGGCACTTGCATGACATGAAAACAACGAGGGTTTTATGTGACACGGATTAGTGTTGAGTTTAGTGAGAGAGGACATCTTTTTTTGAGAACAATTTCACTTTATTTGGCGCTTTTTTAAATCCACAGTTACATAAATTCCTTCGATAAAATGAATCGGGTATCCATACAATCTTTCTTGATTCAATATGAGATATGCATTATGCTATTAAATTACAGAATAATAATCATAGTTCGTGGAAGATTGACAATTTTCATATTTACAATGTATGAGTACCGGTAAGTGGCTTTAATTCAGTGTATTCAACTATTAGAAACATTTTATCTTGTACTTCGCCAAACAAGTAAGGACGGAATTTCAGCGTAGCTGATGTTATATTCGACCTCTTTTTAGTTATAAAAACACATGTTAATCCAAAGTTTTAGTAACAATTAAATCAGATAGAAGTACCTTTATAGAATACTTTTCACAATATATTTTCAAAATTTACATACCGTACCACCAAACGTATAGTGATCATATGTAATATATTTTGATTTGCTCAAACGTCAAACAACGACAAATAGGTCCATGTCATGTCTATATCTTACATCTAGAAATTGACATTTTCATAGACTTTTTTTTTGATTTTTCTGAATCGAGCTCACTAAGAGCTCCTTCATTTTTATCTTAAATTGTACTAGATTATTAATACTCTTGTACAAATTATCCAGATTGTTCCAGGATTTGACAACAAAGACAGTTAATGATTTTTCATAAGCAGTCGATTTGATATCATTATAATGTAACTGTACAAATTGACTTTGTCTGGTGTGGCGACATTTCTTCTTGCAAAATTTGTCTATTTCAGATCTTTTAAAGCCCAAAATTCTAGCATGAAAAAGGCGACGCTCCCCCAATGTTGGCAGCTTGGCTTCTTGATGCACATAAGTAGTAGAACTTAAGACGGCTAACTTAAGACAGTGCTTTAAAGATCTATTTTGAATATGTTGGAGTTCAGATAATAAATCAGCATTTGGTCCATTATAAATTACATCTGCATAATCGACAACTGGTAAGGCATATGTTCTATAAATCAACAATAGCAGCTCTGTCGGAACAAACCTTTTCAACCTGCCTAATAAACACGATTTAAAGCCCAATTGTTTTTTTCATTTCCTTTACATGACTGTTAAAAGTTAATTCATAATCTAAAGTTATCCCTAAATATTTGAAGGTTGGTACATATTTCAAGCGTTTACCATTAACAGACATCTCATAATTTGATAAATTAACCCTTTTATGCTTGATTTTACTACAGAAATATACTGACTTAGTTTTGGCTTCATTCATTGTCAATTTATTTTTTGACGACCAGTTGGCGTAATGCACAAAGACCGACTTCTAACCTAGGAATGATTTCCTGTACAGTTTTACCATGTGAATATAGTACCGTATCATCGGTATAAAGTAAACAACCTACTCTATCTATATTTTGGGGGATGTCATTAACATATAATAAAAATAGTAGCGGGCCACATATACTCCCCTGTGGAACGCCACAGGTAATATCTAGGGGGTCAGAAACGATATCATTCGCTGTCACATATTGTGTCCTTTGACTTAGATAATTTTTAATTAATTTTAAATTATTTTCCCTAATACCGTAATGCTCTAATTTGTCAATAAGAATAGAGTGATTTACACAATCAAACGCTTTCTTGGTATCGATGAAAGTAGCCACTGTGACATGTCCAGAATTTCTCTCTTCCAATATTTCAGAAGTTAGTTTACTGATAGTGTCTAAGGTTGAACATGATTTACGGTATCCCCCTTGAATGTCTGTTAAAATATTGTTATTTTCTAAATGATTTGTAATTTGTGTGTGAATAATTCTTTCAAAAACTTTGCCAGGTATAGGGAGTTGACTTATTGGTCTGTAATTAGAAACATTATTTAAATCGCCTGATTTGGGGAGGGGGGTCACCTTGGCTACCTACCATACTACCGGTATATGCTGGGCGTGTACAACCATATCAAGGATTTTCGTGAACCTTTCCAACACACACATAGCTGCATCACGAAAATCTCTAGAGGAAATATTTTCCTTTAAATTTCCTTTCAATTAAAACTTTTTCCACAATGTCTTCTGTAATTTGAAAATCACCCATGTCTACGCCACATCTTTGACCATCAAAATTCCAGTCACCCAGATGTGCTTCAGCCAATTTAGGCCCAATATTCGCAAAATAATTGTTAATATACATTGGAACCTCCTCCTTTTCAATCTGAACGTTTACATCATTTTTCAAAACAATATTATGTTTCCTTTTACCTTTGCCAGGTATCAACCGTCTCATGGCTGACCAAAATTTCTTGGCATCCTTAACATTAATATCAATCTGCTCGACTACAAAAGCCTGTTTGGCTCTCTTCACCTCAGTACAACAAGAGTTCTTTAGTGTTGAGGCAAGTTCCCAATCCAGGACGCTGTTGGACTTTTTTGCTCTTTTTAAGGCATTATTTTTTTCAATTATTTTGGAAATTAATTCAGGAGTTAACCATGGTTAGTTTTTGAATTTAAATTTGAAGTTTTTTATAGGGCAAATAATATCTAGAATTTTGTTTATATTATCATTAAAAATCTTCCAAAAGCGGTCCACGTCAAGACAATTATCAAACTCTTCCCAGGCAAGACTCTTAAACCTATCACAAAATAAATCCTTATTATAGTTTTTATACGATCTACCTACAAAATGCTTTGGGTTGACATTACAACAAGGCTGGTTTGTCACCATAAAGATTGGGAAATGATCGCTTAGATGTGCAAACAAAACGCCAGAGTCTACAATTTTATCTATGTTGGTGAATATCAGGTCAATGCAGGTTTTACCACCTTTAGTTTTGGTTGGTTCGTTAATTAGTTGGCGAAGACCACAATCAGCAAAATCTAATGTCATCTTATCCCTAGCCGAGGAATCACTCAGGTGATCAATGTTAAAATCACCAATCACAATCACATCAAGACGATCAATGTTATCAATCTTAGATAGCGTAGTAGTTATACAATTTATACATTTATTTTTGTCACCCTCAGGTGGACGGTACACATTTCCAATTGTGAGCCTATTGCCTCAAATCTGCTTCTAACTCACCCTCAGACCTCCCTGTCTATGTACCACAACCCTGCTCGGAAGGGGTCACCGACGGTACACTGCCCTTTGTGTAGAGCTGCCATTTTATTGTGTGTCCTTGAGCAGGTGACCCTGGTGTTGTATGGAGGGCACGGATACAGCTGTCTCCTGGACATGACAGGTCCTATTAAGACCAGCTGATGCCACCTGGTCCCATAATACTAAGTACACAGCACATGTGTAATGGTAGAACTAGGAAAATGGGGTGGGGGCATTTTAGATCAAGACTATGTTTTGAAAGTGATGCTCAGACTTTCTGGACTGAACTGCACAGTTACCACTCATCTGTTGAATGCTCTATTTTTGTACTGGTCCTAACATTGTTACAAGATGGTGACCTAGTTTCACACAACCAAGACTGTGTATTGTGAGCATTGTGTTTCTGAGTAATTGCATACAAAATGGCTCAATGTAATTGATGGCCAACCTCCTTTCCTTCATGGGAAAGTACCAGCAGTCAATTATCAATGTAAAGATAGTATCAGTCTTTTTCCTCTTCATGTACACAACCTCCTTGACAGTGTAATTTGAATTTAGATTAGGCAAGCTCCTCTCACTGGATGGAGAAGGGTATTTGTGTGAATTATCCTTATTTTGAAATAGGTCCTGAGATCCTGCAGTCATGGGTTTGTTCTGATTAAAATCATAAACTCTCATTTTATAATTAAGTTGTCAAAATAAGTAGGTGCAAGAGAGTTGTAAAATATAAAGATGATTTGAAATGTGCCTGTAGTGAATTACACTGTAGTGAGTACATATGGGGTACCCTGCAGTATTGTATTTGGTAAAACTATGTATTCTCTTATCTAGAGCGAGTCTTTACTAATGTAAGGGAATCTAATCAAGCAGTCTGCACTATATAATATATGATGTTTTCATCTTCTTTTTTATAGTGCCTTATCCCTCATCTCACCCTCCACTTGATCTCACTATAGTATCATTTAAACCTAAATTAGAGTGAACCATTTCTAGTTTTTATCAAAGGATATTCAAGATGCACTTAGTATGGGATCCCATATAACTGCAGCTGTTTAGGCTGCTGGTCTTCTTGCACTATGTGTGTGTGAGCAGTCAGGCAGAATGAACAACTTGTGTACCCTGTGTGGGCAATCCTTTCTGCATGGCTGAGCTATAAGTACTCATTTTCCTGAGCTAAAGTTTGGGTTCCAAAATACTGCATTTTTAAAGCTGTCATTTATGAGTGCCCCCTATCTATACAGGTCTGACATAAATATTGTATGAGCAACAGGTGCTAGCGCTCTTTGATGTTGTGTACTGTGGAGAGGGAGTAGATTTAAGTTGATTACCATGATCAATAACTGTGTCACCTTTAAGGTTATATAATACGGATTCTGTGTTGATGTTATTATCTGACTGAATCTGGGGTTTTTGTGGTACTTCCGTCAGGCTTTCTGTAGTATCTGTAGGACGTGTATCAATCTGTACGCGAAATACAGTGAAGGAGCCTTCACTGAATACCCCTACAGATTAGAACTAACCCTATAACTACACTATATCACTAGCTGTATGCAGTGTACAATAGGTGTGAAATGCTTTGTTCTCCATGCCCGCTGTGGTATAAGTGTAGCACCACAGATAAATCATCTACATTATTACTGGTGGTAGTCATCGTACAAGGGACAGACTTTAAACACACACTCAAATCTCAATTTGATTTGGTGCCTTCACGGAGGGGAATGGCTCAGTGGTGTAGTGTGGGAGACTGGACCAAAGATGTATGATTGTCCAGGACCTGACCAGGCACTTTATCTGTCACTGAGTTCAGGCTGACTCCAAATGAAGATCAATGGTTTAAAAGTGTTCTAATCCCGCACTAACAGGAATGGCTGCCTGCCTCTTCTGTGTGCACTTATAGCAATTACCGTGCCCAGGTCTTGGTGCTTGATACACACAGTCACTAACGTCTCTGAGTGCTGGTAAGGGGCACTAAGGGCTCATTGCAGCTTCTGGTATTGTTATTGGGAGAAAACAATTTGTTAAATTAATCATAGTTCCTAAGAGCAGCTGTCATTGGGTATGACCCTGGAATGACTGTTCTTCTCCTTAATATTTAGATTGTACATTACAGTATGATATGTACGTACAATACTAAGTTTGCAAAGTTGCACACTAGTACCATAAGATACTTGACTAGACTGACATAAAACAGATGAGGATTTAAGTGCTGCAAAAAGGTCCCTGGCCATATTGTATGTTATGGGTGTTTATATAACATGCTGCCCTGATCTTTATCTATAAAGCATTTCAACCTAGTACCTCGGTTCAATTTTTAAATGTATCCTTAGGATAACACATAGTGGATCTCCACCACATTGCTGCACAAAATAGAATACATTTAAAGATAAAAACATTAGTGAGCAAGCATCAACTATAGCAATACTGTTAAAAAACTGACTATGCAATACAGAAAAAATAAGCTGAAGATAGCGAGTAGGCAAAGTGTTATAGTGTTACCCTTACATACCAGAACACTTTGAGACAAAAAGAGGGCCATCATGATACTCGTCTGTACCAAATATCAATATCACTACTCATCCTTACTATCATCTAAACAGAATTCCTCTCAAGTCATCTGCCTTGCACTGTTCTGAGAGAAGAGACATGAAAAATAGCAGAATAACATAGCATCTCTGAAGCAGTGCGCTTTAGGGCCACAGCACTCTTATAAAGAAAACTAAACAGGGGTGTATAAGGTGTAGATCTAAAGAATAACAGCAGATGGGTTTGCTGTAAATGGATCACATTTTAGTAGAGTGTCACCCAGTGTAAACTGTATGATAGAGCCGTAGAGCACTTGCATTCATGTGTTTTTGTAGTACTTGAGTGAATCATTTCACCAGCAATGTTAGAAGTGTGTTACAGTAACAAATGCAATTGTACAGAAATGTTGCTGTGATTTATAAGTATACAAGTATGATAAGGTTAACCATAGTTTTGAGGAATAAGAAAATTACATTTTGAGATTGAGGGGTAAAATGCATAGTATCTATATAGACGTCAAGAGATATGAAAAGAAATGTTGATAAAAACTGATTTAAAATGAGTTATCTATATCTCCATATCTTACTGAAACCATTGCTAATGAAAGGTAGTTTCTCTTTTTTTTTCTGACCTAGGCTATCTCATTAGTTTTGGTTAGGGGGTGATCATTTTTTAACAACAGGGGGGGTGGTGGGTTTTTGAGTGGAGAGCGCAAAATGTTTTCACCCCCCCGGTTGAGGCGTCAACATTTTTTACCCCACCCCCTTACGGCCGAAAATCGACTTGCGTGCGGACCCTTTGAAGCAAAGTAACACGCGGGCTTTTTGGCTCAAAACTGGTTAAATTATTTTGACCCCTCCCAAGAGGGGTCCAAATCTTTTTGCCCCCCCCCGGTCATGGGGTCCAAATCTTTTTGCCCCTCCCCCAAACCCACCATCCCCCCTGTTGTTAACAAATGATCACTCCCTCATTTCCCCCTTTGTCTGTTTACCAGCCTATGGCACCTTGTAATGTGTTCTGATTTTTTCACTCCTAACCTTATTATTCCTGGTTACTATTGCCACCCGGTCTGCGGCATTCAATGCCTCTCCCTGATTAGGTCCTTCATCATGGATCTCAGGAAGCTCCCCAACAATGATCCTCTCTCTCTAAAGGTGACCTAAATAATCCTGCTCATCCTCCGCCATGTCTGCAGCATTCACCTCCTGGTCCTGTTTATGTCAGCATACGTACAATGGTCCTCAGACATCTAGTGTCAGATTTTTAACAGAGTTCCAGATTTCCCACAGAAAGCACCCTTTGAACAGAGTGGTAATTAGATTTCCCATGATGCAGCAGTAACAGATGCTAACCTTGGTGGTTTTGTAAATCAAACAGGGCCTTATCTTGGCAAGGGGAGTTGTGGGGTCATGATATGGAAACCAGTCTGATGTTGTGGAGCTGGGTAGTACCACTGAGTTTGTGCCGGGTGCAAATTTGAGTTTTGCAGTCTTATGTCAGAGAAAGAATTTTTGTTTTTTTGGTTTGGAAAGGTTTTATTGTCTGACACAATATATACAGAGTGATTGTAGACAAATAAACAGGATCAACTTTACTCAGAGTTCGTGTCATTACCAAAATATATTGAGTCAGGAGTTATCCTTATATAGACTCCTATGAATGCAGTCTTTTTACCTTAGTCCATTATTTACTTCATATAATGCAGTCGTCAATTATTAGCTATCAATAGTACAATAATGAGAAGAAGGTAGTTACTTTTTACAGTTATATATATATACATATATTTATATATGCACATATATATACATCCACATCTATGATTCCCCATCTTCACATCATCCTCAATACAAAAACAAGTGAACATAAATGTGTAAATAAACAGGATCAATGCTAAAAACATATATATGCAATATTAAAAACAATGGAATAACAATATTAAAAGTATAAGAAATTGGCCTGAATCCTAGCATATGAATAACGACAGGAGCAAGACGAAGCTCGGGAGGATTTGGTTAGTTTAATCTAATTCAAAGATTGAGTCAGAATATCAGATCCATGCATCAACAACGTTTAGTTATTTATACTGCCTGAAGGCCTCTACATTACTATGGTATGTTTATTTCATAATATGGTGGAGGGCCTCATCTTTATAGTGAGTCTTACAGTAAGATATAAACGTTAAGTATTTAGAAATGTGGTACCTTTAGAACATGAGTCTGTATAGAGTGAGCAGGGTACACCATGTGTCCATTCATGAAAACCTCAGCCCCTGGACACAGTAGACATCCTTTTACACACTGCCACCTCCACAGCTCACAAGCGGTAGGTATTAAAACTTTATCTTAAACCATGTTGCACTCCCAGTTGTAAATAAGCTAGACTACCCTTAAGATCACCAGTTTGGCCACCATCTATTTTGTCTAGGTCAGAATATGGTAAAAGCGAGGGATGCATCAAAAAATAGTTGAAAAATAAAACCGATGTCTTGTCAAATTGGTATTGCTCCTGCTTTGTTTTCACTCACATTGAATCTCCTATTTGTTATCATCATTCCATTGTTCTCTTCTCACTTGCTCTGCTCTGTGTCCGTACAGCCATTAATGGAGAAGCTGTGTCTGTAGCTGATTTAAAGGGCACTGTGTGATGCTTATAGAGGGACTGTGTGACACATTTATAAAACAATGCCTGTGTCCCGGAGTGCACAAAGCTCATCTAGGCAGCTGTCCCCGGTTTTAGTTGTCATTGGTGCCAATCCAGTAGGGTTTATTCATTAAATGGTTTTCAAAAATACAATTACATTGCCTCGTTATGTTGAACAGTATAATATCACGTAGTCCATTGCATTGTATACACGCATTGAGTATTTCGATCGGACAACGGTAAGCCAATCATATATTCTGTAGTATCAAAATACAGTTTATGGGTGACATTACAAGTTATAGTGGGTAATAATTTGTGGTTTATGTGTGTGCTTTGTGAATACTACAACTTTTACACAAATTTATAAGTGTTTTCTAGATCAAGATACTTATTGGTTTCATAAAGTTTAATTCCTTCATAGCACAGAACTGATTAAGCCTCACCTTTTTCACAAATCTTGAACATGAACCAGCACTAGGTAAGTGGTTAAAAGACTGTGCATGGTGTCCTCAAACACCAACCATTAATATTCCAGTAGCAATATTGATATTTTATAACAACCTTTTCTGGGAGCAAATGCTTTAATTCCCATAAAATCATGAGCTTTAAAATACATAATACACTGTCTATTCCCAATTGTATGAACTTATTGAACCTAATTTCATTAACCTCTACTCTATCCTCATTGTACCAGTTTGCTGCCAAAAATGGTAAAACTAATTATGGAGTAATGATGATTGAGTGAGCAAGTCAAGGATTTACTCTGATGTTATTGTTTTGCACCAAATGGCAGACATAAGGACTGTGATTGAACGTCTTAAGAATGTATATATCTCTCAAACAAAACAAAGCCTCTTAGGAATATACCAGAGAGTGATAGCATTCAGTAATTATTGATTTAAATAATCTTAAACTAAAGATGGTTCTGACTCTAGTTGATTACTTGCCATCATAACATATAAAAGCTTATTTATTTTTGCTTTTTTTTTTAAACAATCAATCTGCTGAATTTTCATTTAATGATTTGTCACAGACCAAGCTCAGATTATGATCTGTAGTGCCCATGAACCTTTCACTAACTGTTCTGATTCGCAGGCTGAGGTGTTATGTCTATATGCTGCTCCGCTACTGGTCTGTGCACAACCAAATATTTGCACTTTTAGTATGAATAAGCTGCCGTGTCCCAAAAGCTATCAGGCATCACGTATGCTGGTGTGGGGCATGGGCCTCAGATAGTTTGTTTAGTTTTAAGCAGATCCATATCGATTTAGACGTGTGCTGATAAAGCTGAATCACTGTTTATGTATGCGGTGCCCTACAGGAAGACTTAATAAGGGTGTATTCGACTGATGAGAATTAGTTGAGATTTTGTTATTGCATGTTTACAATGTTAAGTTTATTTACAAATCTTGTCTGACTGACCAAATCATCTCTCTAAATGGTGTTAAATAAATATTGTGACACAAAATCTGCCATGCAATACCAATAGTGCTACATTATAACTCCACTGCATTCAGATTGGCATTGGTTAGTCCCCACAATCATTGTTTGGCTGCCATCCCCCATCACCCGACCATTAATGATAGGGATGATCAGGGCCTGCTTTGGTAGATTGCCTGCTCCATCATAATCAGAAGATCTCAATGAATCAGTTATGAGGTATTCACTGAGTTCTATATGATGGAGACTTATGCTGAATTATTGATGTTGCTCATGATCCGCAACATATATGCTAGATATAGTCAACAGAGCAACCCCTCATTCATAGTACCTTACTTTGACCACAGTGTAGACAGTAATAGTTAATAAATAATGTAAGCTTACTTCAAATTGAAGGTACCATGTAGAAAACTGACTATCAATGAAATGCTGTGCACACCCAGTGGGCACAGAACATTGAATCAACATTAACTGGTTGTCAATGTTGATTCAATGTTGACACAACATTGATTCAATGTTAAACTGCATATCATGTCAACTGGGCAGTGGGCTTTAGTGTTGTACAAGTCCGCACAGAAAATGATGTTTTATAATACCTTGCACACCAAACAGTTACCTACATGGCTGATGTAGCTAGTGTCTAGACACCTGTCACACCTACTTAGAGGTAGTCCCCTCCCAGCAGAATAGGGGCTGTATGTGGCTGCATAATGGGTGAGGTAGAGGCAGGGGACTGGGAGGGAGGTAGTAGGAAGAAGCTCACAGGCTATATCTTATAGTGTATACAACAGGTATGAATTTTGAGGAGAAGCTTTTATAGTCGTCCATATTTATGCTAATATGACCTACTTTGCCAATGCAGTCAGCATTGCAAAGCAAGATACTGCAGTTAGAGATGCAGGTCTCATGTCGTAGTATACAACAACTGGCAGGGAGCATGATGGGCGGCCATATGGGACTCACTGCATGCAATGTTATTAATTTGCTAACCCTATTCTAAACATGTTATCCCATGATTCAATCATCAAACACGAGCTGCATTCCTGCCTGCCCTGTAGTAGTGTCGCCTCACTACCCCTATATGACACAGCCTCTTGTTGTCACAGTGTGTCTCCACCCTCGGCTGGCTGCATAGGGTCCCTATATCAATATGACTCCAGCAGAGGGCAGCCCTGGTCTGTTGTTGTGAATCTGACATGTAAGCTGATATCCTCTACTTCATGGTGAGGAGCCTCTCCAGGGTCCAAAGTAGTGTCAGCAACTCACAGCCCCCCCCCCTTCACCCTACCTATGCAATCTCCCCTTCCTGTTTAACCCTTCTTCCCATGTGTATATCAGAACATGACTGTAGCCACCTTTATTACTTGTCAATCTATCATTAAACACAAGCAGCCTTCCTACTCCTGCCTGCCCTGTAGTAGTGTCGCCTCTCTACCCCTATCTGACACAGCCATATGTGTCACAGTGCACCCCTTATCTCCACCATTGGCTCCTTGCACCCAATCTCTATACCAATAAGGTACAGTCAGCCCTGGTATGTGGTTGTGAATCTGACATGTAAGTTGATATCCTCTACTTCATGGTGAGTAGCCTCTCCAGGGTCCCAAGTAGTGTCAGCCACTCATAGCCCCCCAACCTACCTACACAATCTCCCCCTTCCTGGTGCAATATGACCCCGGCAGAGCCCGCTTCACTATGGCTTGTGAGGCTGGGTTATACACTCCCTAGATGAAGTAAACAGGTACTGCCTCTTGTGGTATCCATATGGGATCTTTATACAATTATGCAAGCAATCCTGATGAAGACAGTATTTGCAGCAACAAAGACGTCCACAGCTCAGTCTCACAGGGACACTGGGCTGTGTAATGTAGCAATATTTGAAGTTATATTGAAAGATTGTGCTAAGGCAGTACTCAGTTTAGCAACTTTAATTACCAAGAAGAAACTGTGCCTAAGCATCCTACCTTTTAGCCACCCAGCCCTCTGTGTTCTTTTTACATTTCCTCCTTCCTTTTATGTTACTTAGGTAGACTGGATTGATAGCTGGAGGTACTGACAGTTTTGTACTTTGAGCCACAATGTGTGAGACTTATATGAAAAATGTCCTGAACAAAGTCTTTTGAGAAAACATTAAGAAAAGCTTTTGTCAAATTCATCATCCTCTTCTGCATTGAATCTGGAGTTTTTAATTTGAGAGATAATAAGAAGGAAAATGAGATTGAATTGCAAAGGACACAAACACTTGATTGCAAGGTTATTCTGAGAAATTTGCACACCATCTCTGCATCCCCTTTTTTTTACTTGAAACCTAATAGGTTCAATCATTGAAATTGACCTTGTTATGTGAGAGTAATAACACCTTGACCAATAGAGGGTCAGCATTATGAATGCAGAGCAGGATAGTGTTGTTCTTAGGGAGTGGTCATTTTTTAACAACAGGGGGGGTTGGTGGATTTGAGGGGGGGACCAAACAAATTTGGACCCCTTGAAGGGGGGGGACCGAAAAAATTTGGACCCCTCCTGAGGGGGGGCTAAAAAAATTACACCCCTTTTTAGCAGAAAAGCCAGCGCATTACTATAGCTCAAAGGGATCGACCGCGCTCAATTTCAACCTACCTGGAGGGAGGCCTGAAAAAATTTCGACCCGTCTCCTGCGGGGGGACTAAAAAAATTCTGACCCGCTCGCGCGAAAATCCACCAACCCCGCCCCTGTTATTAAAAAATGAACACTCCCTTACATACCAAAAGGGTATGGTGAATTCAAGTTGCTGCCCATGAGTTGAATCAAATGAAAAACATATTTACACACACCCGTGAGCTCTCAAAACATCTTCATTTAAAAAATCACCTTGTGCCCATAGTATTGTTTTGTTTATACCATCTGCCCAACATATAGATTGTAGTAAATCCCGCCCTAAGCTGACTGCTTTATCGCCCACAAGAGACTCCATTGGACTCGATATTGGACTGATTGGTTGTTTGCAGATTCAGTGAATAATTCAGTCCTTTTACTGTCTCCCCTGATTTAACATGATTGGTCACAGTCTTCTAGGGAATGACGTTTCTATCCAACTTTTTTATCTTTTATGCGGTAAATCCTTGAATGCTGTTGGATATAACTGTCTAGAATAGCCATGGAGATTCATATCAACAAGGATTCCTAAAAACAGTGTATGCGTATACAGAGAATCAAGTCTAATACAGGAAAGGTAAGCCCGAGATCTATTAATACTGCAATGGTTAATATATATAAGATGTAAGAGTAGGTAACAGATATATCATATTGCTCTTGTTAACTTCTTTTGGTGTTTTAATATATTGCATCTTTAATTCTAAATGTCAATGTTGTTTTGATTAACAATATCAGTATCTAGAGTTACTTCACTCTACTTTACTGTACTGGAGCCACATGTATCATGTATTGCTGATTAAAACTGCAATGGCTCAATTCTACACTTTTTGAATGTCAGATAGTTCGGCCATCCATTGTTTTTCAGCAGATGGCGTATACATCTAGCAATTATCCGGATAGGGGATACCATGGTGAATTGCCTTCTGGATAATATATGACTGAATGCAAGCCTGTAGGTTATATCCAAATGATAATCCAATATGAAAGAGGAATACAGTCACTCAGTATCCATGATGGTACATGAGGCATCAATAACGAACGAGTCAGCATTGCAAATAAAATATGAAAATAAGATTTGAAAGAGTTCCACTTATATAGTCTTCAAGTCATATATCCTATTTTCAGATTATTAAAGCAGTTTATGTTGAAATCACTTGGAAGTCCAAATTCATCCACATGCCTCCGTGTGACACTTGCTACATAAATCTCAATGGACTCTACTGGGAGTTTAGAAGTCATTGATAAACCTGGGATAGACACTCCTTACTAACCTCTTGAACCTATAGACTATCCATGTACCTTAAAATATGAAATATTATATATTTATATATATATATATATATATATATATATATATATATATATATATATATATATATATATATATATAGGGTTGTATGTCCTTTAGTCAGTTCTAAAGGTTAGACATTCCTCTTCATGAACTCAAAAACCTGTTCTGTAGTCTCTTCTAAAGTATTGATAATTCTATTCACAGACCGGTGTAAGATTTAAACTTGAAAAGCTAATTATTCAGCCTTTATGGAATAGTGCACCTGATACAATGCACTCAATGCAACAATTGGATTTCCTCTTTCATGTCTGTCTATATTACATTCTGCACCTGTCCCCAAAATGGTTCAAGTTTGTGTTTTGTTTATTCATGGAGGTGCTAGATTGTGTCCTGGGTTTTGTCATCACAGACGACACCCAGTTCTGTCATCTGCTGTCTCTTTATGACAGTAACTCAACTCTCTGAAGTCAGATACTTTGTACCTCATAATGAGGTACAAAGGATATCTAAGTTTAGCACACTTTTTTGTCTTCAGAATTTTCATTTCAAGGGTAGAAAGCTACACTAAGGTTCAAAGGCACCTCTTCCTGGATAAACTTTAATAACTGACTAATACTCAAAATATTTGCTCCCTCACTACTGCCTTTCAGTTCCAGATTATCAAGAACATACCAGGTTGCTTGGGCTGACTGTGCACAATTTGATCTGCTTCCAGTATTTCTTGAATCTATGGAGGGTTCATGAGAGTGAGAATTCATGTTACAGAAATAGTATGAACTAATCAATACAATATATGCTTAGCTCATCCAATGTATTTTCCTTTGCACTTATACCTCTTATCACATTGATGTACTTCACATATTGAAATTTCAAACCTTAGCATTTACTCCATTTATATAATCATACACATGTGAAAGACTTTGTCAGAAGCACACAAATAAAGCCATGTTGTGAACATGCATGGATCAAACAACTAGCAAACTGATATACATCCCTTTCATCTCATTGTACATTTCCTACTGACAACCATCTCGACTGTCATCACATAGGTAGTTGTACAGGGTATCTGCTATTAAGACAACATTAATAAACCAGGAACCACTTCCACGGTGGGCAGATGGTGTGTATTATTATTTGAAAGCTTAAGCTATCCAGCTCCCCCTTTTTCTAACTTTACATTTCTTATTGCCACTTTTTCTATTGGCATTAAGTGAGGTTGGTGTACAGGTGTTATAGAAACATAATGTAGCCTACCAACATTTTTACTGTGAGCCACAATGTGCAAAGCTGGTATATCCTCTGGGGGAGTTTTTACAGTGTTGTACGCTGGTTCCTGAGGACAGTTCCAAAGACATCTGTAGGTGCATGCAGCAAAGGAGAACTTAGAGCACTATGGTGGATGAGTATATAAGAGAGTATAAAGTTCTAAGAGGGAAATTCAATGTGATAATCCTTTTCCTTTCAGGGTGGGCCTTAAAATACAATTGGAGGTGTGGGGTGAAAATTGATAAAGAACAACTTGACCCATAGATTGCTGTACAAATTCATCATAAGTCCTACAAATTTCCCTTATCAATACTCCACATATGCTGTATAACAACTTACTTTCATAACGCACTTGGCTTATGAGGATATATTTTTATCCTAGATGAAGGATGGATAGTCGAGAAGCCTGGAAGAGCCCTTTATTTTGAAAGCCCTTTCACTCCTGCCAACTTGTTATTTGACATAGGCTGTATATATATGCAATGGTTTGCCTGTCCAACAAGGCAGGGTTTGAATCTGGAACATTTCCTGAATAATAATATAGATACACACAATCTCTTCAACTTGACTGTCTTTCAGTCAATTCTGATTGATCCCCTGTAAATTAATACAAAGGTGAGAAATGTCAGATGAATAATACAAACAACTACAATTTCGCAGATGCAAAAACAATGGGGCTTGACCAGGGTAAGGGTGGCATACTATGAAAACAATAAGGGTTGTATGCAGAAGGATTTGGTTTTACATGCAGGGTTTGCGTCCACAAACCTACAATGCAGGTCTCACCGACTGTACACTGGGCTTTGTGTAGAGCTGTATTTATTTGTGTCCTTGAGCAGGTGACCCTGGTGTTGTATGGAGGGCACGGATACAGCTGTCACCAGGACCCGACAGGTCCTACTAAAGCCAGCTGAGGCAGCATTGTCCCATAATGCTAAGTAGCAAGCAGTAAGGGTAATGGTAGAGAAGAACTAGGAAAATGGAGAGGGGTGGGGAAAGATCAGTTAAAATGAAATAAAGAGGGTATCAAGACTATATATGTTTTTTAAAAGTGATGCTTAGGCTTGGAGGACTGCACTTCCCAGATACCACTCCCCTTTGCACTGGTCCTAACATTGTCAAAAGATGGTGACTTAGTTTCACACAGACAAGACTGTGTATTGTGAGCATCCTTGTTCAGATGTTACTGAGTAAGTGCATACAACATTGATCGATGTTATTGATGGCCAACCTCCTTTCCTTCATGGAGAAGTACCTGCAGCCAATTAACAATAAACCAGAAAACATCAGACTTTTTCCCCTTCATGTATAAGACCTCCCTGACAGTGTAATTTGAATTTAGATTAGGCAAGCTCTTCTTACTGGTTGTAGAAGGGTATTGGAGTGAATAATTCGTATTTTTAAATGGGTCCAGAGGTCCTGCAGTTATGGGTTTGTTCCTATTAAAATCATAAACTCTCAGCTTATAATTGAGTTGTCAAAATAAGTAGGTGCAAGAGAGTTATAAAATGAAAGAGATAATCTGAAATGTACTTGTGGTGAATTAAAGTACATGTAGGGATGCCCTGCAGTGTTTAAATATGGTAGGCCATTGTATCTACTATATAGACAAAGGTCCACGAGTTTTAGTCTGATGATTAGGTTATTTCATGCGTTGGCGCCTGGGCCGTATTTCACGAGGCAGCAGGCCACATGAAATGTGGCCCAGGGGCCAACAAGTGAAATAACCTAGTCAACAGTCTAAAATGAGTGTTCCTTTGTGTTTATTTTTTATCTTTTTCGATTCAAAATAACAAAATTATTGTAGGGGGGAGTCTAAAAAGGCTAAATTGGCTTCTTTCTACGCCGTTCAAATGTAAACAAACGGCCGTTTTGATGACGTCACAGGGTCGTGAAATACGGCCATGGGTTATTTCATATGGTTAAGTCAATGGGAAAAAATAAAAAATAAAGTGCCAATCTGTCATACAGTAAGGGATGGTTCCCATGAACTTAATGATCAATGGGAATCTGATCCTATCTGCTGCTTATTCAAAGCATGGTGTAGAGCTTCTTCAATCTACACATGGACACGCTTGGTTTACGCATCATTGCGATATCCTGGCTCAGATTGTGAAGTTTGTGTAGGGTTTCCTGACATGTTAATGGAGTTCAATTTGCCTAAACATGTACACGAGCACTGGATAATGATATGGTCATGCTTCTGCTGAAAATGTGCATCACATACTTGTTGTCCTTTTTGCAGTTAAAGCTCTTGTGGCAGATGTTGCACATTAGGCTTTGGAAATTTCCACTTAAACGTAAGTTAACAATAGACATATTAATACAGTCAGCCTAGTATTATGAAGTGGACATTAAGTCTATGGTACTATCAGGGCATGGCTATGCAGCATATATCCCTCATACAGTCAGAGGTTCTCCAGCACAGCTCATCATGGCATCTTTAGATGCAAAATACAGTGCATCTTCAATCACTATAGTAGAGCACTATTTCATTTAAAATGTAGGGTACATTAATCACTTAAACCTACCTCAGATGCAACCATTTCTAGTTTTGGTCAAAGAATATTAAACATGCATTTAGGATGGAGTGTATAACTGTAGCTGCTGGTCTGCTTGTGCCATAGAAGTGATCATTCAGGCAGAATGGACAATTGGTGCACCCTGTGTGGATACTCCTTCCTGCATGGTCATGCTATGACTTCCCATTTCCTTTGGCTACTGTAGGTCTTCAATTATACAGCATGACGAGGGCTGCCTGTCTGTACAGCTCTAACACCAATGTTGTTTGTGCAACAGGGGCTGGTGCTCTTTGATGTTGAGTTCTGTGGAGAGGCACTAGATTAAAGTTGATTAACATGATCAATGATTCTGTCACTAGGTTATATAATCAGGGTTCTGTGTTGGTGTTTTTTATGCCGAAGTGGTGGCGTAGCCACCTGGTGGTGCCGCCAGGCACCACCAGAACGAGGTATATGATGTTTGCACTTTGCCAGAAGTCAGAAAGGGCGCCGCCATCTTGGATTGTGCAGCCATCTTGGATTAAGGTGTCACAACACAAATTTATGCTATGTGATAACAATAATATAAATCAACCTTTGATAGTTCCCGAGGTTGATTATAATCATACCTACCCCCCTAATATGGACGCAGGGAATTCAATGGTTCTATCGGTTTGTTGCTAATACAGCTGGTTGCCTAGCAACGGCTATTCTAATTGTTTATCTGCCTAGCAACACACATTTCCATGGTCCTGAAGTTGATTATAATCATACCTACCACCCCTAATAAGGACGCAAGGAATTCAATGGTTCTATCTGTTTGTTGCTAATACAGCTGGTTGCCTAGCAACGGCTATTCTAATTGTTTATCTGCCTAGCAACACACATTTCCATGGTCCTGAAGTTGATTATAATCATACCTACCCCCCCTAATATGGATGCAAGGAATTCAATGGTTCTATCGGTTTGTTGCTAATACAGCTGGTTGCCTAGCAACGGCTATTCTAATTGTTTATCTGCCTAGCAACACAGATTTCCATGGTCCTGAAGTTGATTATAATCATACCTAACCCCCCTAATATGGATGCAAGTAATTCAATGGTTCTATCGGTTTGTTGCTAATACAGCTGGTTGCCTAGCAACGGCTATTCTAATTGTTTATCTGCCTAGCAACACACATTTCCATGGTCCTGAAGTTGATTATAATCATACCTGCCCCCCTAATATGGACGCAGGGAATTCAATGGTTTTATTGGTTTGTTGCTAATACAGCTGGTTGCCTAGCAACGGCTATTCTAATTGTTTATCTGCCTAGCAACACACATTTCCATGGTCCTGAAGTTGATTATAATCATACCTACCCCCCCTAATATGGACGCAGGGAATTCAATGGTTTTATTGGTTTGTTGCTAATACAGCTGGTTGCCTAGTAACGGCTTTTCTAATTGTTGATCTGCCTAGCAACACACATTTCCATGGTCCTGAGGTTGATTATAATCATACCTACCCCCTTCCCTAATATGGACCAAGAAATTCAATGGTTCTATCTGTTTGTAGCTAATACAGCTGGTTGCCTAGCAACGGCTGTTGTAATTGTTTATCTGCCTAGCAGCACACATTTCCATGGTCCTGAGGTTGATTATAATCAAACCTACCCCCATAATATGGACCCAAGGAATTCAATGGTTCTACTAGTTTGTTGCTAATCCAGCTGGTTGCCTAGCAAGATCTATTGTAATTGTTTATCTGCCTAGCAACACACATTTCCTTACCCCCGAACATGGACCCAAGGAATTCATGAAATGCCATATTTGAGGTAATATCATCCTTCCCCCTAATAACCCCTTCCTGGCCCCCCAGCTAGCAAAAAAACGTTATTTTACGTCAAAATAATGTTACAGAATTTCATTTAACGTTATGCCATAGTAAGGAGCCTTAGAGAAACGTTATTTAATCTTATATAACGTTATGAAATGTTGTATAACGTTTTTTGTTCACTGGGCCTGCTTTTTTGGTGTCTTGAATGGGTTCCCTTCAAACATACCAACCATGTAGACATTATGTTTCTTCGAATGCAAGAATTGCGGTTGTTGCCGCGTATAAAAATGCCTGAGGCATTTTTTTACGCGGCAACAACCGCAATTCTTGTTATCTGACTGGTGTTGTTGGTGTTAAGTCATAGATAATGAATATATTGAATCAAAATGTGAGCGTCACTCTAACTGAAACCAACTATTAAGCCTGGCCTTTAACGGATTTATTTTTCCTACAAGACAGACTTTTCATATCAAAGTAGGGTTTTTCTTAAAGGCAGGGTTTTATTACATGGGATCAAAGAGGAAGCTATTTGCACGTACGGGTTGGTCTTAAAGGTCATCTCAAGGTGAGGTTTCACTTCATTTCTGTAATGCTTTATGTGTAGTATCAGTAGATACTGTAGATAACTGTTCTACTATACAAAAGAAGGTAGCTATCCTACAAGAGACTGAATTTAGACACCCACTCAAATCTATATTTGATTTGCTGCTGGAGGGAAATCCCTCAGTAGGAGGGCAGTGTGGAAGACTGGACCAAAGACATATCATCGTCCAGGGCCTGCCTGGACACTTTATCTGTCACTGAGCCTGGGCTGACTCCAAATGAAGATCAACGGTTTAAAAGCTTTCTAATCCCGCACTAACAAGAATGGCTGCCTGCCTCTTCTGTGTGCACTTATATCAATTACCGTGCCCAGGTCTTGGTGCTGGATACACACAGTCACTAATGTCTCTGAGTGCTGGTTGGGGTCACTGGGGGTTTATTGCAGCTTCTGGTATTTTTATTGGGAGAACACAATTTGTTAAATATATTCACGGTTCCTAAGACGAATGATGCAACTCTCATGGTTGTATCATCCTAGTAAAAAGGAAGATTCCTTCTAGACAAACGACTATGTCCTTCTCCTTATCAATTCTAAATGTACATTACAATATGAGGTGTATAGAATACTAGGTATGCAAAGTTGCATACTAGTGCCTTAAGATACTTGACTAGACTGACATAAAACAAATGAGGATTCGAATACTGCAAAGAGGTCCCTGGCCACCTTGTCAGCACTTGGTGCCTATATCCCCAGCTGGCCTAATGTCTATTTGTAAAGCATTTTCACTTAGTGCCTAGGTCCAATCTTGAAATATATCAGCAGGATAACACATAGTGAATCTCCATTGTATTGCTGCACCAATGAGAAGGCAAATAAAGCATCAGACAGGCCGCATCAGCTATAGTAATGCTGTTGAAAAATCTACTATGCAGAAAGAAATAGCTTTGGATGCGAGTAGGCAAAGTGGCATACTGATACCCTAATATACTGGAACACTCTGAGACAAAAAGAGGGCCATTTAGATACTGTCTGTACTTGGTACTAATATTACTACTCATCCTTGCAATCATCTACATAGAATTCCTCTCAGATCATCGCCGCTGCACTGCTCTGAGGGAAAAGACATAAAAAAGAGCAGCATAGCATCTCTGAAACAGTAGGCTTTAACGCCACTATACTTCAATAAAATAAACCAACCAGGGATTAATTTACCTTTGATGTGGGATAAGGTGTACCTATAATGGTATAACAGCAGACACGTTTGTTGTAGATGGGTGACACTTTAGTAGAGTGTCACGCAGTGCAAACTGTATGATAAAGATTTGGAGCGCTTGCATTTATGTTTTTTTTAATACTCAAGTGAATCCTTGAAATAGTAATGTTAGAACTGTGATACATTATCAAAATCAGTTGTACAGGAATATTGCTGTGATTTATAAGTGCAATGAGGTCGACATTTGTATTGAGAAATACAAAAATTACATTTTGAAACTGAGGGGTAAAATGCATAGTACAGACATCAATATAATATATATTGAAAGAAACTTCAATAAAATGAGCTCCATATATCTTACTGAAACCATTACTAAGGCATAGGAAGTTTTTTTTCGCTTTCTCCTTAGTTCTGGCTATTTTCTCCCCCTGTGCTGTCTGATAACCTTTTCCATTCCTGAGATGTCCTCATTAGTCCTGGATAACGGTCCCCTACATTGTCTGCAGCGTTTACAGGCTCTTCCTGATTAGGTCCTTTATCAATGACCTCAGGAAGCTCTCCAATATTGTTCTTTAGACACCTGGAGTCAGATATCTGACAAAGATCAGGACTTAACACAGAAAGCTGCCCTTGAGTAAATGGATCCCCCATGATGCATCAGTAGCAGATGTTAAAGTGGGTATATCCGAATTTCTTCAAATTCCAAATTTTACTCAAATGTGTCCCCAACACTGTAAAAGCATAATATTTAAAGATAAGAGGTCAATTGAATGTCACCGATGGGTATTAATAGGTCACAAAGGGATTCAATGTCTGTTATAGTGTATTTTCAATGGGGGGGGGGGGGAATTAAAGCGTGCACGCTTTTATTCCAAAATGACCACAAATTTGGCAATAAAATCAAATGAGAGCAAAATCGAAGGGAATTAGGGGCAATGGAACTGATAGTGAGTCAAATATATTATTTGTGAACATTCTGACTAATTTTTAGAGAAATCCATTTTTTTGGCCCCACACGTCGGATGTACTCACTTTAACCACCAGTTCCCATCAGCATATGTTGGTGGCAGGACCACATCTTGGAAAGGTTAGATATTGGGTATTGAACCAGTCTGAAGTTTTATGTCTAGATAGTGTAAGTAGTAGCTTTTGCTGGGTTTATTCAGGAATGTGACATGACGACCAAAAGGTGAAAGTTAACACAGTATGACTAAATTTGAAAAAGGTTCTTATAACATAAGAAACATTAATATTCCATTAACAAAATTGCTACAACAACCTTTTCGAGGAACAAATGCTTTAACTCCTGTAAAACTGTGAGCTTTAAACTATGTGATACACTATCTGTTCACATTTGCATTAACCTATTTAGTTAACCAGTACTCAATCCTCATTGTACAAGCTTGCTGACAAATAGTGAGAGTAATTACGGAGTGATGGTAACGGGGTGTGTGAGTCAATGATTTATTCTGAAGTTATTGTTTTGCACTAAATGGCAGGCATTAGGATTGTTGCTGAACGTTTAAAGAATGAATGCATATCTCAAACAAAATATGCCCTCTTAGAAATATAATAGAGAGTAAATGCATTCATCAATTATTGGAAGAGAGATTTAAATTAATCTTGAAATTGGTTTTGATTCTAGTTGGTTATCTCACCACATACATTAACTTATAGATTTTTGCTTAATTTCCTTGAAAGACAACAATCTCTCTGCTGGATTTATACTTCATATTTTGTCACTGATCCATCTGCAGCATCCATAAAACTACTGTTCTGATTCTCAGGACGACAATGCTGCTGTGCTACCTGTCTGTGCACAACCGCATATTTGCACTATTAATGCAAATAAGGCTCAGTCTCATGAGTTTGTAACAGCTGAAAAGTCTTTGACCGGGTGTCGTCTTTGACCGGTGTAGTCTTTGACCAGGTGTCGTCTTTGACCTGGTATCTAGAAAAAAAAGATTTTAACCAGCTGCACTGTCCAAAGTATTATGCAATAGGAAGTCCCACGAAGTACATTACATCATATACATATATAATATTTAAAAAAATTGGAAAAAAAATCTTTTCTAGATACCCGGTCGAAGAAGACACCCTGTCAAAGACTACACCGGTCAAAGACAACACCCGTTCAAAGACTTTTCAACTGTTACAAACTCATGAGACTGAGCCTTAAACTGGCGTGTCCCAAAATTTAGCAGGGATCATGTATGGTGGTGTGGTGCATCAGGTTGTTTGTTAAGTTTTAAGCTGATCCATATCTTGGTTGACAAAAACAGTTTTATGTGATGAGCACAATCCATACTTTTAGATGTGTGATAATAAAGCTAAATAAATCAACGTCCATGTATGAGGTGCCTGCAAGAAGGTTAATCAAGGGTGGAATCCCCTGATGGGAATCAGCCGTGATCTTCATGTTAGCTGTAAATTCACAATGTTAAATTCATGAATAAATCTTGTCTGACTGACCATATCCCATCTCTGAATGGTGTTAATCTGACATCAAATGTGCTATTCAGTACAAGTATATTGCTACATTAGTGATTTACTGCAAGCAGATTGGCATTGATTAGTCCTATTAATAATTGATGGTAAATGTTAGTCTGGCCCCCCCCCTTTGCCCCACCATTATTATTAGGAATGATCAGGGCCGGCTTTAGTAGATTGCCTGCTCCATTATAATCAGGAGATAATAATTAATCGGACATGAGTCCTATATGACGGAGACTTATGCTGAACTATTGATGTTGCTCATGATCCACAACAGCATGGAATACTAACAAGTGGGGCTTAGTGTAATTATCAAGTGTTATATATGGTCAGCAGAGCAATGCCCAATTCTTCGTACTAGTGGGGTTCCTTAGCAAAGCCATCGTTCATTTTGTGATAGAAGCATATAAATTGAGTGAGACATGCTTTATAGGATAGTTTATCAGATTAAGATGGGAGGCACCTGGATTTTTTTATTTAAATTTCATTTTGGGTGGTGCGAAGTAGGTCAATTAAAATAGACCAACATTTTGCAAAATTCTTTAAAGGAGCGTAATCATTGCCAAATTATATCAATGTAAACAGTAGCATGTAGCCCCAAGCATGCATGACATTATCCAATAACCAGTTTAACATATTCTGACCAGTATGATACTCATTAGCATAATTTCAATATTTGTGCTCCTAATCTAGGTCACATGTTAAAGTTCAATTTAAAGTCACAAAATTCGGTTGATAATACTTTGAGATGTAGCATTTTGGGGAAAAATAAGAACTTGGTGAAATTTAGATTTTTCATGTGAGTTTTATTGATGCTAATAAGATATAATTCAAAATCTGAAAACATTCACTTGTATACTTGAAAAAGGTTATTCTGCTTTTCCTGACATTCACTTAGGCTTTAAAGTATGTTCCATGTATGGTTATCAAGCTTCTCCTGTCTATTTTCATTATTTTCGACCTATATATACCTAATTTGCATATTTTCATTCAGAATATTGCAATTTAAATTAAAACTTCATCGAAACACCAATCAAAATAAAAATTCCATTAGATAGTGCATTTTGTAATATTTCCCCATTGGTACCTGTAATTGGAATGATTGTATCAGAATATGTGACATGTAGGGGAGAGAGGGGCACGTTGACCACCTGGGCACGTTGAACCACATGCTCTCTTTGCTATTCCTTTGGAAATTTTGCAGCAGTTTGCCTACCATATTACCACCTTATATGAACAGTTTGGAGCAGCAACATCATATTTATTTTGGGATGCTGAGGAGAAGCTCAGACAACATGAAAGGTTTTAAGCCATTGAAAGTAAAAATTTGCAATTGTTAAACTTTTCTACTTATGTTGTTACAAAACATTGCTGGCCTGAGATTTATATGGAAGTCAAAGTATATATCTAAATGGTTGTGTAGAACCTGATTTAAATGCTGAAGGTGTTATGTAATTTGAACTCAATCAACCTTATCTATGATGGTCGGAATGGGGTCTTGAAGGACTAGTTCCTGTGCAGTGCATAGAGGGACAAAGTATCACCACTTTTCACCAGAGGCCAGACTTTTTATGGTCCCCTTGTCAGCTTTTAGGCAATAGATGAGATGATATTGCTCAGTTCCATCTCTGGGTGAACCATAGGCTAACCCAACAAGTAGGCCTATGGGTTAAACCACCCATTGTTCATTAGAATTAAGCTACACAGAAGGAAACACAATATTAATATACACTTTGGTTATACAAGTAAGATAGAATACATATTTTGTTAGTTGTGATAATAGATTATTTTATAGCATATTCATATTGTGTTTATTCTCAGATGTATCATTTTTCAGAAGCAGAACAGCCTGTTTCAATATAAAAGAATATAATTAAAGATTTATATGGCACATGAAAATAGCAGCAATCCTCTGAAGATGGTTTATATTAACCTAAAGTAAAATTTGTAGGCTCTAACCCAGTGACAAAACTAGAAGCTATAATTTAATTTCCACCTTAACTATCAATAAAATATCCATATTGCTGATTATTTGAACCATTCAGTATATGTGGTTTAAGGTGCCTCAGTGGGTTGGTCAACCTGCCCAGGGCATGGGGCACATTAAACCACCCAAAGATTTTATTTACAAAAAATCAAAAGAAATACAACAAATGACCATGCTTGTTTTGCCATGGGTCGTCCATCATATAGTGCAATGATATGAGGTAACTGCTAGATACAAAATCAAAGTTCAGATGACCTGGATAAAGTCGGGGAAAAAAATGTGCATAAGTGGCTCGACGTGCTGCTCTCTACCCTATGGGGGAAGGGACCTCATTGCCCCCTGCACTCATTTTCCTGATTACCGTACTGGCACTCCGAATCTAGTCTATTTAAATTTCATGTTCACAGTGACCGGCACAAGCACATAGTCCTGTGCACTTAAGTTTGCCTTGAAGCACTTGCATAGCCATCTGCAGGCTTTCTTACACCCACAGTGTACTAGAGCATATCATACCTGGCCTGAGAAAGATCACAAGATGTGTGTGTAAGGTGCTGCTGTGTGATTTCTCCCTCTCTCTCATGTGGGATGGTCAGTTTAGGCAAGCCAAACCTCTACCAACACATACAGGATATCATTCTGTACATGTTTTCCATTATATCACATTTCCTATTGGTGACTTATACTTAGTAGCCATTACCATATCTAAGTCATCTTACAGAGGACAACACTGCTGGAGATAGTAGGCTGGGCATTTCATGTCACCAGAGATCACTAAACTAACAACAGTTGCTCCATTTTTTTATGTTTTACCACAATTATCATAATAATACAGGTAACAAAAATTGATTCCTCAACTTTATAAAAAAAAGATCTACTCATGTTCCTACTTCTGCTCAAAGAAATGCTCACTTACTGCAGCTTTTGTTATTCAACTGTTCAGTATATTTGTGCCTTTTGACTGGCCTTATCAATTGATTCTGCTAAGGAGCCAACTCTGCATGCCACCTATTAATGTAAAAGATAAGTGAGCTTCCTTGACTTTAGGCACACACCTGTCAAGCTGTGCAGGCTCATAGCATTTTATGCCAGACACATTCTGACATTGAATGCACTTCTGTCATGCATGGCTTTTCATGTATCATGGGTATCATGTCTGCCATGGTGCGTGCCGCAATAGAGTAGGAAGCCTGTTTAACTGGCATGATAAAAACATATTGATGGCAAGATCTAGAAAAGTTTTTTTGTGAACGGATGTAAGGATATTTGGCTGCCAGTGATGGCTGAGCTACAAAATTGAAGCATGTGTGGGTGAGGGCAGTCTGGCAAGTCTACCGGCATTGTTCTATACTCCTTGCACAGGATCTCACCTATGTAAGGCTTTCCTCAGTCAAAAACAGTACCTATAATGTTGTTTAAAATCCATGATAATTTAGATAATGTCAACATTGAAGAGTAGATTGCCTAAATAAAACTTCCTTTGGCTTTTGGATGATTTCACAAAGAACAGAAGAATATAATTACGCTGTGCTCCTGGTCCCCTGTAACAACAGGTATAACAGGCACGGCCCTCAGGGCAGTTTGCTTTTTTGCCTGATTATTGAAGAGGGGAAGAATAGACTTGATCTATCACTGGTGAACTATCAGTATGAAGTATGCTATTGCTTTTAAATTGGTACAGCCCTTGATATCATCAAAATAATGGTGTGTCTATGACAAACTAATGCAATCATATTGATTCAGGTTGTTGCCCACTATATAAGAGACCAGCTCTAGAAACCCACTCAGATACATATTTGATTTGCTGCTGGAGGGGATTGCCTCAGCAGGAGGGTCGTGTAAGAGATGTATGATTGTCAAGGGCCTGACCAGGCACTTTATCTGTCACTGAGCTCAGGCTGACTCCAAATGAATATCAGCGGTTTAAAAGCTTTCTAATCCCGCACTAACAAAAATGGCTGCATGGCTCTTCTGTGTGCACTTATGTCAATTACTGTGCCCAGGTCTTGGTGCTTGATACACACAGTCACTGATGTCTTGCATTGCTGGTAGGGGGCACTGGAGACTCACTTCAAATTTTGCAATTTCCGCAGGGAACACATTATTTCCCAGTCCCTCAAACACATTCATTTACTTAGTCAGAAGATTTATATGAACAACTGTCAAATAGTATGGAAACTAAGAAAATAATTTGTATCCCACATGTTGTATTTGCCTTCCCACACGACAGCAAATATATAAACGCATAATGATAGTGGACAGGCAAAAAGATGAAGTGATACTCCTCCTGGTCATCAAAAAGGGCCATTGCTGTACTGTTACAACACCTAGAACCAATGCCCCTACCCATTTATCTATGACGCATTTCCTCTTAGTACTGCCTAGTCTCCTTTACTGCTTAGATTTCCTCTAAAATCAATTGCTCTGCTACCAAATGGACAAAAATAATAAAAAGAGAAAGATTGCACATGCAGCACCAACTGTACTTCAATAGGGATCAATTTACCTTTGATGAAGGATACGATGCAGCTGTAGTACAGTGTGGACTTTTTTTCTTTGAATACAACAAATTCTTAAATATGAATAACAAAGAAGAAAGGAAGCTGAGTTTACTGCGTAGGCAAAGTAGCAAGGAGAAACCTCAAGTATGGGACAAAAGGAGGATTTAAATGCTACAAAAACACCAAGATGCTGTTACCATCTGCACTTTGTACCAAGATCACTGTCATTCCCACTTGGTATCACTCACCCATATCACTACCTACCCATACTCTTTATCTTTCCTCTCAAGTTGTTTGCACCCAACTGTTCTGTCATTGCAAAAGGAAAAGACTGATAAAAAAAAGGAGCATCTCTTAGCAATAGTAGAGTTTATCTTGGTAAACATTCTAGCAGTGATCTATTTACCTTTGAGGTAGGATAATGTCTAGCTTTAGTACAGTATGGATGTTATGTTGTATTTTCACTTCAGTCATCTAGTGCATACAGCATGGGAAAGTCTTGAAGCGGTCAATATAATACTTCAATGAAATCAGCAATGCAGCATGATAGTTGCTGTAGAATGTTACTAAATTAAGTTGTATATTCACATGTTTTGCTGCACTTAGAATCATATTCAATTATGTAGACCTTAGGCCTATAAAAGGAATACATAAGTTTACACATGGAAATAAAGTATACTAGATGAACAACTGATTCTTAATAAGCAAACATTGACAAGAGGTCTGTCCAATTCATGACAAATCTGTAGGACCAAGGCTTTGTGTAGTTCAACCCGACAGGAAGTACATCACCTAATATCACAGCCAAGAAACCTTCACACTAATCTTTGATCCTGCATTCAATCTTGATCTAGCGACTATATTTATTCTTATCTTGACACAAGCTTTTATGTCCCCCGAAATAGTGTGCTATTCTTATCTTATCTCTCCCACGCTGCCCTCATTAGTCCTGGTTATCTCCCCCTGCCCTGTGTGTGGTATTCAGCAGCTTGTCCTTTATCGAGGACCTCAGGAAGCTCCCCCACAATGGCCCTCAGACACCTGGTGTTATTTTTCTGACAAAGATCTGGATTTCCCGCAGAAAGCTGCCTTTGGACACTGCGATAATTAGATCTCCCATGATGCAGCAGTCACAGATGCTGCCCACCAGGTCCCCTGGTGGTGGTTGGGGGAATCAGACTTTGTCTTTGTCTTAGTCAGGTTAATGTGGTGTGTTCTAAAGAAAGTTTATGTTTGTGCTTTGTTGTATGAGGCATTCTTCTAGGGATGAATATATCATTCTAGAAATCATTATATCAATCTAGATATATCAGAGTAGATGATAACTAGTGTGACATAGTGATGGCCTTCTAATCTGGATATTTTCAAAAACCATATTAATTCAAAAAGAAATGTGCCCCATATGAACTACTCAACATAATATACATTACGCCACAGACCGTCGCCTCCCTGACTCTCCACTAGCCAGCCACTTATCGAGTGTGTCTTTGAGCAGCCAGCAACTTGTAGAAGAACTTTGTCTTCAACCATGTTGGCTACTTAGCACTTCTGGGAGACTTAGACCTTCCAAATTATCACCCATCACTTGGGGGAGCTGGCTTTTGCAAAAGAAATTTATGCAAGACTGGTTTCTTGAATTAGTAATATTTTGTAATGGCTTATTGCAATGCATGGAGCTTGTTTTATCGATTGGCATCCTCGATGTGTTTTTGTTCTCCTTGGTGTGTATGCCCAGTTGGTAATGCAGAAGCTGTGTAGTTGTAGCTGATTATAATGGGACTGTGTGCGGCTTATAGAGGGACTGTGTGACACAGTCATAAAACAATGCCTGTGTCTCTGAGCACCCAAAGGGTCTACTAGAGTGCTTCCAGATGTTATTGTTTGAGCACCAAAAATGATTATATTTTCTGATCAATATTTGTGCTCTTGTTTCTTCAAAAAAGCATTTTGTAAAATTGTTTAAGATATTCACGACTATTTCATGAGTATTTCTATTCTAATACAGAAATATTTCAACTAGTTCCAAGTGATTCTGGTTTATATCAGGTTCTCTCCTTCTTTATCCCTCACCATACACCTAGAATCAATTACAACTGACTTTACTGTCTGCTATATCTTTATACTTACACCTGTGCTACCTGTCATTTGTCTGGTTGATGCAAGGGGACAGCTTATACAAAAGGAACTGAGATTAGGACAAATCCTATGGGAGGAAAGTCCAGACAGAAACAGCTATAATTGTCAGACAGAATAAAACAGCAAATACTACATTGACAGAATTAGTTGTCTCAGAAGTAACTTTCAATTTCAATTAGACCTATTGAAAGACAATGCATGTTGTCCTCCCAGACGGACTCTTATTATTCAAATAATAATATTGATATTGAACCTTGATTGAAACAGACCTTTTGAATCCTGTAAAACCAACAGCTTTAAAACTACATACAATAGTAGCTATTTCTAGTTGCACATTGTATTTGGACTCTGACATATTTATTTGTCATAAATTTGTTACCAAAAATGATAAGATTGATTGAAATGAAATGACAATCAATCATGTCAGCTGGTGATTTACTTGAATGTTATTGTTTTGCACTAAATGCAAACATAAGTGCATCTTTCTAATTCCAATAAAGCAGAATCTTGAATTGAAGATGGATACATAATCAATTCTGAACCTGACTAAAGTTTATGATCTCTCAAACATAACATGATAATGCTTAATTTATCAACCAATTGAATATTGCTTAAGATCAAAAATTAGAATCATTGAAACTCTGTGGAATCTTTGGCTTAAATATGGTTACTGACCAAGCAAATGTTATTGCACTTACTGTTCTTATTCTCAGGACGAGGTCTCCTACCCGTCTGTGCATAACCAATTATTTACACATTCAAAATAAATAAGATGCCGTGTCCCAGAATCAAGCAGGGATCACGCAGGGTGTTGTGGCTGCTCCGTCTCAGGTTGTTTGTTTAGTTTTAGGTGGATCCATATTGTGGTCGGCCAAAAGCAGATTTCTATTTGATGAGCACAATGAGTGCTTTTAGGCTGATGACGCTGAATGAATTACTGATGAAGACATATGTTCATTTCTGCAATTTATCAATAAAAGACAAGGGTGTCAGTCTACAGAGTAAATATTTTATGTCACCCTTTTGCCTCATATCACATTAATTAATATTTTCAAAAAATTCCTGGTTAGCTACATTGCCAGGACGCTACAGGACAGACACTTGTGTTAGACTGGTTCACTTTAGCATCAATTAACATAGGCTTTTCAGCAGGAGAATTAATATATACATCAGTGCTAACAGGCATGTTATACTTAATTTTCACATTAGAAATAGTAACAGTTTGTATAAAACAGTTTGTAAATAGCTAATCAATAGTACTCAGTCACAGGTTAATGGGTTACTGCCCACTTTGGTCCCTATCACCAAGATATAACTTATTGTATTTACTGATGTTACTCTGAAAACATTGGGCAATCATCCTACTGCCTAAGGATGAAATGTGAGACTGTTACCCCGAAGCCATTGGTCCATTAAAAATGAACTGACCCTGGTTGAAACCAAAGATAGAGTTAATTCTCTGTGGCTGTATACATTTGTACTTATACAAACCCGCAAATATAACAAACTTTTTTGCAATACGATTATCATATTTTAGAAGAAAGGTTATTTATATGTTGAGTTTTAGACTCTTCTATATCAGCAGGCTGGGAACACCAGTATTCTAAAACACAATTTGTTGGAAGTTTCTATTCATGGCCTAGGATAGAATTTCACAGAGAAACATTTATTGTGGAGGGAATATGGCCACTGATGGAATGCACTAGACCCAGATATTGCATTTCAGCTTTGGTATTCACTGTCGGAACCATGGTTCAGGTTTATGTACAATGAATCCTATAATAATACATGTCATTCCTCACATTTCTTACCATAAGTTACACAGGTACATCATTCTGGAAAATCAAATCAAACATTGCCGCCTGAAACTCCCATATATTTTTAAAATACACTTGGTAGGGAGGACCGAATATATATCCAGATTTTCCAAGCTTATGGAAAGCACAGCACATAGTCTGTTTTTTTAGCAAATCAAAGACACACTTAAAACATTCCAGTAAATATCACTGAAAGCTTCCTGAATTCCATTGTAACCATTCAGTGATGTTTACATGGTGCTTATTGAATCTAAATCTAACTGAATGCAAACTTTGATGCAGTGGTAGGACTGGGTTTCATAATTAAAGTGATTAAATGGCTTGATAATTACATTTCATAGTAAATAAACCAAATGAATGAACAAACCAAATCAAAGCATGGACCAAAAACTAGCAATACAGTCCATGTATGTATGTACCCTGTTCCTTCGCTGCTTCACTGATACAACTAGAAAGGCATGTCACCCTTGTGCATTGACATCTGCACCTAAGCATTCTGGTGCATGGCTTGGCTGGAAGCCTTAACCTTTGGCATGCTACACACTACACTGAAAGCACATAAATAGCAAACAATGTTAGCTGCCAGCTCTACATACTATACACATACAGGACCTGTTTACCAACTCCTTGCAGTAATCCCAGACCCAACACACTAAGGTGCATAGTTGCTTATTTATATTACTCACTCATTTTGTACACAGGAACGCTTTTACAGAAATGAAAAGGTACCCATCGTTTTTGCTGTTACAATATGTAGTACTGTTGCACCAGGAAGAGCTTTGTCAGCCAGCATGAAAGACATCTACCGAAGATTAATGAAGAGAAACTAAGCAGACTTTGGTGTTTTATTAATCAGCATGTGAAGCTCTACAAAATAAACGAAATCCCTCTCCTGTTTTTTTACAAGAGAGTCTTTTTTCGTTTAGCAAGAACTCCTTTCTAGCTCATACTATTCAAAGGTATATACTGTGAAGATAATGATCATCTCAACCTTCTCCTAAAGATACAATTTATCTGAGAGATTATGTAGAAAGAAATGAGTTTGAACTTTTACTGAGGAAGTCTTCTTAAAGGAAAAAAGGAAAAGCCCTGCTTTCACCTGGCTTCTGTCATACAATCACGCTTGCATCACTTCATCACTATATTCTACATGCTGCAGGGCTTGTTTTAGAGTTACTTATGTACGTACCTTAAAAATAACTAGCCTCAATTCATATTGGTGTAGACTTGGCTTTGTGTGACGCTTCATCAGAAAGTAGGGCACATACTGGGGGTTTGAAGTCCAAGTAAGTACTCACCTAATTGGCCTCTGAAGTCAACAAATGACCATCTAGGAGTAAATACTGTACACTTTTTGTTGAGAATATGCTGTGTGGTCAGAAAACTTAACATAGGATTGTTCTGCCTGCCTGCCAGATACTTGATTGACAACCTCCTTTCTGGTGTGAAAGTAACAGCAGCCAATCAATATTAAAATATATTGTGATTCATCTTCATGTGTATGCCCCTCTCACACTGTAATTTGAAAATAAATTAGGTAGGCTCCCCTCATTATTTCATTAGAGTGATTTGACATTGTTCTCTGGGTCCTTCAATGCTGTATTGGTGCTTTAATTATGTCTTTGCTCGAATTATGATTAAAACCCCATCATCCTATAATAAAGTCAGAATATATACCTACGGGATGGTCATAGAATGCACAGATTATTTGACGCATAGCCATACATTTAAATGACAGTCAGCTAGTCTTTTACCCCAGTCAGACTGAGCCTCCTGTGATAGTCCCATAAAATTACTCTCTTTCGAGAGTAAGCCTGATCCTTGAATGACAGTCAGGCAAAACAATTCTTTAGACCAGAGTCAGGCTGACTTTCATTCCCCTGTCAGGCAATGTCTGACTCTGGAATCAGGGTCAGTTAGCCTGAGCTGTCTTTGTTCACTACCAGGTGGGGACACAATACAGTATTGGGATTAATGGTAGGGTATAAGACACCATTCTTGTGGATCAGGAAATTATATACATTGAGATTCTGGAGTCACCTCTGACATACCTAAATGACTGGTGGTCTGTGATAGCACACCCTTTCCTATTCAGGACAACAGAACTATTTTATATAGTATTTCTTTTACCAGTGTCAGGGAGGCCATATAGATATATAAATATATACACTAGTCTTAGAGCAGAGATTCCAGCTTGGCCTGACTTTCACTGAGGCCAAAGTCCAAAATTGCTAGACTCACATACACATATGAGTACAGCTTGGCTCGACTATCAATAGCCAGAGTCTGGCATTGCTGTACTCTTGCTCTAGGTACAGGCCAGCATTGCCAGCCTACCCTTGAGCATTAAAGTCAGGCAGTGTTGATTTCTTGGACAGGAGGATCCAGCAGAGGGTTCAGCACGGCCTGACTGTCATACCACCCTGAGTCAGGCTGGACCCTCTCTACTGTCAAAGTCAGTCTGACCATCACATGAGAGTGCTTTTGGCGACACTTGCCTGACTGTGCTATGTGAGTCCAGGTGACTCTCACTTTTCCCTCTGTGTTCATATCCTTGTGTTTAACCTGACAGTTTGGGCTCAAAACAGATGAGGATTTAAGTGCTGAGAAAATGTCATCCCGCTACTGAAGGCACTTCGTACCAATACTACCACCTAGTCTTTATCTAGAAAGCAGTACCATTTAATACCACTTAGTACCTACATTTTTTGAGTGACCTACATAAAGGGCAAGAGTATATTATATTCCTTTCTAAAAAACCATGGCCATTGCTCTCTTTTCACTCATCAACTACTGCATAATAGTCCCTATAACTAAGTATAAGCTGCATGGCCCTTAAAGACTGAGATTATGATCAAAAACCATCATCCTATAATAAAATTGTTAGAAAATATACCTACGGGTGGTCATAGAATGCACAGATTATTTGATGTTTTTCTAGATTGAATATTGGTGTGTGTACGCATCCCCCCGTCTTTAGTATTGTATTTGTTACACCATCGAGTACATCCTACTACATGCATCTGTATATTGAATGTTTAAGAGAAAGCTGACTTTTTTTTCACTTCCTTTTTTTGCTTCAGTCAGTAGAAGGATATAGCCCAGGTTGCAGTAACCTGAGAGGAACAAATATCTCTTTTTATTTTTTACATGCTGCAAGGCTGTTCTATATGCTCTAATTTTTCTCATCAGATATGGGGTTTGAAATATAATGTGTTTGTCCACGATGTTTATTATGAGGCCACAATATTTGTACAACCCCACGCTCAATGATATATGTGCTGGTATCTATATTTTTTCTGGGGAGGGAGTATACATTTTTAAGTCAAACATGATCAAAGTGGAGCAATGTAGCTATGATCTGACTGGTATTTAACAGTTTTCAAGTTAAATGCCTTATATTGCCGAGTATTCTGGCCATCCTCCCCACATTACTCTGTGTTTAAGCTATATATTCAAAGGTAATCGTCTGCATGCCACTATTATAATACAAACTCCAACTACCCACAGACCTTTTTTATTCACTTAATAACGCCAAGCTGTTATTGATATCACATATAACAGAGAGCTTCTCTGTGTTCCCAGTTACATGGTGTATTAGAAGGCAATAACAAGACTCAGATTGCCTGAATAAGGCTGATCCACATGTGTATTATATGACATCAATTATAGAGAGGTGGCAGGGCCTTAGACGCTGTATGTAGCTGTATAACCTTTGAACAACCTAGTATCAATATCACAGATTTAGGAGAGCTACTCACTGATCCCAATTACACAGAGTACAAGAATGTAATAGCTGAAAGGACAAGACTATGATTGCCTCGCTAAATTGGAAATGAGCTGATATTTAAAAAAACACGAAAAATATAATTACCCTGTGCTCCCCCCCCCCTGTAACAACAGAGTTAATTGACAAGGCCTAGGGGGTAATCGGTACTTTTTGCAGTATAAGGGGAAGAGTAAATTTCACATGCTACTGGTTAGCAATAAATATTAAGTATGTTCTCAATATGATAAGCCTATAATATAGCCAGTTAAATATATCCCTATCAGCTTGTAGATCATTAATAAACAGGGTTGTAAACATGAACTGGGGTGGATGACCATATTATCTTCTTGTCGTGTCTTGGCATTTCCCAAATTGAAATTATATTGCTAAACTATCTGATTGAGCAAAACCAGGATTTTAAGGTATGAACTCATATTTTTATACAATGCAACATCAACTCAATATTTGGAAATATATTATAAAAATAAGCATACAGTATGTGCATCAAAGAAGCCATAGATAGTGTTAAGTTGTAATAATAATTAGGAAGAAATTGGCCTGTTTTTGACTGAGCAGGTCCTACAGTGATTCAATGTAATATCTCGAACTGCATCTCCAACTGCATGGGACTATAAGAACATTACACCACAGCCGAGCCTCCCCCCTCCCTGACACTATGCACAGTATCTCTACCCTTCAGACCCTTATCTTATGAGTTATTCTACAACCAGCCACCGTGAGAAGATCAAGTCTTAAACAGTATAAGCTCCTTTTTTCTTGAAGGCTAACAAACTCAGACTTTCCCTATTATCACTCATCACTGGAGGCAGCTTGGTCTATGCTATTTTCGTCAGGATATGGCTAAATACAGATGATAAAGCAATTAAATACTTTTGGAAAGTAATGATATTTTGCTCTTGTGTTGAATTAGTATTGCTTCTGCCAATTCTTTTATCTTCTTTTTATGAATTGCCATTTTCAATGGTGTTTATGTTGTGTTAGGTATCTATGCCCAGCTGTAAAATCAGTGTAGCTGTAGCTGATTATAAAGGAACAATGCCCGTGTCCCTGAGCAGCCAAACCTCATCTAGGCCGCCTACCAGCCTAGAAGTGTCGGCATCTAAAAGGATCATATTTCCTGATCCATAGTTGTGCTCTTATTCTCTTTGATAAAATAAATATGCAAGTAAAGTTAAGTGGGATGCATTTATAGAACAATGCCTTGTCTCTGAGCACCCAGAGCTCATTTAGGGAGCCTTTCGGCCTTGAAGTGTCTGCTAGAGGTTGGAGCTTTTAATTCTTATTATATCAGTATCTAAAGGGATTATATTTCCTGATCCGTATTTGTGATCTTGTTTCTTCAATAAGCCGCAACTGTAAAGTTAAGTTGTTTCATCTGTTAAGAAATGCTATCTGTTTTATATTGCAGTATTTCTTATACGGGCAATTTAGTCAGCATCAGGTGCAATGCAGGTGCAGTTCTCTCGGATAAGATTCTTTATAAACCCTCACTATACACAGAACAAATTAAGCCTTAGATTTTAAATTAAAGCTACACGGGATTATGTAGTACAATGTATCGCCATAGTCATACAATGTGTTACCTGCTCTCTGTCTGGCTGATATAAAGGGACAGCCTATAGGAAGAAGGATTAGGACAAATCCTATTAGAGCAACATCCTGTGAGAAAAGCCAGACACAGAGGGATATACCGTTTTAGACAGAATAAACGATCAAGGGCAGGTATACCTCGACAGTATAGATGGTCCAAGCAGTACTTTTTTTTTTCAGGTAGACCTGTTAAAAGACAATGCATGTTGTTCTATTTGGCAAACCATTAATGCTCAAAAAACAAAACTTACATTAAAGATTTTATAAGGTTCGCTCTTATACTACACCAAATATTTGCACTTTCAATACATATAAGCTGGTGTGTCCCAGAACCTAGCAGGCATCACACATGGTGGTGTGGCTGCTCGGTCTCAGCTTGTGTGTCTAGTTTTAGTTGAGTCCATACTGCGGTAGACGAAATACAGATTTCTATGTGATGAGCACAATCTATAATTTTAACGTTTGCTGATAAAGCTGAATGGAGCAGTCTCCATGCCGGAAGGTATAAGCTGTTACACCTTATCTCTGAATGATGATAAGGCCAAAAAAAATAGGTTTGTTTCAGGTCATCCGACAGACCCTATCAAAACAGGACCAACCCTACGTTTTTTTATTCATAATGAATAAATGTTCGTATTGTTACCATTTTTTGGTCAATTTTCGGGTCTTCGGACCGCCCGGCTGGTGTTTTCATGATTAAACAAAAGAAGTAAAAAAAATCAAAAAAATCTGACCTACCGACCCTACATATTATGCCCATGTTACCTGAAACAAACCTTCTTTTTTTTGGGCCTAAATAGCACTTGTGACACTGATTGTGCTATACAATAAAGAACATAGTGCTTTATCATAGATCTACTACTTTCACATTGGCATTGATAAGTCTCCTCAATGATTGAAGGATCATTGTTAGTCTGCCCCCAACCCAACCTTAACCACAGAGATAGTCGAGGGCAGCTTTGGCTGATTGCCTGCTCCATCATACTATCAAGGGGTACACCAGGAGGTCTCTGGGGATCAGTTATGAAGTAATTACTGAGTCCTATATGATATATCATATAGCCAAGTAATCACATAAGTCTCCATAGAGACTTATGCTGAATTATTGATGTCTTCCTGAGCTACAGCTGAAGGAGTTACTGACCAGCGGGGCTCATTGCTATAACTAAGTGCTAAATATAGTCAACAAAACAACCCCACATGTATGTTACCTAACTAAGTGCTATAACTAAGTGCTAAATACAGTCCACAGAGCAACCCCACATGTATGTTACCTAACTAAGTGCTATAACTAAGTGCTAAATACAGTCAACAGAGCAACCCCACATGTATGTTACCTAACATGACCCATGGCAGAGGAAGTGATTAAAGTAAGCCTGATTAAGACTGAAGCTACCCTGTATAAAACTGACTGTCGATGAAATATTGTTAACGGTGGGCTTTTGTGTGCTACACATCCTGCAGAAAGTAGACTATAAGACACTCCCTGTACACTGTACACTTTCTGTACTTACTTCTGTGTGCTACAAGTCCTGCAGACAGTAGACTATAAGGCACTCCCTGTACACTGTACACTTTCTGTACTTACTTCTGTGTGCTACAAGTCCTGCAGACAGTAGACTATAAGGTGCCATGCATGCCGATGGTGTCTGATCATTTGCCATATTCCAAACCAAACCAACCACACACTCCCTGTACACTGTACACTTTCTGTACTTACTTCTGTGTGCTACAAGTCCTGCAGACAGTAGACTATAAGGTACTCCCTGTACACTGTACACTTTCTGTACTTACTTCTGTGTGCTACAAGTCCTGCAGACAGTAGACTATAAGGCACTCCCTGTACACTGTACATAGCTAGTATTGCATGATAAGGCCACGTATGGGCCGTACCAGCCCGAGGTGCATCTGCCTTTATAAGGCAGATGCACCGAGGGCTGGTGCGCCCCATGCGTGACCTTATCATGCAATACAAGCTTTATTACACGACCAAAAGGCAATTTTTTAGCCCCCCTACCTATTAGTTGTTGTTTACATCGCCAATTTAGTTGTTTATATCGTTAATTTACATCGTTCACATCGTCGTTTGCTTTGTTTACATCGCCGCCATTGTTATATCACGTGACCAAAATGCTGCCCTCTGATTGGTCTAGAGCAGCAAAAAGCGTACCACACCCCCGGGTGGTACGCAAAAACGTACCACACCCCCGGGTGGTACGCTTTTATTGAATAAACAAACACAGGATCGTACCAATATTGTTAGGTCGTGTAATAAACTTTCTGTACTTACTTCTGTGTGCTACAAGTCCTGCAGACAGTAGACTATAAGGCACTCCCTGTACACTGCACACTTTCTGTACTTACTTCTGTGTGCTACAAGTCCTGCAGACAGTAGACTATGAAGTGCTACACACCCCCTGTACACTGTACATTTTCTGTACTTACTTCTGTGTGCTACAAGTCATGCAGACAGTAGACTATAAGGTACTCCCTGTACACTGCACACTTTCTGTACTTACTTCTGTGTGCTACAAGTCCTGCAGACAGTAGACTATAATACACACTCCCTGTACACTGTACACTTTCTGTACTTACTTCTGTGTGCTACAAGTCCTGCAGACAGTAGACTATAAGGTACTCCCTGTACACTGTACACTTTCTGTACTTACTTCTGTGTGCTACAAGTCCTACAGACAGTAGACTATAGGGTGCTACACACCCCCTGTACACTGTACACTTTCTGTACTTACTTCTGTGTGCTACAAGTCCTGCAGACAGTAGACTATAAGGCACCCCCTGTACACTGCACACTTTCTGTACTTACTTCTGTGTGCTACAAGTCCTGCAGACAGTAGACTATAAGGCACCCCCTGTACACTGTACACTTTCTGTACTAACTTCTGTGTGCTACAAGTCCTGCAGACAGTAGACCATAAGGTGCTACACACCCCCTGTACACTCACTGCACGAAAACTCCTGTTTAAGTATATTTAAGGTTTGCTAAAACAACCAGGAAATGTCATGGCAATGTCATATGACATTTCCGGTAAATGTAGGCTCACCTAAATTTACCGGAAATGTCATATGCCATTTCCGGTATATTTAAGTTCTTCTTAAATTTACTGGGAAAATTTACGGGCAAATTTTAAATGACATGACAGGGCACCTTCAACATACTTTTACCTACTTTAAGCAGCTGGGAGAGAGGTGTGGCCATGTTGCTGCTCTGTAGGCTGCCAGGAGGCAGTGTATGACACCTTGTACGCGCCCTGGGAGTGTAGGCAGCTGGGGGAGAGGTGTGGCCGTGTTTGCTGCACTGTAGAGCCGTCAGGAGGGAGTATATGACATATTCTCCGCGCCCCAGGAGTACAGGCAGCTGGGGGAGTGGTGTGGCCGTGTTTGCTGCACTGTAGAGCCGCCAGGAGGGAGTATATGACACATTCTCCGCGCCCCGGGAGTACAGGCAGTTGGGGGAGTGGTGTGGCCGTGTTTGCCACACCACTCCCCCGTGAAAACCTAAATGCACTTATATCGAGATTTTCGTGCGGTGACTGTACACTGTCTGTACTTACTTTTGTGTGCTACACATCCTGCAGACAGTAGACTATAAGGCACCCCCTGTACACTGCACACTTTCTGTACTTACTTCTGTGTGCTACAAGTCCTGCAGACAGTAGACTATAAGGTGTTACACACTCCCTGTACACTGTACACTTTCTGTACTTACTTCTGTGTGCTACAAGTCATGCAGACAGTAGACTATAAGGCACTCCCTGTACACTGCACACTTTCTGTACTTACTTCTGTGTGCTACAAGTCCTGCAAACAGTAGACTATAAGGCACTCCCTGTACACTGTACACTTTCTGTACTTACTTCTGTGTGCTACAAGTCCTGCAGACAGTAGACTATAAGGCACTCCCTGTACACTGTACACTTTCTGTACTTACTTCTGTGTGCTACAAGTCCTGCAGACAGTAGACTATAAGGCACTCCCTGTACACTGTACACTTTCTGTACTTACTTCTGTGTGCTACAAGTCCTGCAGACAGTAAACGGTGCCACACACTCCCTGTACACTGTACACTTTCTGTACTTACGCTTGTAGCTAGAGTCTAGGTATGAATTACCTGTCAGCTACTTGCATGTAATCCGATTCAGGGGCTGTGTGTGGTTGAATTAATTGTGAGGTAGAGGTAGGATGACTGCTAGGGACGTAGTAGAGGAATCTAACATCTCTTATAGGGCCATTCCACAGTATATAGACAGATTTGAGGAACTTTCCCCGCATGACCCCCTCAGATCCTAATAATTTTCAACCTACATGAAGATGTATGTGGTTCATGACCACATGCAAAATTGTAGCTTCCAACTCCCGTAACTTTCCGAGATTTTGGCCGCTGAACATGAGGGGGTTTGGCCCTCAGTTTGCAAAATCCCAATTTGGTCTCATCTTCAAAGTGCAATATTTTCAAGATGCAATGAGCTAGAGGTCTGGTATTGCTTCAGTTATCTCACACATTCATACACTCTTAGGAAATGCCAATATTGGGAGGTTTTGATAAAGGTTTATACTTGAACAATGAGCATAAAAGGTGGTAAATTTTCCTGTTTGAACTGAAATTTGAAAAAGTTTGAAAATTCATAGCATCAAAACCGCTACTTTAAATGCCCTAGAAATTTGGATTCCAAATGTCAATGAAGGTTTGAACACGAAAATCAAAGATGCAGTGTCTGCCATGATATTTAAATCCAATATGGCCGTCTCAAAAAGGGCAAAAATCGATTTTTGCCACTTTTCAATGCCCAATTTTGGTAGGAGGGATAAATAGTACCAGCTAATGCTCTTCACCAATCAAGAGGCCATTATGTGCCTTAAGTCTGATAGCAATATGGTATTGGTCCTATGTCTCCTTCTGGTGAAAATCGGGGGACGGAAAATGGTAAAAATGGTATTTTCAAATGATTTGTATTTTTCATAATTCTCTTAGAAATAATTAAATATACAAAGCATAGTTTATATCAGGTAACTGATGCCCCCTAAATCATGGTACCAAACTTGTTTAAATGCTTTGGTTCTTTCCATTGAAAGAAACACCATTAAATTGAGGAAAATACAGAAATAAGAAAAGAAAACCCAGCAAACTCGTGTTACTCTTATTTCTCAAACTTCTTTGGAGTAAAAAAGAGGTTATAAGACCATAACATGTTTGTTTTGGTAGAGAACAAATATACCATAAATATAATTTAGAACCTGGTTTGGTACATGAATTTGTCCATTTAGATTTGGCCAAGTCAGTTACAATATATCTCTCATTCATCACGTTAAGATGATTTGGGATTCCCTGAGATAACTTTTGTATTAAAAGGAATCAAAAGGTTGAATTCATCTAATCCTGAACGATCCTTCTCTATCAAGTAAGCCCTTACAATGTGTTATAGACTATGTAAAGCAAATTTGGATTTCCATCAGGGTGGGAGCGGTTAATGTGACATGGTCCAATAATTGGCACTCAAAAATCAATCCTGTTAAAAAAACCAAAAATGTTCCATATGGCCATACTTAATGTACTACCTACTTCATTTACTCTCATTCAATATGATTCAGCTTAGAATTCAACCAACTATCAGATTTAGGCTCAATTAAATACTTTTGGAGTGCACGCTATGATTGCACTCATTGAAAATACACTGTAAAGACTATACCTGCACCAACATGGGACATTCTATTTAAGGTATAATTTCCCAGAGAGGGCATTTTTAATGCACCCCATTCTTCAAATATGATAGTGTACTGAAATTTGGAACACATTTCAGTAGGAATTGAAATATGGGAAAAATCGGACCATGCCACTTTAAGGTTGTCATCCACCATTACCCATTAGAATTGAGGATTTGATCTCCATACTAGTACCTAAAGAAGCAGATACATGTTACCCAACTCCTAAGCTCTTTCATGTTTATTTACTTTAAATAATGCCAAATCAGATACATGCAGTCTAAATACAATGCATTTGACATAGATGTGCCATAGCCCCTGGCCAAATTGAAATCGAAGGGATTTGAGTACCAAACCGGGGTTTAGAGTAGCCTATGTATGCATAGATTTAAATTAATCTATATACCTTTCTGCTATATATAACATGTTATTGTCCTCCTACTTTACACAACATAAAGTTAAAATAAAGAATAAAGAGGTTAGTTTTTTCTTCGCTTATTCTCTGTTTTTTTTACTCATATTGACATGTTATATTTTAATGGAAAGAACCAAAGCACTGAAGCAAGTTTGGTACCATGATTTAGGGGGCATCAGTTACTTTTGCCTAATTTAAACTATGCTATGATTTTGTATATTTAACTATTGCTAAGAGATAATGAAAAGTACAATTTCTTGGAAAATACCAGTTTTACCATTTTCCGTCCCCAGATTTTCACCAGAAGGAGACATAGGACCAATACCATATTGCTTTCAGACTTAAGGCACATAATGGCCTCTTGATTGGTGAAGAGCATTAGCTGGTACTATTTATCCCTCCTACCAAAATTGGGCATTGAAAAGTGGCAAAAATCGATTTTTGCCCTTTTTGAGACGGCCATATTGGATTTAAATATCATGGCAGACACAGCATCTTTGATTTTCATGTTCAGACCTTCATTGTCATTTGGAATCCAAATTTCTAGGGCATTTAAAGTAGCGGTTTTGATGCTATGAATTTTCAAACCTTTTCAAAATTCAGTTCAAACAGGAAAATTTACCACCTTTTATGCTCATTGTTCAAGTATAAACCTTTATCAAAACCTCCCAATATTGGCATTTCCTAAGAGTGTATGAATGTGTGGGACACTTGAAGCAATACCAGACCTCTAGCTCATTGCATCTTGAAAATATTGCACTTTGAAGATGAGACCAAATTGGGATTTTGCAAACTGAGGGCCAAACCCCCTCATGTTCAGCGGCCAAAATCTCGGAAAGTTACGGGAGTTGGAAGCTACAATTTTGCATGTGGTCATGAACCACATACATCTTCATGTAGGTGGAAAATTATTAGGATCTGAGGGGGTCATGCGGGGACCACTCGTTGAAATACTGTGGAATGGCCCTATAGTGCACATAACATGTAACATCATTGAAGAGAGGCATTTAGTGTGTTAGTATCCTTCCATATGACATACTTTCCCAATGCAGTCAGTTTTGTAAAACCAGAGATGTGGGTCTCAGCTGTGGGTACCAGAGCTGGCATTATACTGACAAGAAACACAACCTGTGTCCATCTGGGACTCGCTATCTACAATGTTATTGTCTTGTTGATGCTTGGTAAAATAAAGGCTTGTTTCAGGCAACATGGTTCTGAAAATAAGGGGAGGTAGGTGCATTTTATTGATTCCCCTGTAGTAGTAGTGTTGCCATACTATTGCTATCTGAGAAAGCCATTTGTTGTCACAGTGCGCCCCTTATCTCCACCCCTGAATCCTAGTTCAATACGACCCCTGCAGAAGGCAGCCCTGAGTATGTGGTTGTGAATCGGACATGTAAGATGATATCTGCTACTTTATGGTAAGGAGACTCTGCAGGCTCCCAAGTGGTCTCAGCGGCTCACAGCCTCCCTTGACCCTGCCTACATAGGCTGTACTTCCTCTCTAGTTCCTATCCCTGTACTTGTCTCTCTATCCTATATCCAGCTTTTCCATGCAGTTCATGTTTTTAACTGTTATCCATCTACTCTATCGAGCTACAAGGTGTTAGGCCAAATTTAAAAAAAGTCTTGTTTCAGGTAACATGGGATGAAACTCTGGGGTCGGTAGGTAAGTTTTTTTTTGTTTTTTTTTTGTTTGTTTTTTAACATTACCCTAAAACTGACCCAAAAAAGTATGAATTTTTTTTTCAAAACTCATGAAAACCTAAAATTTACCCCCAAAATGTGTAAAAATATAAAAATGTCTTCAAAATTACTTAGGGTCGGCCCTGTTTACATAGGGTCGGTCAGGTGAACTGAAACAAACTTCTTTTTTTTTGGCCTTACCTTTGGATTGGCCCGAAGAATTAATTCTGGCAAGGAGCAAATTTTGTATGCATCATGCAATCTGATAATGAAAAGAATATATAAGCTTCCTTGACTTTACCTTACCCTTTCACACTCTATGAATTTACAACAAGCCATCTATTCCATGGCACATATTCTGCCTACTAAACCGTCCTCTCCCCTGTCCCTACAAAAACACAGGTATGCTACTGGAATCTGTGAAAAGTTAATTCATTATTAAATACTACATACAGCCAATAAGCTTCTGTTTTCTTTAGGGAGAATGCATACCTGTAGAAGACATGAAATGGACTTTACTTCCAGTTTGAGCCTCAATTAAACAACACAAGATTGCTTCAAAACCATGAAGCTGTGTCTAACTTACTCTGTCTTAATGCAATCACTCTCTTGATAAAAAATAAATGACATTATTTAACTTGTCGGGCTTTCTGAATCAAAATACTTCAAACATGAATCCTGGTTAAAAAAACAACTCACACATGGACCACTTCAAATGACAGGTACGCAGGTATGAAACTCTGGGGTCGGTAGGTAAGTTTTTTTGTGTTTTTTTTTTGTTTGTTTTTTAACATTACCCTAAAACTGACCAAAAAAAGTATGAATTTTTTTTTCAAAACTCATGAAAACCTAAAATTTACCCCCAAAATGTGTAAAAATATAAAAATGTCTTCAAAATTACTTAGGGTCGGCCCTGTTTACATAGGGTCGGTCAGGTGAACTGAAACAAACTTCTTTTTTTTTGGCCTTACCTTTGGATTGGCCCGAAGAATTAATTCTGGCAAGGAGCAAATTTTGTATGCATCATGCAATCTGATAATGAAAAGAATATATAAGCTTCCTTGACTTTACCTTACCCTTTCACACTCTATGAATTTACAACAAGCCATCTATTCCATGGCACATATTCTGCCTACTAAACCGTCCTCTCCCCTGTCCCTACAAAAACACAGGTATGCTACTGGAATCTGTGAAAAGTTAATTCATTATTAAATACTACATACAGCCAATAAGCTTCTGTTTTCTTTAGGGAGAATGCATACCTGTAGAAGACATGAAATGGACTTTACTTCCAGTTTGAGCCTCAATTAAACAACACAAGATTGCTTCAAAACCATGAAGCTGTGTCTAACTTACTCTGTCTTAATGCAATCACTCTCTTGATAAAAAATAAATGACATTATTTAACTTGTCGGGCTTTCTGAATCAAAATACTTCAAACATGAATCCTGGTTAAAAAAACAACTCACACATGGACCACTTCAAATGACAGGTACGCACTCATGTAAAACCACCTCTCAAGGGTATTGTTACAAGGTTTGAAATACACACATCTACAAATGCTTGTCTGTTGTCATTTTGAATTCTATGTCCTTTGAAATAGGATATTTCAGTAGGGGGCCTATTTTGACCACCCTTCAGCCAAATAGTTATACAATGTCATTCCGTGTATAGACTCTATATCAAAAGGCAACCCTCCAAAGGCCACCATTGTATTTCATGCTCCAGCTCCCAACTGACTTTCTAACTACCATGTTTATAATGGATATTGATGTCTAATGATTAATCTGCTTCTCATATTGATAAAACATATCTTTAGACTATATGCTGATCCCTATGTGTAGCTAGGAAACCTACCGCAGATAAGAGGGAGCTACTCAGTGATCTCAATTACATGGTGTATAAGCGTGTAATAGCTAGAGGAATGGGACTAGGATTGCCAGAATAAAATCAATCCACAAATGTATTATGTATCTCAATCCGACAAGAGTGGACAGACAGTTATTATTCTGACCAAGAACTTGCTAAAATTAGAAATATGAAAATCCAGAAAAAGACAATTTGGGAAAAATGCTAGGGTCCACCCCGTTATAAATCAGAGTAAGGTTGCCTATAATACATTTGTTGTTCGGGCCTTATTAGTTAATGCTAGTAGGGGACACATGAGGCTTACTTCTTCTTCTGGTATTTTGGTGCAGAACATGTTCTCCAATCGGTAGATAAAAGAAATAATATATGCTGCTACAGCCCTGTTGTAGCTAGTGCCTATATATCAATACCTGTCACACCTACTTAGAGGTAATCACTTATAAGCAGAATGAGGGAATGGGTGTGGCAGCATAATTGGGGAGGTAGCGGCAGGAGGACTGATAGGGAGGTAAGAGAGTAAGCAGACAGGCTGTATCCTATAGTGCACAAAACAGCTAACAATTAGTTACATTATTGTAAAAAGGCCTTGCGCACCAGTGTACTTTTATATATATGCATATATGCCCAGGTTACAAACTTTGCCAGTGCAGTCAGCTTCACAAAGCAAGATGCAAATACTGCAGCCAAGGATGTGGGTCTTAGGTTTGGTAAGAAGCATGACAGGTAGGTCCTTGCATATGGGACTCACTACTTGCAATAAGATTATCATATTTCAGAGGAATGTTTATTTATATGTTGAGTTTTAGACTCTTCTGCATCAGGCTAGGAATACCAGAATTCTAAAACATAAATAGTTGGAAGTTTCTATTCAGAGCCATTCAGAGAGGAAAGAATTTCACAGAGTACCATTTATTGTGGAGGAAATGTGGTCCCTGATGGAATGCACTAGACCCAAATATAGCATTGCAGCTTTGATGTTCACCTATTTAACTGTCGGAAACATGGTTCAGGTTTATGAACAATGTATTTTATGATGTCCGCTAGTTTTAAAAATCATAAGAAATAGTGGGTCAACTTTTTGAGGTCAGATCCTCTGTCTGTTATATGGAGCATCTGATAAGTATTTTTATGTAAGCTCAATCTATTGTTATACAATATATCTGTATGTCATTCCTCACATTGTCTACAACAAGCTCTTGGAAAGCACACCATACGGTACATCTTTATGGAAAATCTGATTAAACTATCAAATATTGCCGCCTGAAACTCCTGTAATATTTGATAATGCACTTGGTAGAGGGGGGACCAAATACATCTATCCAGATTCTCCAAGTTTATGGAAAGCACAGCACATAATCTGGTTTTTAGCAAATCAAAGACACACTTGAAACATTCCAATAAATATCACTGAAAGCTTCCTAAGTTCCATTGTGACCATTCAGTGATGTTAACATGGCGCTTATTGAATTTAAATCTGATTAAATGAAAACATTTATCCAGGACTGGGTTTCAAAATCAAAATTATTAAATGGCTTGATAATTACACTTTATAGTAAATAAACCAAATGAATGAACAAACCAAATCAAAGTATAGAACAAGGAATACCAATACAGTTCATGCATGTATGTACCTGGTTATGCTGCACTGTTACAATTACAAAGGATTATGGCCCTTGTGCATTGACATCTGCACCTGAGTATTCTGGTACATGGCTTTGCTGGAAGCCTTTGTCTTTGGCATGCTACACACTACACTGAAAGCTCACAAATAGCAAACAATGTTAGCAGCCAGCTCTACATACTATACACATACAGGACCTGTTTACCAACTCCATGCAGTAATCCAAGACCCAACACACTAAAAGTGCATAGGGCTTGTTATAGAGTTACTTAGGTGCGTTATGGATGTTTGCCAGCAAATCCCTTCTAGGCTGCAGCCTGCATCCAACCCAGCCTTAGACATACTTCTTTGTGTGAAGCTGCTGTGTCATGACCAGTCTGTGAGCAGGTGCCCTTTGGTCAGAATGTAGGGCATGGATACAGGCGTCACCTGGACCTGACAGCTCCCACACACGCCAGCTGAAGTCTCACGGTCCCAGAGTACCAAGTAGCAGACGCCTAGAGCAATGTAGCCCTGATCTGAATTTAACAGTGTTTAAGTTCAATGCTTTGTGTAATTAGATGCCAAGCATTGTGGCTACCCTGCCCAACATTACTCTGCGTTTTAGCTCTATATTCAAAGGCAATCGTGCAAAGGCCACTATTGTAATACAAACTCCAATTACCCAGGAGCCTTTTTTATTCACTTGATAATTAATAGATGTCTGACATGGTTGTAGAAGACCTTTCACCAAGCTGTTATTGATATCACAAATAACAGAAAGCTGCTCTGTGCTCACAATTACATGGTGTATTAGACGGCAAAGGCTACAAGAACAAGACTATGATTGCCTCATAAAGGTAATCTACATGTGTATCAAATGACATCAACTATTGAGAGGCGTCAGGGCCTTAGACCCCTGATGAGGCTGTATGACCTCTTCACAAGCCGGTATCAATATCACAGATGATGGAAAGCTACTCAGTGATCCCAATTACTTAGAGTACAAGAATGTTATAGCTGAAAGGACAAGACTATGATTGCCTTACTAAATTGGAGTTAAGCTGATATCAAGGAAAAATGAAAAATATAATTACACTGTGCTCCTCCTCCCCTGTAACAACAGAGATAGTAGACAAGGCCTCCAGGGCAGTCAGTACTTTTACATAGTTTTATGGATGAGGGGGAGAATAGGTTTGACTTGCTACTGGTGAACAATAAATACTAGCTAAGTTATCAATATAATAAGCCTATAAAATAGCCAGTCCAATGTGTCCCTATCAGCTTGTAAATATTAAGAAACAGGGTCGTAAACATGAACTGGATTACCATGTTATCTTATTGTTTTGTCCTGTCATGTCGCAAAATGAAAATATATTGCCAAACTATCTGACTGAGTAATACCATGGTTCTCAGGTATAAATATGTCATTGAGCCCAGGCCCAATCCAAATCAAGATCAGCGGTTTAAAAGCTTTCTAATCCCGCAGTAACAAGAATGGCTGCCTGCCTCTTCTGTGTGCATTTATATCAATTACTGTGCCCAGGTCTTGGTGCTTGATACACACAGTCACTAATGTCCCTGAGTGCCGGCACTGGGGGCTTACTTCCAATTCTGCCATTTTCAGAGAGAGCATATATGTATATTTCCTCAATTATTCTGTGCTGTGATGAATTACCAAATAAACATGTATAGTGGGTAGTAGAGGCGATACATTGAGATGCCGGAACTGTCTGGGACAAAACACAAGAGTATATGTGTGGGACAAAGAGGCCTACGGGTGTATTGTTACCATCTTCAATTTCACTTCATATCCTTGTGTTTATCTTTGTAGCATTCCTTCTTAGTAATCCTCTGAAATAATCACTATAGCACTGCCGCTCTGCACAAAAATCAAGAACTAATAAAGAGAGGGCGGCATCAACCAGGCATTGTTTTACCTTTGATGTGGGAGACCTCTTAGCCATAGTTCAGTGTTCTATTTGTTTGTGCCTCTACCAGTTGTGCTCAATTATGAATTTCAGTGCAAAGAGAACCTAAAAATGGTGCACAAGCAAAGCAGCATAGAGATACCTTAAGGTGCCTGACAGTTTTGGAAAGAACAGATAAGGATTTAAGTGCTGCAAAAATGTTGGCACTTTGTATCAATATCACCACTCAGCCCCGTCTTTATCTATGCAGCATTACCACTTAGTACCACTTAGTACCCTCCCCTCTGTATGAAACATGTTCCCTTAAATCATCTCTCCTCTCTCATGAGCATTTCCCTAAGGCAGATTTGATTTCAACAGAAATGCTCCGACATGGTTTCATAACTATGGAAAATGTACATAGATGCCGATGAGACAAACTAACAACTGGATGGTCTGAGATAGAACAGATGAGGATTTAACGGCTGCAATAAAGTGCCCCAGTTTCTTTCTGTACTTTGCACCAACATTACCACCCATCTGTATTGTTATCTACATATTGTTTCCTCTTTATTTGCACCCTACTACTCTGTAGACCTAAAAGGAAATGACATATAAAAGAGGAGCATTACAAAGCAGCAGTAGCAGAGGCTTTTATAGTTCAATACAAATTGTAGCAGTGATCTATTTACCTTTGGTGTGATGTAATGTGTGGCCAAAGAAGAGAACTTATGATTTGTTGTAGATGGGTTTAGTTTAGCCACACAGTGCAAATGCAAAAAACCTTGGAGCATTAAGTATTACCATTTATAATAGTACATGACATTATAGGTGCTGCAGAATTTTATGAAATACTGCTATTCAGATATGTTGTCTCACATATGTTCAACTATGTATGCATGCAGATTAGGTAATAAATAAGTAATGAATAACTGAGTCTTAGTTTACAAACGTTGATAAGACGTATGTTCAAACTGTCTACTCTGTTGACACAAAAGGAAATGACATATAAAAGAGAAGCATAACAAAGCAGTAGAGTTACCTTTGATATGATGTGATGTGTTTAGTTTCAATATTTGTGCTGTCGATGGGTTTATTTTAGTCACACAATGCAAATGTAGCCTTCGAGCAGTAAGTTTGATATTGGATATTAGTACATGACATTGTCAATTCTGTAGAAAGTTATGAAATACAGTTATTCAAATATGTTGTCCCACTTGGGAAAAAAATACATGTTAGAATATGTATGCATAACAATAAGGTAATAAATATGTTTTATAGTCTTAATTCTAAATATTACAAATGTAATGTGTGTGTTGAATCTGTCATTACCCTGTAGCACTCACAACCCTTGCATTAAGGCTTTTTCGAGATGCCTCCACCCAACCTAATTCTTCTCTGTCTCTGTTTATCTTAACACAAGCGTTCCTCCTCCCCACCCCCCCCCCCCCCCACCCATAGTGTGCTTTTTTTATCTTGCTGCAGACATATATATTTGACATTCACTGGCTCATCCTGATCAATTTTCTTATCAAGGACCTCAGGAAAGTTTCCAACAATGGCCCTTTGACTCCTGGTGTCAGATTTCTGACAATACAGAACCAACAAATTATATGTGCATCAGAGAAGACAAAAGATTGCGTTTAGTTTTCAAGGCAAAAATAATTTGGAATAAATTGGCCTTTTTTTGAATGAGCAGGTCCTACGATGATTGGATGTATTAATATCTCCGGCCTCATTGAACTACAAGAACTGATACATATTACAACATACGGCTCTAGCCTCTCCCCTCCCTGACTCCATGCTGCAGTAGCTGTGCCCTTCTCCAGATAGCCTCTAATCTAATGAGTCTTTCCCCAACCAGACACTGGGAGAAGATCACTGTCTTAAACAGTGTTGGTTACTTAGCATGTCTTTGAGGCTAACAAACTCCAACTTTCCCTATTATCACTCATCACTGGAGGCAGCTTGGTCTATGCAATTCTCATCAGAAAATGACAAAAAGCAGATAATAAAGCAATTAAATACTTTTAAATACTGCTGGATAGAGTGGGCATGAACGTTAGCAGGGAGACTTCAATGGTAGAAGGCTTTGACTAGTTAGGAGTCCCAGCTAACAAAAATACGTTTTCCTAACGTTCAGAAAACGTTTGCAGGAGGGTTGCAAACGTTTGCAAAAACGTTTTCCTAACGTTTGGAAAACGCTTTTTAGTTGAAACAAAATAAACGTTTGCAAAAAAAAACGTTTGGAAAATGTTTGCAAATGTTTGTTTTCATCCTAATACATAGATGTCATTGTTTTCGTTGTACTAGAGGTGGTGGTGAGTTGGGGGGCCATAAAAGAGTTCAACCCCTCCTGAAATGGGGGGGGGGGTGTAAAAACTCTGACCTCCCTTGACGGGCAGGGGAAGTAAAATATCATGGCCTTTTTTTTGGGCAAAATAACCATTTCCGTATCACCGTCTGCCCCACTGAGAATCGAGCCTGGGATCTTTGGGGTGCCAGTCTAATGACTTGCCACTGCGCCACTACGACAGCTAATAATCTGAGGGTTGGGGTAAAGAAATATGGACAAGCAAACGATGCTTAATGTATACTGATTTTTAAGTGCTATATTAGGGACCTTTAGCGAACCCGTTGTGGCACATTTTACCCAGACGTACCCTATGCCTTCAGCACTGCTACGGTTGCATTTAAGGTGGTTGCCTACCATCATGATTACCTTCATTGCTACGATTTCTGCACAGCTTATGTATCTAGCTCTCATATATAGCAGTACGTAAAATATAGAAGGGCCTGAGCAAGGGGCGAACTCACAATCCCAGCGTGTAAGTTCTGCACTGACCCTATTAGGCCATAGGGGCTGGTCTTGAAGTGGACATACATGTAACTATCTGTATACTACCTTTCCATTTATAGAATATGTTTTTTGTTTTTTTTAAATTGCCCAAAACCACTATATTGTGCACCACATGTTAAGATTAATACTCTTAATTCAGAAATTATCTGAAGAATATTTTGGGTGAGTTTGAGAAACATGGTGATACTTTCACTACCATTACTCACAAAATAGGTAAGCTTCTGGTCTAATATTGGGGAAATAGTTTCATTTTTCAAAATTTAATATTAAAAAAAGGAGCCCGGGACCCGCTACTTTTCTTTTCATTACTTAGTTTCAAAGTATGTGAGGTATATTTTGGCAATATTTGGAGTAAATCTAGACACTTCTGATCCATGATAGGCAACCACCTTAATGAGCTTTTACGTGGTTGCCAAATGTTTGTTTTCAAACCAAAAACAAACGTTTTAGAACGTTCTGAAAACGTTTTTGTTAGCTGGAGTGCTGAGGAGGGGTAAGGGTTAACGATATGGATGGTACAGGATAGAGACACCAGGGCAGGGATAAGAGCTGAACAGGAAGAGGAGCTCGAGTAGACAGGGTGAAGGGGGGAGCTGTGAGTGGCTGAGACCATGTAGGACCCTGGAGAGGCTCCTCACCATGAAGTACAGGATATCAAGCAACATGTCAGATTCACAACCACAGACCAGGGCTGCCCTCTGGTTGGGTCTTATTGATATAGGGACCCGATACAGCCAGCCAAGGGTGGAGATAAGGGGCACACTGTGACAACAAATGGCTGTGTCAGATAGGAACAGTGAGGCAACACTACTACATGGCAGGCAGGAGTAGGACCGCAGCTGGTGTTTGATGATAGACTAACGGGATAACATATTTAGAACAGGGTTAGCAACACAATAACATCGCATGCAGAAAGTCCCATATGGCTGCCCGTCATGCTCCTTGCTAAACTTAATGCCAGCTTTTATATACAAGCACCTGAGACCCACATCTCTGGCTGCAGTTTTTGCATCTTGCTTTACAAAGCTGACTGCATTGGCAAAGTATTGAAGACTATAAAAGCTTCTCTTCAAAATCTGTACCTATTATATCCACTATAAGACATAGCCTGTGAGCTTCTTCCTACTCCCCCCTCCCAGTTTCTTGCCTCTACCTCACCAATAATGCAACCACATACAGCCCTGACATCCAATGACAGAATTATAGATGATTATCATTGGTGGAATACACCCTTCTTGCAGGTACCTCATACATGACCGGTGATTCATTCAGCTTTATCAGCACACGTCTAAAAGCAAGGATTGCGCTCATCACATAGAAATCTGCTATTTGTCGACCGCGATATGGATTCAACTAAAACTAAACAAACAAGCAGAGGCAGATGCACCACACGGCCATACGTGATCACACTGGGACACGGCAGCTTGTGTGTATTTAAAGTGCCAATATTTGGTTGTGCACAGACGGGTGGCAGAGCTGCATATAGGCATTAACACCTCAGCCTGAGAATCAGAACAGTAGGTGAAAGGTTCATGGACACTACAGATCATAATCTGTACTTAGTCAATGACAAAGTCCTAAGTATAAAATTCAGCAGAGACATAGTTTTTATAAAAAATTGGTGAGGCCAGATCATTAACTAGATTCAGAACCATCCTCAGTGCATAATTAGTTTGCAAGAATGTATGGTGTTTTTATGAGAGGGTGTTTTTTGTTTAGGAGATATATACATTCTTAATACATTCAACCACAATATTCATGTCTGCCATTTGGTGCAAAACAATAAACATCAGAGTAAATCATTGTCTAGCGCACTCCATAATCATAAAAACTCCTTAATTCTTTCACCATTATTTGGCAGCTAGCTCGTACAATGACAATCGAGTACCAGTTAATACAACTATAAAGAAGAACATTAAACAAAATAATGCAATTGGGAATAGACAGTGTGTTATGTAAAGCTGTTGGTTTTACAGGAATTAAAGCAGTTGTTACTTTTCATTCCTATTTGTTTGTTATATAAAAATTGTTAATGAAAAATGAATGGTTTGTCTTTGAGAACACCATGCATCTCTTCTTTTAACAATTTACTGACTGACCTAGTGCTGGTTCATCTTGATTCTTTGTAGAAATACTTCACTTTTTTTGTGGCTTCCTGTGATATCTGAATATGTCCTGTTTTTAGTTCTTTATCTATAAACTATTCTTTTATGTTGATAGTAATACAGTGCAACACCGGTATGTAACAACACAGCTCTGCATGAGAAGTTGTAGCTTCAATATAATAGCTAAGACAGGAACTATGCAGGAATTAAACCGGACAAAGGCCTACATTGTGTTGATCTTCGATATATACACAGTAATAAGGTCTATTGATCTAGGAAACACTTATTTAAAGGTTATAGGATTCTAAAAACAGACATATGAATCACAAAGTAAAACCCTCTTGGATATAAACAATGACAGCCAAAAGCTCTCTGGTAGACACTGAATGGGGACAGGCTGTCTAGACTAGCTTTGTTTTATAAATGTGTCACACTGTCCCGTTAGAAGCACCACACAGCGGCCTTTAATCAGCTACAGACACAGCTTCTCCATTACCCGCTGTACAGACATGGGGCGGAGCAGGTGAGAAGACAGTGGAAATGACAATAACAAATAGCAAGATCAATGTGAGCAATAAAAAAGCAGGAGCAATATTAATTTGGCAAAACATTGTGTTTATTTTTCAACCAAGTTTAATGCATCATTCTGCTTTTGTAATATTCTGACCATGACGGGATAGATGGTGGTCAAACTATTTGGTGATCATAGAAGTAGTCCAAGCTTATTTATCAACTGCAAGTGCTAAGGTGATAATATGGTTTAAGACTTCTTCCTGTGACTTGATCAGTGGTGGTAGTGGTGTTGAATATAGAATATCAGTGGTGGTAGTGGTGTTGAATATAGAATATCAGTGGTGGTAGTGGTGTTGAATATAGAATATCAGTGGTGGTAGTGGCGTTGAATATAGACTGTGGAGGTGCCAGTGTGTGATATGATATATACTGTGTAGATGTTCAATCGGGCTGAGGTTTTCATGAATGTGTGAATTGTGTAGCTATACTCTGATATGCTTTCTTTGAAATAACACTGCAAAACTCCAAAGATCAGAAACAGACAGGGCAAATAGAAACCAGGAATAATAAATATCTTAGAAAATCAGTACACATTACAAGGTGTCTAAGGCTCATTTCGGGGACCTGACATACCTCATCAGGAGGAGCTGGTGAACAGTCAGGGGAACGAATAAGATAACATCAGTGAGAAAAAAAAAGAGAAAACTACCTATGCCTTAGCAATGGTTTTAGTAATATATGTAGTAGTTATAGGACGAGTACCATGCTGTACACAAAATACAGTGAAGGGACCATTATAGGCTACAGCTTAGTACAAGGCCTGTGACCACTTCATAGCACTAGCTGTATACAGTCTAGAAGAGGTGTAAAATGCTTTGTTATCTGGGCCCGCTGTGGTATAAGGTAATATAGATAGCTGTAAAATGTAATACTTTAATTTCATAATATCAAAGTCAACCTAATTGTACAAGAATAGTTTTAAATCACAGCAACATTTCTGTTTAACTGTATTTGATTATGTGACACAGTTCTAACAGTGTTGTTTGAAGAATTCACTCATGAATGCAAGTACTTTAAAGGCCTAGTGCCCCTATATATAGCGCTGAGTACCTGTCCCGACTCCACTCAGACTGCTGCTGGAGGGGTACCGAGACCTGCAGGTTTAAGGCTCTATCATACAATTTGCACCGGGTGACACTACTACAATCTGAACCGTTTACAGCAAACCCATCTGCTGTTATTCATTCATAATTTCAGCCTATACAAATACATCCCTGTTTATTTTTCTTTATTAGATGTTTGTGGCCCTTAAGTGCACTGCTTCAGAGATGCTCCTGTATGTTGTTCTGTTCTTTTTCATGTCTCCTCCTTTGGAACAGTGCACCACATATGACTGGAGAGGAATTTTATGTAGATGAGAGTAAGGCTGAGCAGTGACATAGATATTCAGTACAGACAGTATCTGGATGGCCAATCTTTTTGTCTCAGAGTGTTCCGGGATGTTAGGGTATCAGTATACCACTTTGCCTACTCGCTATCCTCAGCCATTTTTGTCTGTTTTTTATAGCAGATTTTTCAACAGTATTACTATAGCTGATGCTTCCTGTCTGATAATACTTTTGAATGTCTTCTCTGTTGTGCAGCAATGCGACAGAGATCCATTATGTGTTATCCTGGGAACAAATTTTAAAATTAGACCTAGGTACTAAGTGGAAATGCTTTACAGATAAACATCTGGACAGCTGAAGATATAAGTACCAAGCACTGACAATATGGCTAGGGATCTCTTTTCAGCACTTAAATCCTTATCTGTTTCATGTCAGTCTAGTCAAGGATAATATGGTACTAGTATGCAACTTTGCATGCCTAGTATTGTACATACACATCATATTGTAACGTACATATTGAATTGATAAGGAGAAGCACAGTAGTTTTTCCAGAGAAAATCCCCTTTCTTCCAGGTTCATACACCAATGACAGCTGCTTTTAGAAACTGTGAATATGTTTAACAAATAGTTTTCTCCCAATAAAAGTTGCAGAAGCTGCACTTAACCCCCAGTGCCCCCTACCAGAACTCAGCTGCATTAGTGAGTGTGTTTATCAAGCACCAAGAGCTGGGCATGATTATCCAAGTGTAAATAAGCTTAACTCAATCCAACACCCTGCGCCAACCAATAAGAGGAGCATGCCAATCTAAATTCCAATTACACTGTCAGGGAGGTCATGTACATGAAGTGGATAAAGGCTGATACCATCTGTTTTATTGTTAATTGGCTGCTGGTACTTTTGTAGTAAAAGGAGGTTGATCCTGAATTACATGGTGCAATACTGTATGTAGTATCTCAGCATGACATGACCTACAATTACCACAGCACACAGCTTATGGCTCAGTCTCATGAGTTTGTAACATTTCAAGCGTCTTTGACCGGTGGCGTCTTTGACCGGTGGCGTCTTTGACCGGTGGCGTCTTTGACCGGGTATGTGATTAAAATGAAGAAAAAAGTAGTATATAGTATAGAAATTTTAGCTTCAACTTCTTCATGTAATAAACAGTCTATGGTTGTTTTACCCAATTAAAAAAATATATTTTAATGCACATATTAAGGGTTCCTTTTGAGCTTTTTTTCTTCAGCAGGTCAAAGACGTCACAGGTCAAAGACGACGCCGGTCAAAGACGTTTCAACTGTTACAAACTCATGAGACTGAGCCAGTAACATAAATATATGAAATATATCAATTTTAGATAATGCCTCGAAATGATGTGTTATAACATATTATACAAAATATTTACCCATTTCTTTACTATACACTACTTTTTTCTTCATTTTAATCACATACCCGGTCAAAGACGGCTCCGGTCAAAGACGGCTCCGGTCAAAGACGGCACCGGTCAAAGACGTTTGAAATGTTACAAACTCATGAGACTGAGCCTTATATACTACAGTGTCGCCATTCAGTGACAATGTTGGCACCAGTGCAAGCTAGACCATTCTACAGAGAAGTGGTATCTGTGCAGTTCAGTTCACAAGCCTAAGCATCACTTTCAAAACATGGTCTTTCTTGTAGTTGATCTTGATTTGAAACCAACTGCATAGGTTAATATACACTACTCTTTAATGCATTCTAATTGAGCTTCCCCTGGCCCCCTATTCTGTCCGTTCTAACATTACACAAACCTCTTGCTGCTTCGTACTCTGGGACCAGGTGGCCTCAGTTGGTGTTAACAGGACCAGTCAAGAAGTGTGCCATATTGATGGAGGAGAATGCTCGGGTGAGAGATTTTATTATGTGAAGTAAATACATGTGGCAAGAGGTATGGGTGCTAAAGAAAAGAAATTTGATGAGCTTAGCATATAAGTTGTATTGATTATTTCATACCATTTCTCATGAACCCTCCATAGATTATGCCTAAGTAATTCTTGAAACATATACAATTGTGCATAATCAGCCTCCGCAACCTAGTTTATTATACATAACCTTGACCTGACAGGAAGTAGTGAGGGAGCAAATATTTCGAGTATTAGTCAGTTATTAAAGTTCTATCCGGGAAGAGGTGCCTTTGTACCTTTGTGTACCTATATACCTTTGTGAAATGAACATTCAGAATAAACTTGTGTTAAACTTAGATATCTATGACATTCCCTAAATATGAGGCACAAAGCATCTGACTTCTGAGAGTTGAGTTACTGCGACAAACAGACAGCGGATGACAGAACTTGGTGTACTGTGTGATGCATAAAGCCAGGGCACAATCTGGCACGCTGCTAATTCAAAAAAATTAAAAACTTGAACAATTTTGGGGACAAGTCCATACTGTAATATAGGCGGACATGAAAGACAGAATGAAATCGTTGGATTGAGTGCATTGTATCAGGTGCACTATTCCATAAAGGCTGTATAGTTTTAGATTATCATTTGGATACAACCCTTGAGTTTGCATTGCATTCAATTATAAAGTATCCAAAAGGGAATTCACATGGTGTCACCTATTAAGACAATTGCTACGAGTGGCAAGACCATCTGACATCTAAAAAGTATAGACGTGAGCCATTGCAATTTTAATCAGGAATATAAGAACACAAATTCCACATTCCACATGTATCTGTATAAAGATGTCTCTATGTCATTACTAGGTCTGCCTTTGTCATAATAAGACAGGGCCTATATTATGGGATGAGTCATAAACTTAAGGTTGCTAATTAGAAGATTGATGATCATTAAGTTGTATCACACTCCATGATACAACAAGATACAAGAACTTGTTTTCAAGCTTACCAGGAGCAACAATGGCTGCCTAAGGCAATTAATAATATATATTCTCACACTTAACATTCAAAATAAAACTGCAAAATGCAATTACGACATTGTAAGATCAATGCATTGTTCAGTCCACTCTTACCTTTCTCCTATTGCAGCTCTATCAAACTATCTGATGGCTTTTCCGCTCAATTATTGATCATGTTTACAAACTGCAAAGCACCCTATTGTATGCATTGTGAGCAGATCTTAATTTGATTTTCGAAATGTACCAGGAGAGTAGACTAGCGGGCCATCTGCATTAGTTCAATTCAACCTGGGAATCAAATGGCAAAAAATTGTCTCCAGAGAGTTTAACATATAATGGAGTTTCCTAAAATGACGAAAACATGCCCTGAACTAAAGGTTAATTACTACATGTAAAAAGCAAGTTAGAAATCCCTTGAGTCTTAGAGGGCCAATCATAACAAGTTAAGGGGAAAGTACAAACACTACATTATTCACCGTATCCACAATATTTGATTAGTCCTGCACAGTCTACTCTGCACAGTAAACGGATCAGTGTGGGTTGGGGTCCATCTGCAGGACAGGTCTGTGGGTGAGTAAGCAGGCTGTGGGTAGAGTAGAGTAAGCAGGCTGTGTGTAGAGTAAGCAGGCTGTGGGTAGAGTAAGCATGCTGTGTGTAGAGTAAGCAGGCTGTGGGTAGAGTAAGCAGGCTGTGGGTAGTGTAAGCAGGCTGTGGGTAGAGTAAGCAGGCTGTGGGTAGAGTAAGTAGGCTGTGGGTAGAGTAAGCAGGCTGTGTGTAGAGTAGAGTAAGCAGGTTGTGGGTAGTAGAGTAAGCAGGCTCTGTGTAAAGTAAGCAGGCTGTGGGTAGAGTGAGCAGGCTGTGGGTAGAGTGAGCAGGCTGTGGGTAGAGTGAGCAGGCTGTGGGTAGAGTAAGCAGGCTGTGGGTAGAGTGAGCAGGCTGTGGGTAGAGTAAACAGGCTGTGGGTAGTAGAGTAAGCAGGCTGTGGGTAGAGTAAGCAGGCTGTGGGTGAGTAAACAGGCTGTGGGTAGAGTAAGCAGGCTGTGTGTGGAGTAGGCAGGCTGTGTGTAGAGTAAGCAGGCTGTGGGTAGAGTGAGCAGGCTGTGGGTAGAGTAAGCAGGCTGTGGGTAGAGTAAGCAGGCTGTGGGTGGAGTAAGCAGGCTGTGGGTAGAGTAAGCAGGCTGTGGGTAGAGTAAGCAGGCTGTGGGTAGAGTAAGCAGGCTGTGGGTGAGTAAACAGGCTGTGGGTAGAGTAAGCAGGCTGTGTGTAGAGTAAGCAGGCTGTGGCTAGAGTAAGCAGGCTGTGGGTAGAGTAAGCAGGCTGTGGGTGGAGTAAACAGGCTGTTTGTAGTGTAAGCAGGCTGTTTGTAGTGTAAGCAGGCTGTGATTAGAGTAAGCAGGCTGTGGGTAGAGTAAGCAGGATGTGGGTAGTAGAGTAAGCAGGTTGATGGTAGTAGAGTAAGCAGGCTGTGTGTAGAGTAAGCAGGCTATGGGTAGAGTAGGCAGGCTGTGTGTAGAGTAGGCAGGCTGTGGGTAGAGTAAGCAGGCTGTGTGTAGAGTTGAGTAAGCAGGCTGTGAGTAGAGTAAGCAGGCTGTGGGTAGAGTAAGCAGGCTGTGGGTAGAGTAAGCAGGCTGTGGGTAGAGAAGGCAGGCTGTGGGTAGATTAAGCATGCTGTGTGTAGAGTAAGCAGGCTGTTGGTAGAGAAAGCAGGCTGTGGGTAGAGTAAGCAGGCTGTGGGTAGAGTAAGCAGGCTCTGTGTAAAGTAAGCAGGCTGTTTGGAGAGTAAGCAGGCTGTGTGTAGAGTAAGCAGGCTGTATGTAGAGTAAACAGGTAGTGGGTAGAGTAGAGTAAGCAGGCTGTGGGTAGAGTAAGCAGGCTGTGGGTAGGGTAGAGTAAGCAGGCTGTGGGTAGTAGAGTAAGCAGGCTGTGTGTAGAGTAAGCAGGCTGTGTGTAGATTAAGCAGGCTGTGTGTAGAGTAAGCAGGCTGTGGGTAGTGTAAGCAGGCTGTGGGTAGAGTAAGATGGCTGTGGTTGGAGTAGGCAGGCTGTGGGTAGAGAAGGCAGGCTGTGGGTAGAGTAAGCATGCTCTGTGTAGAGTAAGCAGGCTGTGTGTAGATTAAGCAGGCTGTGTGTAGAGTAAACAGGCTGTGGGTAGAGTAAACAGGCTGTGGGTAGAGTAAGCAGGCTGTGGGTAGAGTAAACAGGCTGTGGGTAGAGTAAACAGGTAGTGGGTAGAGTAAGCAGGCTGTGGGTAGTAGAGTAAGCAGGCTGTGGGTAGAGTAAGCAGGCTGTGGGTGGAGTAAGCAGGCTGTGTGTAGAGTAAGCAGGCTGTGGGTAGAGTAAGCAGGCTGTGGGTAGAGTGAGCAGGCTGTGGGTAGAGTAAGCAGGCTGTGGGTAGAGTAAGCAGGCTGTGGGTAGAGTAAGCAGGCTGTTGGTAGAGTAAGCAGGCTGTGTGTAGAGTGAGCAGGCTGTGGGTAGAGTAAGCAGGCTGTTGGTAGAGAAAGCAGGCTGTGGGTAGAGTAAGCAGGCTGTGGGTAGAGTAAGCAGGCTCTGTGTAAAGTAAGCAGGCTGTGTGGAGAGTAAGCAGGCTGTGTGTAGAGTAAGCAGGCTGTGGGTAGAGTAAGCAGGCTGTTGGTAGAGAAAGCAGGCTGTGGGTAGAGTAAGCAGGCTGTGGGTAGAGTAAGCAGGCTGTGGGTAGAGTAAGCAGGCTGTATGTAGAGTAAACAGGTAGTGGGTAGAGTAGAGTAAGCAGGCTGTGGGTAGAGTAAGCAGGCTGTGGGTAGAGTAAGCAGGCTGTGGGTAGAGTAAGCAGGCTGTGGGTAGAGTAAGCAGGCTGTGGGTAGAGTAAGCAGGCTGTGGGTAGAGTAAGCAGGCTGTTGGTAGAGAAAGCAGGCTGTGGGTGAGTAAGCAGGCTGTGGGTAGAGTGGGCAGGCTGTGGGTAGAGTAAACAGGCTGTGTGTAGAGTAAGCAGGCTGTGTGTAGAGTAAACAGGCCCCTGAAGGTTAAAACAATACTGTTCTACATACTTCATTATATAAAAAGTGTATTCAAGCCCAAGCGGATAACCACCATGATGTATATGTAAGCCTTACATGAAAGGATGGGTAAGAATGTTTTTACTACGTAGCACTGTGAAAATATATCTCTTTGTGGTGCTTAAATCCTGTTAATGACTGGCAGCAAATTTGAGATTTGCTAATAACTTCCAGATTTGATGCCTTTCTTATAAAAGTATTGCCCTTCTTAGTTTCTCTTTATTGCCACTTCATAACTTCAGTTCAGTGAAGCCGTTTCATAATAACGTTTTATAATAACGTTTTGTTATACCTAAACATGATTGCTTTCTTAGAGCTTCATTCAGTACTACTTAGTCTCCCTTTGTGAGTGAGCTGACTGAACCTGTAGACATCTTTGTTACAGGACACAATGTATCCATCTGCATCCTGCTTTCAGAACACTGCTGTGGCCATAACATTAAAATCCCAGCTACCACAGACAATAAAGGTAAGGATGAAATATAAATAAAATTGAACACGGCAATGATTAGAAAATGTAGATACTTGACATCGCATTGAGGTTTTTGGATTGGTGTAAACAGAGTTGCAACCTTCGGATAATTTACTTTTCGGAAAGTTATTTCATAACCTATTCCCTTGCGACCTTGGCAGTTCAATGAATGTTTTTTTTCTGTATAAACTAGGGGAATTTTACCTTTTACCCCCTTACCCTACTGAGAATATTGGACTCTGACACATATACCACTGCTACAGTAGGCGTGGTGCTGCAAGGTCCTATTACAAACCTACAGCCTGATACAGGGTGTATGGCTGAATACCTGTCACGGCTACTTAGATATATTCAGAATGAGGGTCTGTGTACGGCTGCATAATTGGTGAGGTAGAGATAGGAGGACTGGGAGGGAGGTAGAAGAGGGACACAGTCTGTATATGATGGTACACACTAAAAACATAAGGTCACTGACATGGTATATGAGGGATACTGAGGTCACGGATACACCCATTTACTAGTTCTGAGGAAGATGATTCTATATTCAAATGTAGTAAATCACTCTAGGGTTTGGTACACCCATCACTTATTTATACAGAAACGATGGGTCAGCATGATGCACCAATACACTGACAACAAATTGAGATGAAGCCTTGTAGCAGCAAGCATCAATTATGAGCAGGAGACAACACTCATATCATGACATTGTGTGACCAGACGGTATTAATATTACATGTGCACAGCCTGAGCTATATAAAGAACCGTTTTCCTTTTTAGCTGCAGCTCTCCTGTGTGGCAGCCAGACGATACATGAGACCCTGGCATTTCTCTCAGGGGCGTATCACATGACCTGTACCTGATCATGTGACCCGGTGATGGTAACACTCACCGGCAGGCGCTGTAACAGGATTTGTGGTGAAGTGAATATTATGTTTTAAGAGCGACAAGGCTGCAGGCGTGCAGTATAAATACCTTAACCATTTAAACTGTACCACATGTCATTCTTGGAACATTAGGCATGAGATTGGTGTCTATTTGGGTGTTACGTCATGTCTATCATACTAATTAGTGTTAGTTACAGAATTTACATAAAATAATAATGGTAGAACTGGGGACCCTGGGGACCACCCCACAGATGGTAATTTGATTCCCAAATAATAACAAAAATAGGCCGATGCAACCTGAGACCAGTATATCTTATCTAAAATGAATTGTCCCCGGAGGGTTATGAGTTCTGTAAATGAGCCAGATTTGATGATGTTACATATGCAGCAGGATAAATGGAAAAAACATTCCCTAGAGAGTATGGGGGCCAATGGTAACAATTTGAGAGGATAGTAGAATCACTCAGGTATGCACTGAAACTACCTTATTGGATTAGCCCCGCCCATTCTCATATAGAGGGTAACACTAGCACTATTGGGGAGGCACTTAAAAGGGTGCAGGTTCTTGAATGTTTGGCAGGCCTGGACAATCCTGGACATTTGCCACTACAGGTATATCAGCCTATAGGGGAGGTTCTCCCAGCAAGGGGAGATCCTCCCTTACTTAAGCCTGGCCTTTGGTCGGCACCCTGCCCTTCTCTCTACAGAGATAAGGGCCGCCGGGAGAGATAAGGGCCGCCACCGGTCCGCCCCTCCAAGGGGGAATCTCCCAGTGCAGTATCTTATCCAGGTGTGGTGGTTAGGGAGGGGAGAGGGGGGAGGGGAGTCCACATATAAATGTACCTTATTTAGGCTATATTTTGACACTTAAATCATTATATCTCGAGAAATACAAGAATGTTATACAAGCCCATTCACATACAACTGGCTAATTATATTGTGAGCCTAAAGATAGGTTAATCATTTTCAGCAAATTATGGTCAGATATCAGCAAATTGGATTTTCTGATTGAACCGAAAATCAATATATATCAACCGAAAATCAAGGGAAGAAACCCCCTCACCCTATTTTCTCCCTTCAAGGTATGAAAGGCAGGATTTTCTTAGCCTGTTTGGTACTATAATATAGTTAATGTTCATATTATGAACATTAAATGTGAAAGTTGTATTTAGAACCAACTGGGCAACAACCATCATATATCTCTTAAACCTTTTTTCGGTGAGCACAGGGTTGCAATATCATATACCTACCCCTTAAACCAAACTGAAAACGTTGATAGAGTCTAAAGTTTCATGTAGGTTCTCAACATGCAAGGCTCAACACAAACTCTTTTGACTACAGCACAGTGTAACTCCCTCCTGCCCTGCTGCAGCTCCTCAGCATCAACGACAGGCAAGAGGCAAGAATACTGCTGCCTATGTTTTACAGGTGGCAGACTGCCTGGATTTACAATACAGCCTGCATAACACACACAGCCCGTTTTCACAGGTCACTCAGCCTGGAATACATGGCTGTTCAATTAGGAGGACTGTGTTTTCCCTATAGGTTTTATATAATCATATTTGTGATTTTTATGTGATATTTGCTAAGAATAAAATCATATAGAGGATGTAGATCAGTACATCACCTTCCAACTTATAGATGCAGTATGTGCCTGGTCCACTGCCTTTTTGATTAATTACATGTTTAAAGTGGTATTTTATCTGATGGGACAAGCATAAGAGCAGGCATAACACTTGCCTCTGCTTGGAAAAGGTGTAAAAGCCTGACCCCCAGCCTGCTGTACCAGGGTCATGTGCTGGGAGAGTGTGAACAACCTGACCAAACACCCTGCCTGTAAAGACTCCTGGCCTGCTAAACCAGGCTGGGCAGGCTGCATTAACAGGCTGCCTTGAAAAACGGGCCAGGCTGTATCACTGCTGTAGTCCTCCACCTGTTCTAGGAGATCATGCTTCCACGCAATGAAGCCTTCAGATCAAAATGTAAACATCTATTTAGAGATGCTTGAAAATCGTGAAATGGCATTTAGCTGCAAATTGAGGACAGAGCAGTTGGCCATTGACCAAATGCTAAAAGTATTTGTAGGTTCTGACACATAAACACAATAGTATGTTATGTCAACAGTATCTGTGTAATTCAGTGCTTTAATTCCTCAAGTAACCCGAGTGCAGGCAGCATGTGGCTGCACACTGCACCATACATCAGCTTGATGTATGAGAGGTGCGGGGCGACAGTGTGTCAGACAGGGAATCATGTTACTTCCTCCCCACACACCTGTACATGCAGCCCAGGTAGTCTAGTGAATTAAGGGAACGAATTGGCATTATACTTTATTGCTGGATAAAAGTGCCAATTTCTTTTTAGACATGGTTTGAACCAAGAGCTTTCACTTTTTTCCTTGCTCCAAAAAAAATGTCCATGCTTTCCATGTTTTTCAGCCATTTCAAAATGTGGTCACCAAAAATCATTAAAATAAAGAGAAAATCTTAATTTTAAGAACTTTTGTAGAAAAATTTAGGACTGAAACTGTAAATGATGCTGAACTGGTAACTATATATGTAGGTTAATATTCAAATCGAAATCAATGCATTAAAAATTCAAGATGGCTGCCCTTCATAAAGATGACTGTCAGATCACACAAACCCATACTTTTCAGGTTCATTTAGTTGTTCCTTTGATTTGAACAGAGCCCTATACCAGAATGAAATATAATATACCAGGAATAATATCATGGAACCCCTGTATGTTTATGGGATGACAAGATTGTCAGATAAATGTGCATATTGAACTGGTAAGAAAACAGCAGCAGTAACAATGTGAGTCACTGCCCAAGGCACCTGCACCTGCACCTGACAATTTGTGTCCCCCCTAGGTCCAGGGGAGGGGGGTGGCAACAGGCCTTGCCCCCCCCCCCCCTGCACAAAAATAAAGAGAGAGGAGAAGAAAGCTGATGGAGGAAAAGAAAATATGGGAAAACTGGCAATTTATTAACAAACAGTATTTCAGGGAGGTAGATGGGAAATCTTTCCTGAAGGGCGGGGGGGGGGCAATGCATATATGTGTTAGCAGGTGGTGGAAAAGTCATCGGGGAGGGGGATTAGTTCTCATTTTGACCACCAGGGGCACAGGGATAGCAAAAGAGTGACAAATAGGCTATAAAATGCACCAGGGTACTTTTAAAAGTAGAATGTTCTTCTCTAAATAATCTTTGCTGCAAGGGTTCTACATTTATTCTGGGATATAAAGTATTTAGACCATTTCAGTTATCCATTTCAACTGTTTGAGAAGCAATTCTGACAAAAAGTGCAGAAATGTTTGCTATATCTTATACACTTCCTGACACCAGCTTTAATTCCAAATTCTCCCTGGGGCGGGGCTTTGTCCCTCCTTCTGGCCCTACTCCAAAGCAAAAACCTGGGACATGGGGTCCTTCTGGACCCCCACCCCTCAGGCTCCCACCCCTCCTACTGGGCCCCACAATACTGGCTTCCACCCCTCTGCCTGGACCCCCACACGTCCCAGAGCTTTTATGACTCCTCACGGGGTTGCTACAATTAATGCTACCTGCTGTATATAAGATACTCTGATTGGACAGGACTGCTGGTGATTGGATTTGTGTAAAAGATTATTTGATTACAAAATGGACATCCTGAGCTTCTACTCCTCCTCCAGGGGCCCCACTCCTCCCCATTCCTGCCCTCTTTTAAGGTCTAGGGGACATGCTGCCAGCTGAAGGATGTGTTGAGGATAGAGCGAGGATGTGGTCCCTTGCCTATACCTTGTCTGGGGGAACCTGGGGCGGCTGACAAAGGGCCTTGCTAATCAGTTCTCTGTGGGAATCTTATACCTGTGGTCAATGGTTGAATTGAGACCTCAAATAAACCAAACTTCTCACCTCATGAACCCCTTCCTCCAGTGTATCTAATTGCAGGGCTAATGAAATCCCCACTCCTCTCCCTAATTTTTATGACCCATAATGACACTACCAAAGGGATGAGGCTGGCCTCCTCCTGTAGGTGTTAAACTTAACACTAATAAAGGTACTAATGCCCTCACAGTCAGGGAGCTCTCCAGGATATGCCAGACAAGGTATACCATATAAACCTCTCAATTTCCCTGACCCTCACCTTCCATCCCATGTCAACTCTGCTCCCCTCCAGGTCCCCTCCCATGCCCTGGCCTAACCCTGTGGCTTCCCCTCCCTCTAAGACCCATGTGTTGCCTACTCATGCCTGGGAAGATGGAAGCAGTTGGAGGGAAAAGGGAATCATTAGAGAAAAAAAAGGACAGTCAGGAAATGGGATGCAAGACAAGAGCGGGGAATCAATCTCTTCCTTTTTGAAAAAAAATAAACTAACTAGAATGACCCCTGACTGGTGGCTGCAAATGAATCTGTACAGCCCTGAGAACCCAACAAAATGAACTTTTTGGCCTCTAGATTTTAACATTTTCCCGACTGTACCTTGCTTGCAACTATATATATGTGTGACCTTATGGTTTCTATAAAAGGTGCATATGTTCAGTTAAGCTCTCCAGCCCCACCCCTCCGTTCCTCTCAATGTTACTCCCTCCCTTTCAATGTGTTCAAAATATTTTGTAGGTGGGGGGAGACATGCCTTCAGGTTACAAAAGTAATTTTTCCAAAGAATCTGTCCCTCAAAAACAAATCCCAAACAAAACGATACAGATATATATCAGACTTGTGATTAATTGTGTACCAAATTCATATGAAACCACCATTTTGAGGTTACAAATTTAATGAATTCTTGAGGGGGCATGCCCCAAATCCCCCAAGTGTGAGCCCTGTGCTTCATTTGCGGTGGCCACAGCGCTTCGCTTGCGATGTTCTGCTGCAATACGCAATCCGTCTAGAATGATCACATTTAAAAAAAACTACTACTACCAATTGTATACCATAACACAGCATTACATACATGGAAACACTTGGAATTACACTTAAAATAAATGAGAGGTTAAGAAAAAGTACTGCCTGTGAAAACAATCAAAACAAAAGCATGAAGTCACAATCAGTTTTGCCTTTCAGCTTTAATTTTGAGCCCATATTGCATTTTTGGGGGCTAATTGTTTCATATTTGTGACAATTAATGTCTAGTGTAGCAATATTAGCACTAATATTCAATAACACATATTTATCTACCTATAAATCAACTTTGGTACTTTTATCCAGAAATAAAGTATATTTCCCTTAATTCACTAGACTATCTACTGGTCTGTGTTTGCCGTTGATGCAACAGAGAAGTACACATTGTACACTAAGGGCCATGCTCCAATAACTGTCTTCACTAGCAGACAGAGGGGAGGTCACATGACCCTCATACCTGACACACATAGCATGCAGGAGAGTCAGTGTTAAATATAACACGGTACATGTAGCCAGTACTACATGTACCAAACAGCAGCAAAGACGGCTCTATGAAAGGTAACTATGGTTTTGATATATTGTCCTTACTGTGGGAATAGCCCTATCCTACAGGTATACCGTGGTATATGGTATCTTAGATCATTGGTGTCATTCCCTTTCGTTGGAGACAACTATGTTCAGATGGGGATGGCTTTGTCAGGGAATGTAAGTCAGTAAGGGGCGAGGGAGGTGCAGGGGGGGGGGGGGTTGTGAGGTGTGGCCAGTCAGAGAATAGTTCTCTCTAAGCCGCCCCATCCATAGTTCTCTAAGTCATGTGTCATTGGGTTTTCCCAGAACAGTTTTGTTCTACGATGTATGCGGATGAGGAGCGTTGATGTAAGGGAGGGGGGGGGGGGAGTTCAGTGAGAACCAAAGTCCACTGTAACTGATGCAATATATTGTTCCAAAGGGTTCCTGGATCAGTATAAATAGTCTTCCTTCTTTAACTTAACATTGATTTAGCCACCCCCCCAAAAAAAGAAGTAATTATAACTAGGGTTCTAACACTCACTGCCGTGACTTGTCCATTGAAGCAATATACCAAGCTCACAGCCGTCACTGGACAGTGTCCCTGCCACTGTGCCACTGGTGCCACTGGGCAGTGTCCCTCTATTTCATGGCTTCGTCACAGGCCCCACTAGCCGCAACATGGTTAATCGTGTAGCCCATGGATCTTAAGTCAGTCCTAGCCTTCTTCTTTACAATGAAAGGGAGGGCGATGATCCCATTGCCTCCCCCCACTCACCCCCTCCCCCCCCCCGCCCGCAAATACAAACCCAGCCGACCACGGGAACAGACAGTGTGGTGTCCCATTGCCCCAGTTAAGCCTTGGGGACACCACCATATCTATGCACATCATTCTTTACCAGGTCATGTGTATGGTCCCCAGGGAGGTATCTCAGCTCCAACTATACTGGGAAGTGTGGTCATGATTTGGAGGGATATGGGTCATTATTCAGCCCCTAGGGAGGGGAGTGGTGCACACAAGTCAACATGTGTCTGTATTTTAGAGTCACCTCCCGTATGGGCGAACTTGCCCAGGGCTGACCGCCTCTGTTAAGGTTAGGAGTGGTATTTGGTTGGCTAATAATCTATGAGACAGGGTTATCAACTCAGTGCCTCCCCACTATATTGTTTGCTTTATAACCTATGCATCTAATGGTATTTATTCTTCTGCTGCCTAGATAGAGGTATCTGCTGCCACAACCTCTAGGCCTACATAGACACACCATAGATATGAGTTTTAATTTCATGAACCAATGTGGGTATACTTAACAGCGATATGGGTCATTTTTCATAAATATTCTTATAAAGGTCAGATGTCCAGGTCCATGACCACACATCCCAATAAAAATAATTTAAGATACCTCCCTGGGGTATGGTCTGATCTTGTAGCTACTGTAGAGTGTTGATGGAAAAGTTCAGGTGCCTCTGTCTCTACTTTTTGAATGTTTAATGTTTTATACTGACAGGAGACCTTTTGAATGGACATGTTCTGTGCTATTTCTTGTATTTTTTTCTTTGATGTACACCTTGTTGCAATTGTTTATTAGCAGAATTCTTTTCATGGAAATGCTGTCTCTTCTTGCTAGATCGTATTTTTTTTATTGGTGCTGTTGAATACAATGGACTTCTGAGAATAAGTCTGATAGTGAGAAGGATAGTCACATAAAGGGGTGAATCCACTGAGGTAAATCGGTCGGATCGGACGAGATTCGTCCATAGGTTTAACGTTGTAAGGTTCATCCAATCCGACAGATTTTGCCTCAGTGGATTCACGCTTTAAGGGGCTCAGCATAATAATTCAAGTAAAAATGAGAAGAAGATTCGACAGAATCTCACCCCTTTTGGTTTATCTGCTCCTGGTCAGTACATGAGCCAATTTTAGTTGGGTCGGTACCAGCGATGAATTAAAGTTAGAGCATACTTTGTATTCTGGCTCACAAGACTAAGTGAGGGCCTGTAGCCTTAAGTGGCCGGAAAAGGGTTAGCGCCTATTCCTTGTACATGCTCCAGTGCCTATCTCATGGAATGTTGGAGTGATCCTGCAACTCCTTAAACATGTTTGTCACACCTAAGTTGATGGACACAAATATGTACATAAAGTGTTCCTATGAGAATAATGAGTAGTAAGAGTAGTTTGGGGTTAAAGAAAGCAGATGGTTACTCCCTCTTCACCATGAAGGATGACTGAGTAGCAGATCGACCTGCCATATATAAACTGAAGAAAAAAATACTATAATTAGTGAATTAGTCAAGTATGAAATGTATTTCATAATAAGCAGAATTTAAAAGCTGATTGAGAAACACCTTATAATGTGACACACATTTACATTACTTTACAGGTTGATGTTCAGCGACTAACGAAGCAAACTAGAAGATAATTCAGCATATCTAGCTTGGTAGCTTCATGGCATGTTGCAGCACTGTCAGAAATCTACTACACGTGACTGTTACAGCCTATCCCCCACACTACACCTGACTGTTGCAGCCTATCCCCCACACTACACCTGACTGTTACAGCCTATCCCCCACACTACACTGTCCTGTTGCAGCCTATCCCCCACACTACACTGTCCTGTTACAGCCTATCCCCCACACTACACTGTCCTGTTACAGCCTATCCCCCACACTACACCTGACTGTTACAGCCTATCCCCCACACTACACTGTCCTGTTGCAGCCTATCCCCCACACTACACCTGACTGTTACAGCCTATCCCCCACACTACACTGTCCTGTGACAGCCTATCCCCCACACTACACCTGACTGTCACAGCCTATCCCCCACACTACACTGTCCTGTGACAGCCTATCCCCCACACTACACCTGACTGTTACAGCCTATCCCCCACACTACACCTGACTGTTACAGCCTATCCCCCACACTACACTGTCCTGTTACAGCCTATCCCCCACACTACACTGTCCTGTTACAGCCTATCCCCCACACTAAACCTGACTGTTACAGCCTATCCCCCACACTACACCTGACTGTTACAGCCTATCCCCCACACTACACCTGACTGTTACAGCCTATCCCCCACACTACACTGTCCTGTTACAGCCTATCCCCCACACTACACTGTCCTGTTACAGCCTATCCCCCACACTACACTGTCCTGTTACAGCCTATCCCCCACACTACACCTGACTGTTGCAGCTTATCCCCCACACTACACTGTCCTGTTACAGCCTATCCCCCACACTACACTGTCCTGTTACAGCCTATCCCCCACACTACACCTGACTGTTACAGCCTATCCCCCACACTACACCTGACTGTTACAGCCTATCCCCCACACTACACTGTCCTGTTACAGCCTATCCCCCACACTACACTGTCCTGTTACAGCCTATCCCCCACACTACACTGTCCTGTTACAGCCTATCCCCCACACTACACTGTCCTGTTACAGCCTATCCCCCACACTACCCCTGACTGTTACAGCCTATCCCCCACACTACACCTGACTGTGACAGCCTATCCCCCACACTACACTGTCCTGTTACAGCCTATCCCCCACACTACACTGTCCTGTTGCAGCCTATCCCCCACACTACACCTGACTGTTACAGCCTATCCCCCACACTACACCTGACTGTTACAGCCTATCCCCCACACTACACTGTCCTGTTACAGCCTATCCCCCACACTACACGTGACTGTTACAGCCTATCCCCCACACTACACCTGACTGTTGCAGCCTATCCCCCACACTACACTGTCCTGTTACAGCCTATCCCCCACACTACACTGTCCTGTTACAGCCTATCCCCCACACTACACCTGACTGTTACAGCCTATCCCCCACACTACACCTGTCCTGTTACAGCCTATCCCCCACACTTCACGTGACTGTTACAGCCTATCCCCCACACTACACCTGACTGTTGCAGCCTATCCCCCACACTACACTGTCCTGTTACAGCCTATCCCCCACACTACACTGTCCTGTTACAGCCTATCCCCCACACTACACCTGTCCTGTTACAGCCTATCCCCCACACTACACGTGACTGTTACAGCCTATCCCCCACACTACACCTGACTGTTGCAGCCTATCCCCCACACTACACTGTCCTGTTACAGCCTATCCCCCACACTACACTGTCCTGTTACAGCCTATCCCCCACACTACACTGTCCTGTTGCAGCCTATCCCCCACACTACACTGTCCTGTTACAGCCTATCCCCCACACTACACCTGACTGTTGCAGCCTATCCCCCACACTACACTGTCCTGTTACAGCCTATCCCCCACACTACACTGTCCTGTTACAGCCTATCCCCCACACTACACCTGACTGTTGCAGCCTATCCCCCACACTACACTGTCCTGTTGCAGCCTATCCCCCACACTACACTGTCCTGTTACAGCCTATCCCCCAGACTACACCTGACTGTTACAGCCTATCCCCCACACTACACTGTCCTGTTGCAGCCTATCCCCCACACTACACCTGACTGTTACAGCCTATCCCCCACACTACACTGTCCTGTTACAGCCTATCCCCCACACTACACTGTCCTGTTACAGCCTATCCCCCACACTACACCTGACTGTTGCAGCCTATCCCCCACACTACACTGTCCTGTTACAGCCTATCCCCCACACTACACCTGACTGTCACAGCCTATCCCCCACACTACCCCTGACTGTTACAGCCTATCCCCCACACTACACCTGACTGTGACAGCCTCTCCCCCACACTACACCTGACTGTTACAGCCTATCCCCCACACTACACTGTCCTGTTACAGCCTATCCCCCACACTACACTGTCCTGTTACAGCCTATCCCCCACACTACACCTGACTGTTACAGCCTATCCCCCACACTACACTGTCCTGTTACAGCCTATCCCCCACACTACACCTGACTGTTACAGCCTATCCCCCACACTACACTGTCCTGTTACAGCCTATCCCCCACACTACACCTGACTGTTACAGCCTATCCCCCACACTACACTGTCCTGTTACAGCCTATCCCCCACACTACACCTGACTGTGACAGCCTCTCCCCCACACTACACTGTCCTGTTACAGCCTATCCCCCACACTACACTGTCCTGTTACAGCCTATCCCCCACACTACACCTGACTGTTACAGCCTATCCCCCACACTACACTGTCCTGTTACAGCCTATCCCCCACACTACACTGTCCTGTTACAGCCTATCCCCCACACTACACTGTCTGTCCTGTTACAGCCTATCCCCCACACTACACTGTCCTGTTACAGCCTATCCCCCACACTACACCTGACTGTGACAGCCTATCCCCCACACTACACTCTCCTGTTACAGCCTATCCCCCACACTACACCTGACTGTTACAGCCTATCCCCCACACTACACTGTCCTGTTGCAGCCTATCCCCCACACTACACCTGACTGTTACAGCCTATCCCCCACACAACACTGTCCTGTTACAGCCTATCCCCCACACTACACTGTCCTGTTACAGCCTATCCCCCACACTACACCTGACTGTTGCAGCCTATCCCCCACACTACACCTGACTGTGACAGCCTATCCCCCACACTACACCTGACTGTTACAGCCTATCCCCCACACTACACCTGACTGTTACAGCCTATCCCCCACACTACACCTGACTGTTACAGCCTATCCCCCACACTACACCTGACTGTTACAGCCTATCCCCCACACTACACTGTCCTGTTACAGCCTATCCCCCACACTACACTGTCCTGTTACAGCCTATCCCCCACACTACACCTGACTGTTACAGCCTATCCCCCACACTACACTGTCCTGTTACAGCCTATCCCCCACACTACACTGTCCTGTTGCAGCCTATCCCCCACACTACACTGTCCTGTTACAGCCTGTCCCCCACACTACACTGTCCTGTTACAGCCTATCCCCCACACTACACCTGACTGTTACAGCCTATCCCCCACACTACACCTGACTGTTACAGCCTATCCCCCACACTACACCTGACTGTTACAGCTTATCCCCCACACTACACTGTCCTGTTACAGCCTATCCCCCACACTACACTGTCCTGTTACAGCCTGTCCCCCACACTACACTGTCTGTCCTGTTACAACCTATCCCCCACACTACACTGTCCTGTTACAGCCTATCCCCCACACTACACCTGACTGTTACAGCCTATCCCCCACACAACACTGTCCTGTTACAGCCTATCCCCCACACTACACTGTCCTGTTACAGCCTATCCCCCACACTACACCTGACTGTTGCAGCCTATCCCCCACACTACACTGTCCTGTTACAGCCTATCCCCCACACTACACCTGACTGTCACAGCCTATCCCCCACACTACACTGTCCTGTTACAGCCTATCCCCCACACTACACTGTCCTGTTACAGCCTATCCCCCACACTACACCTGACTGTTACAGCCTATCCCCCACACTACACCTGACTGTGACAGCCTCTCCCCCACACTACACCTGACTGTTACAGCCTATCCCCCACACTACACTGTCCTGTTACAGCCTATCCCCCACATTACACCTGACTGTGACAGCCTCTCCCCCACACTACACCTGACTGTTACAGCCTATCCCCCACACTACACCTGACTGTGACAGCCTCTCCCCCACACTACACCTGACTGTTACAGCCTATCCCCCACACTACACTGTCCTGTTGCAGCCTATCCCCCACACTACACCTGACTGTTACAGCCTATCCCCCACACTACACCTGACTGTTACAGCCTATCCCCCACACTACACTGTCCTGTTACAGCCTATCCCCCACACTACACTGTCCTGTTGCAGCCTATCCCCCACACTACACCTGACTGTTACAGCCTATCCCCCACACTACACTGTCCTGTTACAGCCTATCCCCCACACTACACCTGACTGTTACAGCCTATCCCCCACACTACACTGTCCTGTTACAGCCTATCCCCCACACTACACTGTCCTGTTGCAGCCTATCCCCCACACTACACCTGACTGTTACAGCCTATCCCCCACACTACACCTGACTGTTACAGCCTATCCCCCACACAACACTGTCCTGTTACAGCCTATCCCCCACACTACACCTGACTGTGACAGCCTATCCCCCACACTACACTGTCCTGTTACAGCCTATCCCCCACACTACACCTGACTGTTACAGCCTATCCCCCACACTACACTGTCCTGTTACAGCCTATCCCCCACACTACACTGTCCTGTGACAGCCTATCCCCCACACTACACTGTCCTGTTACAGCCTATCCCCCACACTACACCTGACTGTTACAGCCTATCCCCCACACTACACCTGACTGTTACAGCCTATCCCCCACACTACACCTGACTGTGACAGCCTATCCCCCACACTACACTGTCCTGTTACAGCCTATCCCCCACACTACACTGTCCTGTTACAGCCTATCCCCCACACTACACTGTCTGTCCTGTTACAGCCTATCCCCCACACTACTCTGTCCTGTTACAGCCTATCCCCCACACTACACCTGACTGTTACAGCCTATCCCCCACACTACACTGTCTGTCCTGTTACAGCCTATCCCCCACACTACACTGTCCTGTTACAGCCTATCCCCCACACTACACTGTCCTGTTACAGCCTATCCCCCACACTACACCTGACTGTGACAGCCTATCCCCCACACTACACTGTCCTGTTACAGCCTATCCCCCACACTACACCTGACTGTTACAGCCTATCCCCCACACTACACTGTCCTGTTACAGCCTATCCCCCACACTACACTGTCCTGTTACAGCCTATCCCCCACACTACACCTGACTGTTACAGCCTATCCCCCACACTACACCTGACTGTTACAGCCTATCCCCCACACTACACCTGACTGTTACAGCCTATCCCCCACACTACACTGTCCTGTTACAGCCTATCCCCCACACTACACCTGACTGTTACAGCCTATCCCCCACACTACACCTGACTGTTACAGCCTATCCCCCACACTACACCTGACTGTAACAGCCTATCCCCCACACTACACTGTCCTGTTACAGCCTATCCCCCACACTACACTGTCCTGTTACAGCCTATCCCCCACACTACACCTGACTGTTACAGCCTATCCCCCACACTACACCTGACTGTTACAGCCTATCCCCCACACTACACCTGACTGTTACAGCCTATCCCCCACACTACCCCTGACTGTTACAGCCTATCCCCCACACTACACTGTCCTGTTACAGCCTATCCCCCACACTACACCTGACTGTTACAGCCTATCCCCCACACTACACCTGACTGTTGCAGCCTATCCCCCACACTACACCTGACTGTGACAGCCTATCCCCCACACTACACTGTCCTGTTACAGCCTATCCCCCACACTACACTGTCCTGTTACAGCCTATCCCCCACACTACACTGTCCTGTTACAGCCTATCCCCCACACTACACTGTCCTGTTACAGCCTATCCCCCACACTACACTGTCTGTCCTGTTACAGCCTATCCCCCACACTACACCTGACTGTGACAGCCTATCCCCCACACTACACCTGACTGTTGCAGCCCATCCCCCACACTACACCTGACTGTGACAGCCTATCCCCCACACTACACTGTCCTGTTACAGCCTATCCCCCACACTACACTGTCCTGTTACAGCCTATCCCCCACACTACACCTGACTGTTACAGCCTGTCCCCCACACTACACTGTCTGTCCTGTTACAGCCTATCCCCCACACTACACTGTCCTGTGACAGCCTATCCCCCACACTACACCTGACTGTTACAGCCTATCCCCCACACTACACCTGACTGTTACAGCCTATCCCCCACACTACACCTGACTGTTACAGCCTATCCCCCACACTACACTGTCCTGTTACAGCCTATCCCCCACACTACACTGTCCTGTTACAGCCTGTCCCCCACACTACACTGTCTGTCCTGTTACAGCCTATCCCCCACACTACACTGTCCTGTTACAGCCTATCCCCCACACTACACCTGACTGTGACAGCCTATCCCCCACACTACACCTGACTGTTGCAGCCGATCCCCCACACTACACCTGACTGTGACAGCCTATCCCCCACACTACACTGTCCTGTTACAGCCTATCCCCCACACTACACTGTCCTGTTGCAGCCTATCCCCCACACTACACTGTCCTGTGACAGCCTATCCCCCACACTACACCTGACTGTTACAGCCTATCCCCCACACTACACTGTCCTGTTACAGCCTATCCCCCACACTACACTGTCCTGTTACAGCCTATCCCCCACACTACACTGTCCTGTTACAGCCTATCCCCCACACTACACTGTCCTGTTACAGCCTATCCCCCACACTACACTGTCCTGTTACAGCCTATCCCCCACACTACACTGTCCTGTTACAGCCTATCCCCCACACTACACTGTCCTGTTGCAGCCTATCCCCCACACTACACTGTCCTGTGACAGCCTATCCCCCACACTACACCTGACTGTTACAGCCTATCCCCCACACTACACTGTCCTGTTACAGCCTATCCCCCACACTACACTGTCCTGTTGCAGCCTATCCCCCACACTACACTGTCCTGTGACAGCCTATCCCCCACACTACACCTGACTGTTACAGCCTATCCCCCACACTACACTGTCCTGTCACAGCCTATCCCCCACACTACACTGTCCTGTTACAGCCTATCCCCCACACTACACTGTCCTGTTACAGCCTATCCCCCACACTACACTGTCCTGTTACAGCCTGTCCCCCACACTACACTGTCTGTCCTGTTACAGCCTATCCCCCACACTACACTGTCCTGTGACAGCCTATCCCCCACACTACACCTGACTGTTACAGCCTATCCCCCACACTACACCTGACTGTTACAGCCTATCCCCCACACTACACTGTCCTGTTACAGCCTATCCCCCACACTACACCTGACTGTTACAGCCTATCCCCCACACTACACTGTCCTGTTACAGCCTATCCCCCACACTACACCTGACTGTTACAGCCTATCCCCCACACTACACTGTCCTGTTACAGCCTATCCCCCACACTACACCTGACTGTTGCAGCCTATCCCCCACACTACACTGTCCTGTTGCAGCCTATCCCCCACACTACACCTGACTGTTACAGCCTATCCCCCACACTACACCTGACTGTTACAGCCTATCCCCCACACTACACTGTCCTGTTACAGCCTATCCCCCACACTACACTGTCCTGTTGCAGCCTATCCCCCACACTACACCTGACTGTTACAGCCTATCCCCCACACTACACTGTCCTGTTGCAGCCTATCCCCCACACTACACCTGACTGTTACAGCCTATCCCCCACACTACACTGTCCTGTTACAGCCTGTCCCCCACACTACACTGTCCTCTTACAGCCTATCCCCCACACTACACTGTCCTGTTACAGCCTATCCCCCACACTACACTGTCCTGTTACAGCCTATCCCCCACACTACACTGTCCTGTTACAGCCTATCCCCCACACTACACCTGACTGTTGCAGCCTATCCCCCACACTACACTGTCCTGTTACAGCCTATCCCCCACACTACACCTGACTGTTACAGCCTATCCCCCACACTACACCTGACTGTTGCAGCCTATCCCCCACACTACACCTGACTGTTACAGCCTATCCCCCACACTACACTGTCCTGTGACAGCCTATCCCCCACACTACACCTGACTGTTACAGCCTATCCCCCACACTACACTGTCCTGTTACAGCCTATCCCCCACACTACACTGTCCTGTTGCAGCCTATCCCCCACACTACACCTGACTGTGACAGCCTATCCCCCACACCACACCTGACTGTTACAGCCTATCCCCCACACTACACTGTCCTGTTACAGCCTATCCCCCACACTACACCTGACTGTTACAGCCTATCCCCCACACTACACTGTCCTGTGACAGCCTATCCCCCACACTACACCTGACTGTTACAGCCTATCCCCCACACTACACCTGACTGTTACAGCCTATCCCCCACACTACACCTGACTGTTACAGCCTATCCCCCACACTACACTGTCCTGTGACAGCCTATCCCCCACACTACACCTGACTGTTACAGCCTATCCCCCACACTACACTGTCCTGTTACAGCCTATCCCCCACACTACACTGTCCTGTTACAGCCTATCCCCCACACTACACCTGACTGTTACAGCCTATCCCCCACACTACACCTGACTGTTGCAGCCTATCCCCCACACTACACCTGACTGTTACAGCCTATCCCCCACACTACACTGTCCTGTTACAGCCTATCCCCCACACTACACTGTCCTGTTACAGCCTATCCCCCACACTACACCTGACTGTTACAGCCTATCCCCCACACTACACTGTCCTGTTACAGCCTATCCCCCACACTACACTGTCCTGTTACAGCCTATCCCCCACACTACACCTGACTGTGACAGCCTATCCCCCACACTACACTGTCCTGTTACAGCCTATCCCCCACACTACACTGTCCTGTTACAGCCTATCCCCCACACTACACCTGACTGTTACAGCCTGTCCCCCACACTACACTGTCCTCTTACAGCCTATCCCCCACACTACACCTGACTGTTGCAGCCTATCCCCCACACTACACCTGTCCTGTTACAGCCTATCCCCCACACTACACCTGACTGTTACAGCCTATCCCCCACACTACACCTGACTGTCACAGCCTATCCCCCACACTACACTGTCCTGTTACAGCCTATCCCCCACACTACACTGTCCTGTTACAGCCTATCCCCCACACTACACCTGACTGTCACAGCCTATCCCCCACACTACACTGTCCTGTTGCAGCCTATCCCCCACACGACACTGTCCTGTTACAGCCTATCCCCCACACTACACTGTCCTGTTACAGCCTATCCCCCACACTACACTGTCCTGTTACAGCCTATCCCCCACACTACACCTGACTGTTACAGCCTATCCCCCACACTACACCTGACTGTTACAGCCTCTCCCCCACACTACACTGTCCTGTTACAGCCTATCCCCCACACTACACCTGACTGTTACAGCCTATCCCCCACACTTCACTGTCCTGTTACAGCCTATCCCCCACACTACACTGTCCTGTTGCAGCCTATCCCCCACACTACAATGTCCTGTTACAGCCTATCCCCCACACTACACCTGACTGTTACAGCCTGTCCCCCACACAACACTGTCCTGTTACAGCCTATCCCCCACACTACACCTGACTGTTACAGCCTATCCCCCACACTACACTGTCCTGTTGCAGCCTATCCCCCACACTACACTGTCCTGTTACAGCCTATCCCCCACACTACACTGTCCTGTTACAGCCTATCCCCCACACTACACCTGACTGTTACAGCCTGTCCCCCACACAACACTGTCCTGTTACAGCCTATCCCCCACACTACACCTGACTGTTGCAGCCTATCCCCCACACTACACTGTCCTGTTGCAGCCTTTCCCCCACACTACACTGTCCTGTTGCAGCCTATCCCCCACACTACACTGTCCTGTTACAGCCTATCCCCCACACTACACCTGACTGTTACAGCCTGTCCCCCACACTACACCTGACTGTTACAGCCTATCCCCCACACTACACCTGACTGTTACAGCCTATCCCCCACACTACACCTGACTGTTACAGCCTATCCCAAACACTACACTGTCCTGTTACAGCCTATCCCCCACACTACACCTGACTCTTACAGCCTATCCCCCACACTACACCTGACTGTTACAGCCTATCCCCCACACTACACCTGACTGTTACAGCCTATCCCCCACACTACACCTGACTGTTACAGCCTATCCCCCACACTACACTGTCCTGTTACAGCCTATCCCCCACACTACACCTGACTGTGACAGCCTATCCCCCACACTACACCTGACTGTTACAGCCTATCCCCCACACTACACCTGACTGTTACAGCCTATCCCCCACACTACACTGTCCTGTTACAGCCTCTCCCCCACACTACACCTGACTGTTACAGCCTATCCCCCACACTACACTGTCCTGTTACAGCCTATCCCCCACACTACACCTGACTGTTACAGCCTATCCCCCACACTACACCTGACTGTTACAGCCTCTCCCCCAGACTACACCTGACTGTTACAGCCTATCCCCCACACTACACTGTCCTGTTACAGCCTATCCCCCACACTACACTGTCCTGTTACAGCCTATCCCCCACACTACACCTGACTGTCACAGCCTATCCCCCACACTACACCTGACTGTCACAGCCTATCCCCCACACTACCATTACTGTTACAGCCTATCCCCCACACTACACCTGACTGTTACAGCCTATCCCCCACACTTCACTGTCCTGTTACAGCCTATCCCCCACACTACACTGTCCTGTTGCAGCCTATCCCCCACACTACACTGTCCTGTTACAGCCTATCCCCCACACTACACCTGACTGTTACAGCCTGTCCCCCACACTACACTGTCCTGTTACAGCCTATCCCCCACACTACACCTGACTGTTGCAGCCTATCCCCCACACTACACCTGACTGTTACAGCCTATCCCCCACACTACACTGTCCTGTTACAGCCTATCCCCCACACTACACTGTCCTGTTACAGCCTATCCCCCACACTACACCTGACTGTTACAGCCTATCCCCCACACTACACCTGACTGTTACAGCCTATCCCCCACACTACACTGTCCTGTTACAGCCTATCCCCCACACTACACCTGACTGTTACAGCCTATCCCCCACACTACACCTGACTGTGACAGCCTATCCCCCACACTACACTGTCCTGTTACAGCCTATCCCCCACACTACACCTGACTGTTACAGCCTATCCCCCACACTACACTGTCCTGTTACAGCCTATCCCCCACACTACACCTGACTGTTACAGCCTATCCCCCACACTACACCTGACTGTTACAGCCTATCCCCCACACTACACCTGACTGTTACAGCCTCTCCCCCACACTACACCTGACTGTTACAGCCTATCCCCCACACTACACTGTCCTGTTACAGCCTATCCCCCACACTACACTGTCCTGTTACAGCCTATCCCCCACACTACACTGTCCTGGTACAGCCTGTCCCCCACACTACACTGTCCTGTTACAGCCTATCCCCCACACTACACCTGACTGTTACAGCCTATCCCCCACACTACACTGTCCTGTTACAGCCTATCCCCCACACTACACCTGACTGTCACAGTCTATCCCCCACACTACACTGTCCTGTTACAGCCTATCCCCCACACTACACCTGACTGTTACAGCCTATCCCCCACACTACACCTGACTGTTACAGCCTATCCCCCACACTACACCTGACTGTTACAGCCTATCCCCCACACTACACCTGACTCTTACAGCCTATCCCCCACACTACACCTGACTGTTACAGCCTATCCCCCACACTACACTGTCCTGTTACAGCCTATCCCCCACACTACACCTGACTGTTACAGCCTATCCCCCACACTACACTGTCCTGTTACAGCCTATCCCCCACACTACACCTGACTGTTACAGCCTATCCCCCACACTACACTGTCCTGTTACAGCCTATCCCCCACACTACACTGTCCTGTTACAGCCTATCCCCCACACTACACGTGACTGTTACAGCCTATCCACCACTATGAGAAAAATAAGTAGTTAGAGTAGTTTGGGGTTAAAGAAAGCAGATGGTTACTCCCTCTTCACCATGAAGGATGACTGAGCAGCAGATCGACCTGCCATACATAAACTGAAGAAAAAAATACTATAATTATTGAATTAGTCAATTATGAAATGTATTTCATAATAAGCAGCATTTAAAAGCTGATTGAGAAACACCTTTATGATGTGACACACATTTACATTACTTTACAGGTTGATGGTCAGCAACTAACGAAGCAAACTAGAAGATAATTCAGCACATCTAGCTCGGTAGCTTCATGGCATGTTGCAGCACTGTCAGAAATCTACTACACTGTCCTGTTACAGCCTATCCCCCACACTACACTGTCCTGTTACAGCCTATCCCCCACACTACACCTGACTCTTACAGCCTATCCCCCACACTACACTGTCCTGTTACAGCCTATCCCCCACACTACACTGTCCTGTTACAGCCTATCCCCCACACTACACCTGACTGTTGCAGCCTATCCCCCACACTACACTGTCCTGTTACAGCCTATCCCCCACACTACACCTGACTGTTACAGCCTATCCCCCACACTACACCTGACTGTTACAGCCTATCCCCCACACTACACTGTCCTGTTACAGCCTATCCCCCACACTACACTGTCCTGTTACAGCCTATCCCCCACACTACACCTGACTGTTACAGCCTATCCCCCACACTACACTGTCCTGTTACAGCCTATCCCCCACACTACACTGTCCTGTGACAGCCTATCCCCCACACTACACCTGACTGTTACAGCCTATCCCCCACACTACACTGTCCTGTTACAACCTATCCCCCACACTACACTGTCCTGTTACAGCCTATCCCCCACACTACACCTGACTGTGACAGCCTATCCCCCACACTACACCTGACTGTTACAGCCTATCCCCCACACTACACTGTCCTGTTACAGCCTATCCCCCACACTACACCTGACTGTTACAGCCTATCCCCCACACTACACTGTCCTGTTGCAGCCTATCCCCCACACTACACTGTCCTGTGACAGCCTATCCCCCACACTACACCTGACTGTTGCAGCCTATCCCCCACACTACACCTGACTGTTACAGCCTATCCCCCACACTACACTGTCCTGTGACAGCCTATCCCCCACACTACACTGTCCTGTTACAGCCTATCCCCCACACTACACCTGACTGTGACAGCCTACGACACACTACACATGACTGTCCTGTAGCTCTTGTAGGAACAGCGCATCATACAGCAACACAATGGGATCTATACTGACCTCATGGTTTGGCTGGTACAAACCAGTTATTGATGTACAAGGTTGGTCAACTATGAGTGACGCCATGTCTTATAGTCAACGGGTGGAAACACTGAAAAGTATTATGAGCTGTAAGAACACTGAACTTCTGGCATTGATACTCCAGACTGGTTGGAATGTAAATGAGACATATAATGAGACATATCCATCTATCTTCTCCTTGGGATGTGTATTTAGGAGAACAACGGCTTTACATGAAGCAGCTTCCAGAGGCTGGGTGCAGGGGGTGCGGATGCTGCTTGATGCAGGGGCTAAAGGTAAAATGGCTGATGTGGCAGGGACCGTCATGACACGGGCACTTTGCTGCCCGACATGTCCTGCCGAACTTATTGAGTTGTTGCTGAAACATGGGGAAGATCCTAACTACCATGATGACCATGCATCGCCGCTAGGACTAGCTCTTCTACAACCAGACATGGCACGTGACCTCAAGCAAAGGATTGTTCAACTCCTATTGGAAAAAGGGGCAAATCCAAATTCAATATTAGGACTGCAAAGTGATGAATTTAGTCCTCTGAGCACAGCAATGCAGATGTTTGCAGGGGCCCCTACAACTGGTCTGACTTTAAATGACCTGCGTGATAACTTGAATGAAGTTGAAAACAAGAATGCAGCACTTTTCAAAATTCTTGTACAGTTCGGAGCAAATATGAATTGCATTGATGAAAGCTCACTGACCTGGAATTGTTTTTTTCATAAGTACCTTGACGTTTTCTTTGAGTTTGGAGGAAATCTCAACCTGACATATGGAGATCTTGGAATAGTCTTACAGCACTCCATTAGAAGTAATGGCCAGAGTAACATTGTGCGGTGGCTTGTCCGGCATGGGGCAGCATTACCCGTTCTGGTAACTGTACTTCACAATGCCTGGCATGGTGTCCTCATAGATACGCCCCTGGTTCTGCTGCAGACAGGGATGAGGGTTGCACAACGAACAGCTCAACAACTGATGGAAATTCAAATAGCTTTGTCTGATTTTCTAGAGAATGAAGAAGGAATGTTTCAGTTCGGGCTCCTTGTGCATGACGTTGAAGCCATCTGGGGTAAACTGTGTTGGGAGGAGTATCGGAGGAAGCAGCCAAACCTGATGAAGCACACCTTTCCTGAGCTGCTGAAGAGGCAGCTCCCCGACCTGCAGGAGTTCAGTGATGAGTCCCTGCACCGGTACCCAGATGCCCAATATGCCCAAGATCCCAGGCTACGCTGTGAGTTTGCCCTACACCAGATTCAGACAGTGCTTGAGTTCTTGAGTGAGCCCCAGTCCCTGCAGTGGCACAGCCGCCGCTGTGTGCGGGAGAACCTGGTGTCCCTGCAGCCATCTGTCATCAAGACTCTCCTCATCTCAGCAATCCTGAAACGCTACATACTGTGTCATGAAGTATAACATTTAAAATGAGAATTGGTCGTAATCAGTTGGAATATCGTATTGAGGTATATGTGAGTGACAGATGCACTGCATATCTATGTTAGTCTCTAGAAAATATCAATGGAATCTCTATAGAAATAAGTAAGTGAAGTTTGACCTACTTCATCATTGTTTACAACACCTATGCCTGCAATTAAACAGCAGCGGTTTCACCTTGTTTTAATCTAAGATACTCTGTAATCTGGTGATGGTTTTACCAATGAATCTTAACGTGATTGTACAAGCGTTGTTCAAATGTATATATAAGGAAAATGAAATGATATGTTAAACGCTGCTACATCCTAGAAACATAATGTGCTGTATCACAGTGGCCCTTATATAAGCTCCTATTTTAGTACTCGCAATGCTTATACAAAATTGAGTCCAGTGCTATATTGAGACTGTACTGTTTACATGTACATGTATTAATTTACAACCTATGATAATAAGCTATTTGGTGCTGGTCTGTCAACACCAACTCATCATTATAATGCTACTCAATTTGTAAAGTATGTATGGCTATTATACCAATGTCAAAAATATACGATTGATAAATGGTGAATTGTTACCTAATTTATCAGATCATAATTTTGATAAATTTTCTATAGAATATGTTACCTGAAAAAAGACAACTGGAAAACTTAGCATCCTGGTGTTAATGGCCCTGCTGGTCTGCCACCTTTCTATGCACAGCCAAGTAGTACCTCTCTAAGTACAATGAGCCGCTGTGTCCAAGAACCTCCAAAGCTCACTAGCAAAATCAACCTTTTGGAGAAAAAAAGGGTCAATTATAATATTTTGAAATCATTCATAATTTAATGAAAATCAATTTTAATAAACCAATTAATAAAGGTATTCAGTAAGCCATCTATTCCATGCTGTTTATACCCACTACCCCCCCCCCCCCCCCCACCCTCTATAGCCTGTATAGGACACAGGCCTGGTAAGGCTAGGGATGACCTAGATTAGCTGCCTCCTCAGTCAGGATTACTGCAGGTACCTCTGGGTGTCTCAGGGAAGTAATCACTGAGTCCTATATGATGGAGACCTGTGAATTATTGATGTAGTTCCGAGCCTCCTCTGACTACGATACTTACCACTGGGAAGTCTTACACCAAGGGTTTTCTGTTCAATATAATATGATCCATTAAACAAGTAGCAAACTATAATGTATCCATCTAAGAGCATATTCTATGTTATGAATGATTATTCTACCTAAACAGTTGTACAGTAACTACAGTGTAATATTGCCTAGCTGGGGAGTAGGTTGGAGTGTGAGATCAAAGTGAGACCTACTGTATAGGGAGAACTGGTTTTAACACTGTAGTAATATCACATTATGTAGCTGATGTTAAAGGTCTGACCCGAATGTCCATGAGAGGCAATATTACATCTTGTGATGTCAGCTTCTGTTTTACTTCCACCCTGAGGTAGTCTGCACGACGTGTTGTTTTCCTAAAGCCCATGTTATATTACGTGGGCAGTATTCCTTTACATAAAACACATATGTAACCTAATCCAAGTTTTTATGTCAATATGCACTCAGTACCAGGAGCCTTTATGGCATCTCATGCATGTCTTTTATGATGCAGATTTTGCATGCCCAACACCTTTTTGTGGTTGGTTTTGTGTGAGACACCTCAGATTTGACAACTGGGTCCGAAATATCATATAAACATAGAAAGCTATTTTTTTTTGTTTTTCAGTGTACATAATGATCAGTTCTTACCTTCATCATGTCACACCAGGTTCATTAACTGTATCATATAAACTGTTTGAATAAGAAAGAAAGACAGACTAGATTGTAGCACATTAAACAATTTTCAAGTTTATTAATATTTTAACAGATTACTACGTTTTTCGTCCTGGAAATTTCACAGAGAGAAGTGGTGCGCCGTTGAACGACAACCGCAAAATGTCGATATTTTTTTTTTTTTTTTCGTTGGTTATGTATTTTGCCTACGAAAACATAACCAAAATACATCTAGATTCGTTTCCTACCTTTCAGCATAGCGATAACATCCATATTTAATCGTATTATGCCATAATCATCATTTCCTATCGTTCGACACAACGACAACGTAAAGTAAACAAAATAGCCATCTCGCGGGTTCACGGGATCTCGCGAGAGTGCGACTCAGAAATGCTCGGGTATCATTTTATCTTCCAAAATAGAGCAAATTGCGGACATTCAAGTTAATATTATTACTCCTACAGGTAATATAAAGGCATTTGCGGACATTTTGGACAGTATTACCATCTTGATAAAAAAATAATTTGTTTATCGAGCGCTTCGGCAATCTCCGGTGTCTAAATCCAACATGGCGGGTGGGGAACGCCGAGGGACGGTGATTCGATACCAAATTGGCTAATTTCATGGATTACAGCTCAACTAAGCAAGGTAAGTCCGCAAATTATGTTGTTATCGCTAGATTAGGCTCCTCTCATATGGTGGGTGAAATTGCGGACAGCTCAGGAGCAGGGTTATTCCGCAAAAAGACGAAGACCGGGCTCTAAACTTGCCAAGACCAAAAAACAGAGCCAATGATCAAATGATTATGATAGAAGTTGGAATGACAGCGTGGCTGGGCGTACCGGTTGAAAAAGCTTCAACAAAATTTTCTGGGGGGGAAGGAGAGAGGGCGCCACCAGCACCAGCAGTTCATCCCATCACGAGCTCAGGGCTACATCCACGTTTTTCAATGCTTTAAGCAATACTGAAAGCTAAATTTAGTGCACCTAGCACAATTAAGGCTCAGGATCAAGGAGGAATAGACTGTGATACCATTCTGTAAGTAGGAGCACTGTAAGAGGGTCACTTTACTTGTGTGGTGGGCGATATATGAAGAAACTGGTGCAACAAACAACAACATTGGTTTGACAGTTTGACTACAGGAGGCGCCACTGCATGGACAACAACACCACCTCAATAACTAACCCATGAAGAAAACGTAACATCTACAACACCAACAACAACACCAACAATACCACCCTGTGGGCCAAATCTGTTAAAGCCCTAGCTCTTAAAATAACGTAGTATACCTAAACTATATATTGCCAGAATCGCCAGAGCGAGCCCGTTCTAACGACGGGCGCTATTTGTTTCTATATCAAACGAGGCAAGAGAAAAGGCTTCACGAACATCAACCAACTAAGTAGAAATGGTTCTTCAACAGTAGTTTATGTGGGCAACTGTAACTTCTGAACCAGACCATTTAGAAACTCCCAACACGTACCATTTGAAAGACAATAATATATAGAGGCATAATAGAGACCAGGAAGGGGAGGGAACAACAGTCACGCCACCTTCAGTCAAAGGGTTGTACTGCTGTCCCTGTGCCACCATTCCTTCAGATGGCAGCACCAGCATAGCTACTAAGTGAGAACAGTTAGGGCCGGAGTGTAGTCTCAAAGTCAAAGTGTGGAAGGATAGTATGTAGCAGACGAACATAACTCTGTATCCACGTGTTTCAAATATAGATGAGCTCACAGATGTCCAGAAAACAATGAACATATAAGTCATAGTGAACTATAGGGTTGACTTATTGCTGGCTGTACCTCCCCAAAACAAATATTTTTATATAATAAAATCTACCAGCCTGTGAGAGTCGGCCCTATATGCACAATGTCACTACACAGATTCACACAATGCCAGCATCAGATTTAATCTCATCTGGGGAAGGGGAGGCCCCAATGGATCACCATAATTCTGACAAAGGAGCAAAGAAGCGAATGCCGGAGGAGGCTGGACTGTCTGACGAAGATGGAAGTACAGACAGAAAACTAAGAGTCACCGAGGAACCTCACCATGATACATCTACCAAAACTGCCACCAAACTTGCTGCAGGCAGTACTGAAGGCAAGGAAGAGCTCAGCCTGCTGGTGCTTGCTAAGACGCTTGCCCGTATCGGAGATAGACTGATTAGGGTAGACAACACTGGACAGACTACATCCAACGATATTAAGGAATTTCAGGAGGATCGATGTGGCAAACGATGTAGAAGTCAACAAAGGTGACATTGAGGAGCTACAGGAACAGGTGGCCAAGCTCCGGTCTGATCTGACTGAGACCAAGGCTGAACTAGCAGAAACTAAGGCAGGGATGAAGGCCAATGCGGTACATATTGACAAAATTGAGGACATCAATATAAGACAAGAGGCATACTCCAGGAAACTAAACCTGATACTTGATGGTCTACCAGGAGGTCAGAATGAGACACCTGACTCTCTGAGATCCGAAGTGGAGAGAATCTTATGGCGCCAAACAAAAGTGGCCAACAGCTCCATTGACGTAGTTCACCGCATCAACAGAAGCTCTGCTCAAACATCCAATCCCAACTCACCAAGGCCCGTTCTTATAAGGCTAAAATTTTTAGATGCCAGGAACAAAGTATGGGGACAGAGGTCAGAGGTGGGAAAATACACCGAAAAAGGAGCGCAACTGTGGGTCAGCGAGGATATCCCCACCAAACTGAGGAGCGAACTATCTAGGGTCAAGAAGGCTTTCTGGGTGGCCAGGAATCATGGAACATTCAGGGAGGTGCGTATATCAGGCACCACCCTATATCTCAATGGGAAACCATATAACAAAGACAACTGGAATACTCTGCCCGAATGGCTGGGGCCAGAGGCTATGGCCTCCCTAGAAGATGAAGGCACTTTGGTGTTCTTTAGCAAATCGTCCCCTTTCAGCAACCACTACCCCGCTGGGTTTGAGGTGGACGAAAAAACATACTCATCCATGGAGAAATATCTCGCTGTACAACGATGCATAATCGCAAGAAGGCAAGACCTGGAGGCACAGGCATGGAAGCTAGATCTACCTGCCAAGCTCAAAGGTATACTCTACAAATGCAAAGATGACCATAAGGATGAGTGGATCGCGAAGTCCAAATCTATCACGAAGAAAGGACTAAGGGAAAAAGTCATGCAAAACCCCTATGTCCGTCAGCGCCTCCTCAGCACAGGAAACAAGACCATTGGAGAAGCCTCAAAAGACTCAGTATGGGGCATAGGGATGAGGCTGACAGACAAGAACGTGCTCAACAAAGAACTATGGTATGGAAAAAACCTGCTAGGGGTTGTGCTTCAGGAAATCCGACAGGAACTCCAAGGTGGTGCCAACGAATGATGCCTAAGCAACTGAAACTACACCTTGGTGCAATAACATGGTGCTCTAGATTCACCTAAAATGTGGGTGGATCAAAATAGTCGAAAAACTCCAGCCTCTATACAGGCTACCGTGCATAAGATCAAAAGATATTTCGAGTTAAATGAAACTCGTGGTTTACGGAGCAACTCTCTTTACATGCTCTGTTGTGTTCTTTTTATGTGTTTAAATGTTATGTGTGTGCACAATAATAAGTATACCACTGTAGAGGTAGTGCTGCTGTATCTGTCTTTTGTGGCGTGCCACCAGGATGTGAAGAAGGTGGTTGATGAATCACTACGTTTACCTTATTATGGTTTGGTGAGTCAGCAGGTGAAAATACAACAGACCCACTTAAAATTATTGATGCAATCGAAACATTGTGTAACCCCTGAAAAGGGTGTGGCCTGTGTCCTGAATCTAACTGGTTATGAATAATCACACTGGACTCATTGACCTGTGTTCCTTTAATGTAAATGGTATGGGCCTAAGAGACAAACGAAGGGCTATTTTCAAAAAACTGAAAGATGAAAATTATAATATTGTATTTCTCCAAGAAACCCACTGTACAATGGAAGTAGAAAAGATATGGCAAGCTGAATGGGGTGGGGATATGATATGTGCGCACGGCAACTCAGCATCCAGAGGTGTAGCCATACTCTTTAGCAGGGAATACTCCTACAGATGCCTGGATAAAATCTTAGATATCAATGGTAGGTACATAATTCTACACATTGAGGTGCAGGGAATAGAATACATCTTATGCAACATCTATGCCCCAACACAAAATTATGAGACAGAGCAGATGGCTGTTCTCGATGAAATATCAGAGATGTTTAAGAAATATGAGGTAGAAAACATTCTTATAGGAGGAGACTTTAATGAAATATGGGACCTGACTATAGACAGGAGGGCTACTAATCAAACAAGCAGATCAAATAAGCATTACAGGGAACAGTTACATAGTCTTAAAGACAGTCTTGGTATGGTAGATATTTGGAGAGTTCGCCACCCCTCGCTACGTAGATACTCCTTCTACAGACGAGAACAGGCATCAAGAATTGATTTCTGGTTAATATCTGAACATCTTTCAGGAGTAGTGTATAAGACAGATATCAAACCTGGAACACTTTCTGACCATAGTGCTGTAACGATGGGAATTTCCTATAGTAACAAAGACCGATGCCCCAATATATGGAAATTCAATAACACCCTTCTCTCTGATGTAAAGTATGTTAAACAGCTGAAAAGTATACTTGCTGAATGTAAAATGAAATATCAAGACCTACCACCCAATAAAAGGTGGGAAATTCTGAAATATGAAATAAGAACATTTTCAATAAAATATAGCAAAGAAAAGAGGTCAGAATCTAAAAAGTTTGAAAAGAATCTGACAGACAGTATGAACAAGCTAACAGTAGCATTTGATGAGGGCTGTGACGTGAGTGATGAATTAGAATGTGTGAAAAGAGACCTGAAAGATATTGAATTAAAGAAAGCCAGAGTAATCACGTTCAGGTCAAAAGCTAACTGGTCTCAAGTAGGGGAACGACCAACAAAGTACTTCTTGAATTTAGAAAAGAAGAACTTTCTAGACAAATGTATTACCCAGCTAGAGGATGGGAGTGGGTATATTGTCACTGAGGACAGGGATATCCTCAATATACAGAAACAATTCTACAAGTCTCTATATTCACAAGACTCTAGGGAACTAGAGGACATTGATAATAGGTGTCCATTCATAGAAACAGACAGTTTATCTGTATTATCTGAGAATCAGAGGGAGCTAATATAAAGACCATTATCAAAGTCAGATTTTCTCACTAGCCTGAAAACTTAAAAAAATGGGAAATGCCCGGGCACCGATGGACTAAGTGCAGAGTTTTATAAAATTTTCTGGGCAGATATTGGGGACTGTGTAAGCCAAAGCCTTCTATTTGCAATAGAGATAGGGAGTTTAAGTCAAGAACAGAAACGAGGCATTATAACCCTTATTCCTAAGAAAGAAAAGAACAGACTCCAACTCGGGAACTTGAGGCCTATTAGCCTATTAGATACAGACTACAAAATCTATACCAAGACACTTGCAGAAAGAATAAAACCCCATCTCCCTAGTATCATCAGTACAGATCAGTCAGGATTCGTTAGGTCCAGATATATAGGAACAAGCATTCGCACAATTGAGGACATACTGGCATACTCTACAAAGTACAAATGCCCGGGGATCCTGATGGCAATAGATTTTGAAAAAGCATTTGACAAGATAAGATGGGAATTTATCTTTAAGGCACTTGAAAAGTTTGGATTTGGAGACAGATATATCTCATGGGTCAAAATATTATACAAAGACATTGTAGCATGTGTTATAAATAATGGGTTCACAAGTGACTGGTTTGAACTTACATGTGGTACCAGACAGGGATGCTGTCTGTCACCTTTCTTATTTGTTATAGCCGTAGAACTGTTAGCACATAATATACGCATGAATGTAGATATAGAAGGCATCAAACTTAGTGGTAGAGAAGTAAAAATAAGCCAATTTGACACAACTTGTTTTATTAAATCAGCAACAGCTCTTGGTCATCTACTGGATTGCTTGAAAAGATTCAGAAGGTACTCTGGCCTAAAGGTTAATAGATATAAGACACAATATCTTGCTCTGGGGGGTATCAGCACCACCCAAGCAGGGCAGGAGAACATTAGGTGGAATGACAAGCTGGTGGTATTGGGCATTTCTGTGGCAACGGACAGGACAGAAGCTCAGAACTATTTATGGAACTTTAAACCACAAATACGGAAAATCATGAACATTAGCAAAGACTGGAGACACCGTAACATATCACTGAAAGGTAAAACTATCATTATTAACAGTCTAATGCTCCCGTGTGTCATGTATCCTGCCTCAGTCACTTCTACACCGCCTAGAGTAATATATGAAGTCAACAGAATAATTGACAGGTTTTTATGGAACTCAAACAGGAACAAGATTGCTAGGGGCCGGGTACAGGTACAAACTAAACATGGTGGCCTGGAGGTGGCAGACCTCAGAACGAAAATCATTGTATCAAACATAAACTGGATTAAAAGACTCTATATGAATCCAGGCATGATCCCAGGTGAATTTATAAAGCTACTTTTAAGTGAGGCATCGGATCTCAAATTGTTTATATGCACAAAGTCAGATATCAACATACCGCGAGAAACTAACCCGTTTTATCATCGGGTTCTGAGTGACTGGCATGAATTTCATAACGTAACGCTAGCCAAAGAAGCAGAGGTGCGCAATGAAATATTGTGGAACAATAAGTATATTACTGTCAACCATTCACCTATATTTTTGAAGACCTGGAGAGATGCTGGTATTGTTAGGGTTGAAGATATATTGATAAGTGGAAGTTTTATGTCAGACACTCAAATTTCACAAAGGTATGGTGTTAAGTGTAACTTCCTTCAAGCTCTACAAATCCGAAATGGTATACCAGGCGGTTGGAGGGCTAGTCTCTCTGATGGTGAAGTTGAGATCCCTGAAGACTGTATTTGGATAATCAATAACACACCAGATATAGTGAATATTTTTTCTACACCAAGTAGAGAGTTGTATTGGATAATACTTTATAGATACTCACAGGTCACAACAAAGAATGAATGCAAATGGGTCAAAACTTTCCCAACAATCCAGCTTACAGATTCAACATGGCATGATATATATGTTTGTCCATACAGGGTGACTAGAGAGACAAAATTACTATCCTTTCAGTACAAGGTGCTTCATAGAATACTTCCATGTAATAAGTATTTGTCTGACATACGGGCAAAAGATAGCCCAGAATGCTTATATTGTGACGGTGTAGTTGATACTCTAGATCACTTCCTTGTAAAGTGTCCACCAGTAGCCCACTTTTGGAGGTCTGTTATAAAATGGATGAATATAGTTGCAAAACTTGATACCGGTATGTTAGATGAACATGAATTAATACTTGGAGTATGTAGAAAAATTCCAAACAGAAGTTTCATTAATAACATACTCCTCAGAATTAGATTTTACATATATTGACAACGCCTGTACCATAGGTGCCAGCTCGATATATTGCAATGGTTGAGAGAATTCAAACATTGCCTTCTGTCGGAGCAGTACATATGTTATATTGAAAGAAAGCAAAAGAAGTTTGAAAGGTGGGTAATGATTCTGAATTCTATATAATTTTTGTGCACACATCAGCGGTCTCAGTTTCAGGTCCTTATAGTAGATAGTAGATAGATCATACACTAGAAACAAATATGATGGCTTAATATAAATACATATATGATACGATAAATATATATGTATATACATCAGTTAACCATTATCTGCATCTTCGGTAGCATGAACCATATACACATAATCATACTAGTCTTTAGCGCACAATGTATTGTCCTGTAATGTCCTGTGTTGTCCACATACCCCAAAAAAAATTAGCGAAAAAACAAATATTTTGTAGACACATATATCCTGAATAAAGAATGAGCGCTGCTCTTTTAAAAAAATATAAAAAAAATTCTGGGGGTGGGTAGGGCCTATTTCAGCTATCAGGTGTCTAAATATAGGATCTTTTTTCTGGCGTGCGCTATGTTTCTTTCAATATTACCCAAAAACCAGCATATAACTTTCTGGAATTTCGACCATCGACAAGCGCCCCGCAAATGTCAAGCCGGGTACATTTTTAGTGAAAACTTCGCCATAAAAGATCATTTTTCTCAATAACCACTGCATACTTTGCAATGGGAACTCAAAATCCTGTATCTCTACATATCTGTGCTAGTCCCCGTAAAAGGATTTGCTAATATATTGTGTCTGAGGGCTCTAAAAGCTAAATGAGCAAAATATGAAATATCGTTCATAACCGCGCTGTCATTTTTAAAGGCACGCGACTGAGTCTAAGTCGAAGCATTCTACTCGCCAAAATTTCCAAACAAAGTCAAATTTCACAAAAAGTAGGGGGGGTGGAGGGCTGACACACTAGGGCCTAATAAAGATGACATTTCTGCATCTAACGCGCCTAATAAGGTGAATATGGGTTGAGAATTACCTTTGATATGAGCCATTTTCAAGAAATTTGATTCAAGTTGAGAAATGACAGTCCCGTCTGCGCCAATCAGCTGATCGTTTACCTATATTCAGATTGAGACAATTTTTTTTTCATTGGCTTCATTTGGGGGTTTAAATAAATCATAATTAATGGAAAGAAAGCCTAAGCTCTACAAAACATCCCATATTTACACGTACAATAGCTGAATTAGGCCCTAGCCCCACAGAAAATTTGGTTGAGGCTTATTTAGTTGATGGATCTGCGAAAAATTGAGACGCTTATGTTGGATATTTTGCCGAGTGACAGTGCCCCTCTCTCCCCCCCCCCCCCTGTAAAACTGATCAGATCTTCAGCACAGAGTGACAGTCACAACAACCCTCAACTAAATTGGCAAGGTAGGCTCATGTAACTATGCTTGACATTTTATTATACCTAGCATATGAAAGTACTATCTCTTAAGCAGTACGAGCCGTATGCCCCACCCGCTGGCGTACGAACGTCATACGCCCACCCGGTGTGCGTATGGGCGGCGCGAAAGTAGTGCGCCAGACGCCGGTAAGTGGCGCCATCACGCGGGTACAGGGCAAACTACGCGGCGCCAAAGCGCGGCAAATTTGGTGGCGCCAAAGCGCCGGTACGGGACGAATAACACGTCTTTTGGGCTTGGCAGAAGATATTTTTCGCAAACGCGAGCAATGGAGGAACCAAAACACACGTACCTGAGTCCGGCGGGGGCGAATATGATTCTAGATGAGGCAGTTGTGTCTAATATTGCGGAGATTTTTGCGGAATTGAACGTGGAAAATGGAGGGGAAACTGGAGGAGGAACTATTGAAGAACTTGCAGACTTGATGAACCAAGAAATCGGCAATATGAACGCCCTGGAGGAAGAAGCAGATTGTGAGTTGTTTGTGTCTTGATTTGGATAGCCTGATCTCATCTCTAGAGATAAGAGATTATGAGAGGAAGATTAAGGCAGTAAATGAGGCCGAGGAAGAAGACACAGTTATAATTCTACCGCCTGTCCCAACACCTCAGAAGATAAACTGTAGCCAGAATGAAGCAGCCTCGTCTGAGGGACATGCTGTTGCTGATCTACCTGGAGTGATCAATTTGATACCAAATAGTGATTGTAGAAAGAAGACACCAACCTCAGTCCTCCAGTATGCAGCAAATGACCCCACACCGTACATAGAATTGACTCCAATGCAGTACCATGCCTTCTTGGCCGCATCAGTGCCAGCCAGTGAAGCCCAGAAAGTGACGACTCCAGTAGCTTCAATAGCAACTCCAGTAGCTGACGAAGCACAGGTTGAGGCTTCAGAAGGTGCAGTTGGTGGGGAAGCAGCGGTACCTGGCCCTGTCAGTGTACCTGGCCAGCTGAGTGACCAGGAACTGCAGTTGTACGTCGATGGTCAACGTCCACCAAATACTGTGAAGAGAACAAACCAAGTGAGTTAAATAAATATATTTTAAACAGTGCATAAACAGCATAAGATCTAAAATGAAAGTGAAATTATTTAATTAATTATTTCATTTAATCAAGTGTTTTATTAAATGTGTCTCCCTGAATAAATCATATATAAAATGTAATGTTATTAATGTGGAAATCGTATTAAGTTATTATTAATTTATTTACAGATCGTCCGTAAATTTGAGGAGTTCATGGCAGTCACATACATCGATCCAAGGAGGGTGCATGATCTGGAGCCCCTAGTTCTCAACAATTACTTGTCCAATTACCTGTTGGTTGCAAGGCGTAATGATGGTTTAGATTTTGAACCAGATACTCTGACCTCCATACAGCATGGCTTGGATAGGTAAATATTCTTCCCCCTGAAATGAATAATTTTTAAACACTACATAAACAGCATAAGATCTAAAATGAAAGTGAAATTATTAAAATAATTATTTAATTTTTTTTTTTCAGATTTCTAATAATAAGAAATATTATTTTAAATTGTAAAATATATAAAAAATCAATAATTTAATAAATTATTTTTTAAACCCTATATTAATTGATTTTTCAGGCACCTACGCGAACACTACTATGCATACTCCATACTTCTTGACAATGAGTTTAAGGCAAGTCATGCAGTGTTGGCCAGCCAACGACGTGAGCTTAAAGCTGCAGGAAGGGGAGGTCGTCCTAACAAAGCCGATGGGCTAACTGATGACCAAATTGAGTTGGTGTGGAGTAGTGGGGCATTTGGGAGAGAGACACCAAGGAGTCTCCAAAATACCGTTTTTTATTTTTTGACAACTGGCTATGGGCTCAGGGGATCACATGAAAGCAGGCAGCTCAAGTGGGGGGATATTTATCTTGGCACAGATGATGACGGGGTGAAATTTCTTGAACTGCGCTGTGAAAGGCTTACCAAGACCAGGCAGGGGGCACAGGGAGGGCATAAGAGGGCATTCAATCCCAGAGTGTATGAGGATACTTCAGACCGCACCAGAGACCCCATATCATTGTATGAACTCTTCACCTCAAAACGACCAGCTGACCAGAAGGTACCAGAGGCCCCCTTCTATTTAGCTCTGAAGCCGGATATGGGTCCAGATGATAGAATCTGGTACAAGTCTGGGCCCATGGGAATAAACACCCTCAGCAAGGTCATGCCTGGTGTAGCTGCAGCAGCTGGACTAGACGGAAAGATTACCAACCACAGCCTGCGACGCACTACTTGTCAAGCTCTACTAGATTCAAATGTGCCCTCGACAGCTGCCATCCAGCTGACTGGCCATGCAAGTGTTGATAGTTTAAACAGTTATGCAGTCGCAAACAAACGCCAGCAGAGAGAGATGGCCCGTATTGTAAACCACCAGAAAAGAGCCAGAGTGGAAGAAAATGAACAAGTCCCCACCAGGTTTGGTTTAGCCCGCAGTCCAGAAGAGTTGTATGTGCTCCCCCCTGCCCCTGAACCAGTACAGCTTGCCCCAAGACCCTCTACTGCAGCTGTTCCTCCAGCTGATGTTTCTGTTGCGACAACATCAGCCCGTGTTCAAGACCCAGCTGTGGCCGGCTTCATCGCCGCGGCCTCCGGCATGTTCTCCGGGGCCACAATCAACGGTGGGGCGGTCTCAGTTAATATCAACTTCACGCCGAGAAACAGCTCCGTCTCCAACACCAAAGTAGACATGGAGATTCAGAACAGTCAAATGTAAGGAGTGTTGAACAATTTATGCAGTGACAATGCATTATTTACCTTAAATTAAGGGTGTTTTGTTGTCCCGGTGACCACACGTGTTGAACTTGTTAAAATGGCGTCGTAAACAACGGCGTAGTAATACAAAATGTGCTGCCAGACGCTGCGGCGCAAAGTTAGAAATAAAATTGGCCTTTGTGCTTTTATTTGTTGAAATCACGTTTTAATTTTAGTAAACTATTCTTAATTATCAAATTATACATCATAAAGAACGATTGAATCACATTAATATAGCAATTATTAAAATAATCGCAAAAAACGAAACGCAAAAAATGAAGAAAATAGTCCCTCTGCGAACAGATATGGTAGTGGTTCGGTCCCATTGTCACTCTCCACCCCGAGATTAAGGTTGTGTAAGGCAGTCGCATGCGGCGGAGTATACGCTTGGAGAGTGAGCGACAGAGGCGACATGCGGCGGAATTGAGTCGTACTACACTATAAACAAACTGAAGGCGGCGTTGCGATCGGCACTTCCGGGGAAAATGGCGATAAAACTGCGACAAGGCTAACGATTTGTGCGGTTTGGAGGTAGGACTTTCATATGTTAGGTATAATAAATAAAATACATCACCGGTTGGCATATTTTTTGACAACTCGTCAAAAAATATGCTTATGAAGCGCCACTCGTGTCTTACTCCGCATCACTCGGGTGCGCGTATAGACCTCGTATGCCAACCGGTGATGTATTTAGTTAGTACGCTGGTTCCTGAGGACAGTTTCAAAGACATCTGTAGGTGCATGCAGCAAAGGGGAACTTAGAGCACTATGGTGGATGAGTATATAAGAGAGTATAAAGTTCTAAGAGGGAAATTCAATGTGATAATCCTTTTCCTTTTAGGGTGGGCCTTAAAATACAATTGGGGGGTGTGGGGTGAAAATTTATAAAGAACAATTTGACCCATAGATTGCTGTACAAACTCATCATAAGTCCTACAAATCTCCCTTATCAAGACTCCACATGTGCTGTATAACAGCTTACTTTCATAACGCACTTGGCTTATGAGGAAATATTTTTATCCGAGATGAAGGATGGATAGTCGAGAAGCCTGGAAGAGCCCTTTATTTTGAGAGCCCTTTCAACTTGTTATTTGACATAGGCTGTATATATATGCAATGGTTTGCCTGTCTAACAAGGCAGGGTTTCAAACTGGAATATTTCCTGAATAATAATATAAATACACACAATCTCTTCAACTTGACTGTCTTTCAGTCAATTCTGATTAATCCCCTGTAAATTAATACAAAAGTGAGAAATGTCAGATGAATAATACAAACAACTACAATTTCGCAGATGCAAAGACAATGGGGCTTGACCAGGGTAAGGGTGGCATACTATGAAAACAATAAGGGTTGCATGCAGAAGGATTTGTTTTTTACATGCAGGGTTTGCGTCCACAAACCTACAATGCAGGTCTCACCGACTGTACACTGGGCTTTGTGTAGAGCTGCCATTTTATGTGTGTCCTTGAGCAGGTGCCTCTGGTATTATATTAAGGGCACGGATACAGCTGTCACCAGCACCTGACAGGTCCTACTAAAGCCAGCTGATGCAGCGTGGTCCCATAATGCTAAGTAGCAAGCAGTAAGAGTATGGTAGAGAAGAACTAGGAAAATGGGGCGGGGTGGGGAAAGATCAGTTAAAATGAAATAAAGAGGGTGTCAAGACTGTATATATTTTTTAAAGTGATGCTTAGGCTTGGAGGACTGCACTGCCCAGATACCACTCCCCTTTGCACTGGTCCTAACATTGTCAAAAGATGGCGACCTAGTTTCACACAGCCAAGACTGTGTATTGTGAGCATCCCTGTTCAGATGTTGCTGAGTAAGTGCATACAACATTGATCCATGTTATTGATGGCCAACCTCCTTTCCTCCATGGAAAAGTACCTGCAGCCAATTAACAATAAACCAGAAAACATCAGACTTTTTCCCCTTCATGTATAACATCTCCCTGACAGTGTAATTTGAATTTAGATTAGGCAAGCTCTTCTTACTGGTTGTAGAAGGGTATTGGAGTGAATAATTCTTATTTTTAAATGGGTCCTGAGGTCCTGCAGTTATGGGTTTGTTCCGATTAAAATCATAAACTCTCAGCTTATAATTGATTTGTCAAAATAAGTAGGTGCAAGAGAGTTATAAAATGAAAGAGATAATCTGAAATGTACTTGTGGTGAATTAAAGTACATGTTGGGATGCCCTGCTGTGTTTAAATATGGCAGGCCATTGTATCTACCATATAGACAAAGGTCCACGAGTTTAAGTCTGATGATTAGGTTATTTCACGCGTTGGCCCCTAGGCCGTATTTCACGAGGCTGCAGGCCAAATGAAATGTGGCCCAGGGGCCAACAAGTGAAATAACCTAGTCAACAGTCTAAAATGAGTGTTCCTTCGTGTTTATTTTTTATCTTTTTCGATTCAAAATAACAAAATTATTGTAGGGGGGAGTCTAAAAAGGCTAAATTGGCTTCTTTCTACGCCGTTCAAATGTAAACAAACGGCCGTTTTGATGACGTCACAGGGTCGTGAAATATGGCCATGGGTTATTTCATAGGGGGTGTGCAATAAGGCATTCTTTGGTTAAGTCAATGGGAAAAAATAAAAAATAAAGTGCCAATCTGTCATACAATAAGGGCTGGTTCCCATGAACTTAATGATCAATGGGAATCTATTCCAAGATGCAGCTTACTCAAAGCATGGTGTATAGCTTCTTCAATCTAGACGTGGACACGCTTGGTTTACGCATCATTGCGATATCCGGGCTCAGATTGTGAAGTTTGTGTAGGGTTTCCTGACATGTTAATGGAGTTCAATTTGCCTAAACATGTACACGAGCACTGGATAATGATATGGTCATGCTTCTGGCTCTGCTGAAAATGTGCATCACATACTTGTTGTCCTTTTTGCAGTTAAAGCTCTTGTGGCAGATGTTGCACATTAGGCTTCGGAAATTTCTACTTCAACATAAGTTAACAATAGACGTATATACAGTCAGCCTAGTATTATGAAGTAGACATTAAGTCTATGGTACTATAAGGGCATGGCTACTTACATAAAAATATCTTCCCATGCAGCATATATCCCTCATACAGTTAGAGGTTCTCCAGCACAGCTCATCATGGCATCTTTAGATGTAAAATACAGTGCAGCTTCAATCACTATAGTAGAGCACTACTTTATTTAAAATGTAGGGTACATTAATCACTTAAACCTACATCAGATGCAACCATTTCTAGTTTTTGTCAAAGGATATTAAACCTGCATTTAGGATGGAGTGTATAACTGTAGCTGCTGGTCTGCTTGTGCCATAGAAGTCATCATTCAGGCAGAATGGACAATTGGTGCACCCTGTGTGGATAATCCCTCCTGCATGGTCAAGCTATGACTTCCCATTTCCTTTGGCTACTGTAGGCCTTCAATTATACAGCATTTTTAATGCTGACCATTACGAGGGCTGCCTGTCTATACAGCTCTAACATCAATGTTGTATGTGCAACAGGGGCTGGTGCTCTTTGATGTTGTGTCCTGGGGAGAGGCACTAGGTTAGAGTTGATTAACATGATTGATGATTCTGTCACCTTTATCAAGGTTATATAATTGTGTATATAATTACCTCTTACTTATATAAGTATAATGCTACCGGTATGATTAGTCACAGTTGGTTTATATGTATAACTTAGCTTTATACTAAGCCTACCTTGCCTGCTGGCTCTGTATGCCCCAGGTCAGGATCAAGGTCTCCTTGTTCACTGGATCATAACCAACTAACAGGGATCCACACCTGTGATGTTTTTATCTGACTGGTGTTGAGGATGTTAAAGGTAGAAGCCAGGGTTCGGTCAATTTTGATCTACCAACAATTTCTCTTAATCACTTGGGACTATATTAGTTTGATACATAATGATATAATAAAATCAAAAAAATCTATACTTCATAGTGCTAGATTTTGCTATATTGGCAATTGAAGATATGACACCCTTAACAATAGCCGGCTATGGGAAAATCCCAATTTTTTCAACATTTTTCAACTTTTTGAAAAATTGACCAATAATATCTCAACCAAACTTCTCAGATGTTTAGAGGAGATCATTAGTAGCACAATCAATCCAAAGAAATTAATTGTCATAGGTGAAACTGAAGAGCCATGGCCGATTTAGGAGAAAAACATAAATCTAGAAAATAGTTTTTTCTGCATTTTGCAGCACAGAAAAAAAAATTGCTAACAATTTTAAACTAAAACCATAGCCATCTGTACATAAGATCATGCGATACATTTTACTATCAAAATGATAGTGATTCATTGATGAATTAATGCAGTTTGGCAATTATCCACATATTTTCTAGTCGGTCCAAATGCCTATAATAGAGTAGCGCACATCTTTTAGCAACAATGAAAAGCAGTGACAAGATGTGTAGAACACTATGATGTGGCATATTAAGGGTTAGTAAAGCTGAGTTAGGAGATATGCAAGAGAGAAATATGCTTTTATCATGATTATAGGTAGTTTCATTTTTTTGCCACCAGGTGCCGTATGCATAGACCCTGGTTTCTACCTTTAAGTCACAAATGATGAATATATTGAATCAAAATGTGAGCGTCACACTAACTGAAACCAACTACTATTAAGCCTGGCCTTTAACCGATTTATTTTTCCTACAAGACAGATTTGTCATACCAAAGTAGGGGTTTTCTTAAAGGCAGGGTTTTATTACATAGGATCACAGAGAAAGCTATTTGCACGTAGGGGTTGGTCTTAAAGGTCATCTAAAGGCGGGCTTTTACTACATTTCTGTAATGCTTTATGTGTAGTATCAGTAGATACCATAGATAACTGTTCTACTATACAAAAGAAGGTAGCTATCCTACAAGAGACTGAATTTAGACACCCACTCAAATCTATATTTGATTTGCTGCTGGAGGGGAATGCCTCAGTAGGAGGGAAGTGTGGGAGACTGGACCAAAGACATATCATCGTCCAGGGCCTGCCTGGACACTTTATCTGTCACTGAGCCTTGGCTGACTCCAAATGAAGATCAATGGTTTAAAAGCTTTCTAATCCCGCACTAACAGGAATGGCTGCCTGCCTCTTCTGTGTGCACTTATATCAATTACAGTGCCCAGGTCTTGGTGCTTGATACACACAGTCACTAATGTCCCTGAGTGCTGCCGGTAGGGGTCACTGGGGGTTTATTGCAGCTTCTGGTATTTTTATTGGGAGAACACAATTTGTTAAATATATTCATGCTACCTAAGACGAATGACGCAACTCTCATGGTTGTATAATCCTAGTTAAAAGGAAGATTCCTTCTAGACAAACGACTATGTCCTTCTCCTTATCAATTATAAATGTACATTACAATATGAGGTGTATAGAATACTAAGTATGCGACGTTACATACTTGTGCATTAAGATACTTGACTAGACTGACATAAAACAAATGAGGATTCAAATGCTGCAAAAAGGTCCCTGGCTATCTTGTCAGCACTTGCTGCCTATAGCCCAAGCTGGCCTAATGTCTATCTGTAAAGCATCTATACTTAGTGCCTAGGTCCAATCTTAAAATATATCAGCAGCATCACACATAGTGAATCTCCATTGTATTGCTGCACCAATGAGAAGACATTAAGAAAATAAAGCATCAGACAGGCAGCATCAACTATAGTAATGCGATTGAAAATTCTACTATGCAGAAAGAAATAGCTGAGGATGCGAGTAGGCAAAGTGGCATACTGATATGCTAATATACTGGAACACTCTGAGACAAAAATAGGGCCATCCAGATACTGTCTGTACTTGATACTAATATTACTACTCATCCTTGCAATCATCTACATAGAACTCCTCTCAGATCATCGCCGCTGCACTGCTCTGAGGGAAAAGACATAAAAATGAGCAGCTTAGCATCTCTGAAACAGTTCCAGCCACTATACCTCAATAAAATAAACCAACCAGGGATTAATTTACCTTTGATGTGGGATAAGGTGTAGCTATAATGGTGTAACAGCAGACAGGTTTATTGTAGATGGGTGACACTTGATTAGAGTGTCACCCAGTGCAAGCTGTATGATAGAGCCCTTTAACCACTAGCATTTATGTTAAGGTGGAAACATACAGGACGCGTAAACGTCCACGTGTAGCTAAGTAGACGACGCCTCAAAGGGCATTTCTTAAGCCCTACGTGCCAGTCACCATAGCAACTACCGTCCGTGCGTAGAAAACGCGTCCTGTTTTTTTCGCCTTTAGGGGTTTTTGTAATACTCAGGTGAATCCTTGAAACAGTAATGTTAGAAATGTGATACATTATCAATATCAGTTGTACAGGAATATTGCTGTGATTTATAAGTACAATGAGGTCGACATTTGTATTGAGAAATAAGAAAATTACATTTTGAAACTGAGGGGTAAAATGCATAGTATAGACATCAATATAATATATATTGAAAGAAGCTTCAATAAAACTGGTTTAAAATGAGCTCCATATATTTTACTGAAATCATTACTAAGGCATAGGAAGTTTTTTTTTCGCTTTCTCCTTAGTTCTGGCTATTTTCTCCCCCTGTGCTGTCTGATAAGCATTGCCATTCCTGAGATGCCCTCATTGGTCATGGATAACCCTCCCCTACATTGTCTGCAGCGTTTACAGGCTCTTCCATAGAAGCTCTCCCACAATGGCCCTTAGACACCTGGTGTCAGATTTCTGAGAAAGATCTGGACTTTACACAGAAAGCTGCCCTTGAGTAATTGGATCCCCCATGATGCAGCAGTAGCAGACGTTAAAGTGGGCATATCCGATTTTCGTCAAATTCTAAATTTTACTCAAATGTGTCCCCAACACTGTAAAAGTATAATATTTAAAGATTAGAGGTCAATTGAATGTCACCAATGGGTATTAATAGGTCACAAAGGGATTCAATGTCTTTTATAGTGTATTTTCAATGGGGGGGAATTAAAGCGTGCATGCTTTTATTCCAAAATGACCACAAATAGGGCAATAAAAGCAAATTAGAGCAAAATCGGAGGGAATTGGGGGAAATGGAACTGATAGTAAGTCAAATATATTATTTGTGAACATTCTGACTAATTTTTAGAGAAATCCATTTTTTTTGCCCCACACGTCAGATGTCCTCACTTTAACCACCGGTTCCCATCAGCATATATATATGTTGGTGGCAGGTCCACATCTTGGCAAGGTTAGATATTGGGTATTGAACCAGTCTGAACTTTTATGTCTAAATAGTGTAACTAGTAGCTTTTGCTGGGTTTATTCAGGAATGTGACATGAAGACCATGAGGTGAAAGTTAACACAGTATGACTAGATTTGAATAAGGTGTGTGTTTTCTCCATTGGAGCTTTGCAGTGTAATGTCAGAGAAAGCATATCAGAGTGTGGTAGAGGTTCTACTTTCATGTATTTATCTCTAAAGTGAGTCTTACAATAGAATATAAATTTACTCATTTAGAAATGAGAGATTCTCAGAACATTAGTCTGTTTGGAGCAGGCTACACAACCTACGTCGTCAGAATGACTAAGAAACTTCCTCTGGGTTTTCAGTGCCTGGCCACCAACAATGAACAGGAAGTAACCAGTTGAGAAGTAAGCTGAAACTACCCCTATTATCACCGAGTACATAGGCCACTATCTCTACATACATGATTACGGCAAAAAGCAGATTGATGGATTAAAAAAAAACATTGAAAAATAAATACAATGTTTTGTCAAATTATTATAGCTGCTACTTTTTTTTGATCTTGCCATGTCCTTCTCATCTGCTGTGCCCTATGCCTGTACAGCAGCCAATGGAGGAGAGTTGTTGCTGCAGCTGATATGGAGAGGACCGTATGGCACATTACAAAACAACGCCTGGGTCTCTGAATGATCAAAGCTCATCTAGACAGCCTATCTCTAATAGTGCCTGTATTTTGGCTGTCATTGGTTCCCAGCCCAGATACTTTGTGATCCATATGTGTGCTTTTAGAATCCTACGCCCTTTACACGTATAAGTGTTTCCTAGATCAACACATCTTATTATTGTGTACATACAATAAATAAATACAATTTTAGCTTTACCAGGTTTAATTCCTGCATAGTACACCAAGAACCCATCCAGCCTTAGTTCTTACATTGAATCTACACTAACTGCTCATGCAGAGGTGTGTATTCTTGGTACATATCAGTGTTTGTACTGTATCTCTTATAACATAAGAAACAGTAATATTCCATTAATAAAATTGCTACAAAAACCTTTTCTAGGAACAAATGCTTTAATTCCTGTAAACCTGTGAGCTTTAAACTCGGTAATACACTATCTGTTCCCATTTGCATTAACCTATTTAATAAACCAGTAGTCGATTGGTGAGAGTAATCAAGGAGTGCTAGTTAGGGTGTGTGGGTTAATGATTTACTCTGATGTTATTGTTTTGCACTAAATGGCAGACATTAGGATTGTTGCTGAACGTATAAAGAATGTATGCATATCTCAAACAAAATATGCCCTCTTAGAAATATACTAGAGAGTAATTGCATTCATCGATTATTGAAACAGAGATTTAAATTAATCTTGAAATTGGTTTTGACTCTAGTTGGTTATCTGCCCTACCCACATACATTCACTTATTAATTTTTGCTTAATTTCCTTGAAAGATAACAATCTCTCTGCTGGATTTATACTTCATATTTTGTCACTGATCCATCTGCAGCATCCATAAGATTACTGTTATGATTCTCAGGACGAAAATGCTGCTGTGCTACCTGCCTGTGCACAACCGGATATTTGCACTCTTAATGCAAATAAGGCTCGGTCTCATGAGTTTGTAACAGTTGAAACGTCTTTGACCGGGTGTCGTCTTTGACTGGGTATCTAGAAAAGATGTTAACAAGCTGCACTGTCTTAAGTATTATGCAATAAAAAGTCCCACCAAGTACATAACATCATATACATATATACTATTTTAAAAAATTGGAAAAAAAATCTTTTCTAGATACCTGGTCAAAGACCACACCCGGTCAAAGACTACACCGGTCTAAAACGACACCCGGTCAAAGACGTTTCAACTGTTACAAACTCATGAGACTGAGCCTTAAACTGGTGTGTCCCAAAATTTAGCAGGGATCATGTATGGTGGTGTGGTGCATCAGGTTGTTTGTTTAGTTTTAAGCTGATCCATATCTTGGTTGACAAAAATAGTTTTATGTGATGAGCACAATCCATACTTTTGGACGTGTGCTGATAAAACTGAAAGAAGGTTTATCAAGGGTGGATTCAGCTGATGGGAATCAGCCGTGATCTATGTGTTAGCTGTAAATTCACAATGTTAAATTCATGAATAAATCTTGTCTGACTGACCAAATCCCATCTCTGAATGGTGTTAATCTGACATCAAAATGTGCTATTCAGTACAAATAATTTGCTACATTATAGGTTTACTGCGAGCAGATTGGCATTGATTAGTCCTATCAATAATTGATGGTAATTGTTAGTCTGCCCCAACCCCCTTGTCCCACCATTAATATTAGGAATGATCAGGGCCAGCTTTAGTAGATTGCCTACTCCATTATAATCAGGAGATCATAATTAATTAGACATTATACGTACTGAGTTTTATCTGACAGAGACTGATGCTGAACTATTGATGTTGCTCATGATCCACAACAGCATGGAATACTTACCAGTGGGGCTTAGTGTAATTATCAAGTGTTATATATGGTCAGCAGAGCAATGCCCAATTCTTCGTACCCAACTGGAACCACAGTCCAATGACAAAGGCTTGATTCAGAATGAAAGTACCCTGTATAAAACTGAATATTGATGAAATATGGTACACAGTGGGCTTTAGTGTGCTACACATTCCACACATACTAGGCTGTTGGTGGTTTCCCACGTGGCTCTGGTAAACATGGAGTGTCAAACAGCTAATGACTCTGCTCATATGAAGAGTCAACTTGGGTTGACACTGATAGTCAACTCAAGTTGGCCCTTAAAATAAGCAGAGTAATTGACTGTTTGACTCTGTATTTTAGCAGTGCCACGTTGGAGACACAATTGACTCCTTTACTTTTCTGTGTGTGGGTTAATAAGTAATGCTAGTAGGGGTTTTCCTGATTATCCTAGGGGCTGGAGTACTACAATTGGCTATTACCATTTTCATGATACACCAGCAGACATATTATAATGTAGAGTTACATTGCTATCTGAAACAGACATTCGTTGTCACACTGCACACCTTATCTCCAACCTCGGCTAACTGCATCAGACTCCTTGGTCAATTAATCACCAGCAGAGGGCAGCCCTGGTCTGTGGTTGTATATCTGTAATGTAAGTTGATACTTCATGGTGAGGAGCCTCTCCAGGGTCCTACATGGTCTCAGCCACTCGCAGCCCCCCCCCCCCCTTCACCCTGCCTACTCCAGGTCCTCTCCGTGTTTATCCCTTCTTCCAACCACGGTCCTCCTACACCCAAGTTGTACCCATCATGTCTCCCTCCTACACCCAAGTTGTACCCATCATGTCTCCCTCCTACACCCAAGTTGTACCCATCATGTCTCCCTCCTACACCCAAGTTGTACCCATCATGTCTCCCTCCTACACCCGAGTTGTACCTATCATGTCTCCCTCCTACACCCAAGTTGTACCCATCATGTCTCCCTCCTACACCCAAGTTGTACCCATCATGTCTCCCTCCTACACCCAAGTTGTACCTATTCTGTCTCCCTCCTACACCCAAGTTGTACCCATCATGTCTCCCTCCTACACCCAAGTTGTACCCATCATGTCTCCCTCCTACACCCGAGTTGTACCTATCATGTCTCCCTCCTACACCCAAGTTGTACCCATCATGTCTCCCTCCTACACCCAAGTTGTACCCATCATGTCTCCCTCCTACACCCAAGTTGTACCCATCATGTCTCCCTCCTACACCCAAGTTGTACCCATCATGTCTCCCTCCTACACCCAAGTTGTACCCATCATGTCTCCCTCCTACACCCGAGTTGTACCTATCATGTCTCCCTCCTACACCCAAGTTGTACCCATCATGTCTCCCTCCTACACCCAAGTTGTACCCATCATGTCTCCCTCCTACACCCAAGTTGTACCTATTCTGCCTCCCTCCTACACCCAAGTTGTACCCATCATGTCTCCCTCCTACACCTAAGTTGTACCCATCATGTCTCCCTCCTACACCCAAGTTGTACCTATCATGTCTCCCTCCTACACCCAAGTTGTACCTATCATGTCTCCCTCCTACACCCAAGTTGTACCCATCATGTCTCCCTCCTACACCCAAGTTGTGCCTATCATGGTCCTACTTCACCTTAGTTGTACCTATCATGTCTCCTACACCCAAGTTGTACCTATCATGTCTCCCTCCCACACCCAAGTTGTACCTATCATGTCTCCTACACCCAAGTTGTACCTATCATGTCTCCTACACCCAAGTTGTACCCATCATGTCTCCCTCCTACACCCAAGTTGTACCCATCATGTCTCCCTCCTACACCCAAGTTGTACCCATCATGTCTCCTACATCCAAGTTGTACCTATCATGTCTCCTACACCCAAGCTGTACCCATCATGTCTCCCTCCTACACCCAAGTTGTACCTATCATGTCTCCTACACCCAAGCTGTACCCATCATGTCTCCCTCCTACACCCAAGTTGTACCTATCATGTCTCCTACACCCAAGCTGTACCTATCATGTCTCCCTCCTACACCCAAGTTGTACCCATCATGTCTCCTACACCCAAGTTGTACCTATCATGTCTCCCTCCCACACCCAAGTTGTACCCATCATGTCTCCTACACCCAAGTTGTACCCATCATGTCTCCTACACCCAAGTTGTACCTATCATGTCTCCCTCCTACACCCAAGTTGTACCTATCATGTCTCCCTCCTACACCCAAGTTGTACCCATCATGTCTCCCTCCTACACCCAAGTTGTACCCATCATGTCTCCCTCCTACACCCAAGTTGTACCCATCATGTCTCCCTCCTACACCCAAGTTGTACCTATCATGTCTCCCTCCTACACCCAAGTTGTACCCATCATGTCTCCCTCCTACACCCAAGTTGTACCCATCATGTCTCCCTCCTACACCCAAGTTGTACCTATCATGTCTCCCTCCTACACCCAAGTTGTACCCATCATGTCTCCCTCCTACACCCAAGTTGTACCCATCATGTCTCCCTCCTACACCCAAGTTGTACCCATCATGTCTCCCTCCTACACCCAAATTGTACCCATCATGTCTCCCTCCCACACCCAAGTTGTACCCATCATGTCTCCCTCCTACACCCAAGTTGTACCCATCATGTCTCCTACACCCAAGTTGTACCTATCACGTCTCCCTCCTACACCCAAGTTGTACCTATCATGTCTCCTACACCCAAGTTGTACCCATCATGTCTCCCTCCTACACCCAAGTTGTACCTATCATGTCTCCTACACCCAAGTTGTACCCATCATGTCTCCCTCCTACACCCAAGTTGTACCTATCATGTCTCCCTCCTACACCCAAGTTGTACCTATCATGTCTCCTACACCCAAGTTGTACCTATCATGTCTCCCTCCTACACCCAAGTTGTACCTATCATATCTCCCTCCTACACCCAAGATGTACCTCTCATGTCTCTCTCCTACACCCAAGTTGTACCCATCATGTCTCCCTCCTACACCCAAGTTGTACCTATCATGTCTCCCTCCTACACCCAAGTTGTACCTATCATGTCTCCTACACCCAAGTTGTACCTAGCATGTCTCCCTCCTACACCCGAGTTGTACTCATCATATCTCCCTCCTACACCCAAGATGTACCTATCATGTCTCCTACACCCAAGTTGTACCTATCATGTCTCCCTCCTACACCCAAGTTGTACCTATCATGTCTCCTACACCCAAGTTGTACCCATCATGTCTCCTACACCCAAGTTGTATCTATCATGTCTCCCTCCCACACCCAAGTTGTACCCATCATGTCTCCTACACCCAAGTTGTACCTATCATGTCTCCCTCCTACACCCAAGTTGTATCTATCATGTCTCCCTCCTACACCCAAGTTGTACCTATCATGTCTCCCTCCCACACCCAAGTTGTACCCATCATGTCTCCCTCCCACACCCAAGTTGTACCTATCATGTCTCCCTCCTACACCCGAGTTGTACTCATCATATCTCCCTCCTACACCCAAGATGTACCTATCATGTCTCCCTCCTACACCCAAGTTGTACCTATCATGTCTCCCTCCTACACCCAAGTTGTACCTATCATGTCTCCTACACCCAAGTTGTACCTATCATGTCTCCCTCCTACACCCAAGTTGTACCTATCATGTCTCCCTCCTACACCCAAGTTGTACCTATCATGTCTCCCTCCTACACCCAAGTTGTACCTATCATGTCTCCTACACCCAAGTTGTACCTATCATGTCTCCCTCCTACACCCAAGTTGTATCTATCATGTCTCCCTCCTACACCCAAGTTGTCCCTATCATGTCTCCCTCCTACACCCAAGTTGTACCCATCATGTCTCCTACACCCAAGTTGTACCCATCATGTCTCCTACACCCAAGATGTACCCATCATGTCTCCCTCCTTGACCTATACGGGTTTTCTGTATGGCAGCGGCGTAATATCCTTATATGACACAGCCTTTAGTTGTCACAGTGTGCCCCTTATCTCTCCACCCACACCAGCACTCACCCACTCCCTAGTTCAATAAGCTCCCACCAGAGGGCAGCCCCGGTGTGTAGCTCTGAATCTGCCAGTACCGTCATGTTTCCCTGTTAGTTGACATACTCTCCTCCTTCATGGAGCCTCTCCAGGATTTCAGGTGGTCTCACAGTTCCCCACTTTAACCTGCGTACTTGAGTTCATCTTTGTATTGCGCCCTTACCTCTACCCTTGTGGCTCTATCCTGCCATCAGCTTGTGCCATTCATGTGTATAACCCTTACCCCTTCTGAGCCCTCTATCTAGGCAAAAGCCTCCATTCATGTCTAATCAGTCTGCCCCTCTATCCGGCTATCACTTCCATAATCTATTTTGTCTTATTTCTTCCAGGTTTGAGCGTGCAAACTAAATTGATTCCTCAACTTTATAAAAACTTTATAAAAAAAAATCTACTCACGTTCCTACTTCTGCTTACTTCTGCAGCTTTAGTTATTTCAGCTCTTCAGTATGGTTGTGCCTTTTGACTTGCCTAATCAATTGATTGTGCAAAGGAGCCAACTCTGCGTGCCACCTATTAATGTAAAAGATAAGTGAGCTTCCTTGACTTTAGGCACACACCTGTCAAGCTGTGCAGGCTCATAGCATTTTATGCCAGACACATTCTGACATTGAATGCACTTCTGGCATGCATGGCTTTTCATGTATCATAGGTATCATGTCTGCCATGGTGCGTGCAGTGATAGAGTAGGAGGCCTGTTTAACTGCCATGATAAAAACATATTGATGGCGAGATCTAGAAACGTTTTTCTGTGAACAAATGTAAGGATATTTGCCTGCCAGTGATGGGTGAGCTACAAAATTGAAACATTTGTGGGTGAGGGCAGTTTGGCTAGTCCACCGGCATTGTTCTATACTCCTTGCACAGGATCTCACCCATGTAAGGCTTTCCTCAGTCAAATACAGTACCTATTATGTTATTCAACATCCATGATAATTTAGATAATGTCAACATTGATGAGTAGATTGCCTAACTAAAACTTCCTATATTGGCTTTTGGATGATTTCACAAAGAACAGAAGAATATAAATACGCTGTGCTCCTCGATCCCTGTAACAAAGAAATAATAGGCACGGCCTTCAGGGCATTTCTTTTTTTTCCCAATTATGGAAGAGGGGAAGAATAGACTTGATCTATCACTGGTGAACTATCAATATGAAGTATGCTATTGCTTTTACATTGGTACAGCTCTTGATATCATCAAATTAATGGTGTGCCTATGATATACTAATGCAAACTTATTGCTTCAGGTCGTTGCCCACTGTATAAGAGACCAACTTTAGACAGGGTATAAGAGACCAATTTAGAGGAGCGTTTGGCCGAAATCAACGCAGAAAATGCGACCATCGAATACAGACTGGCCACGCAGCATGACCGAACGCAGCCAACCGACCAGGCATAAGCTTCAGGTCAAAATGGCGGCGCTTCCGGCAACAACGGTGGGGGAGCTCCAGCGACAGTTAAAACACCTCCTCTGCTCTTCTATGCGGATGGTTCACCTTTTGAGGCGGGAGGTGATACAGCAATGGCATCATCGACACTCCAGGCAGGCCTACAATCGGTGGGTTTAGGCCTACAAGCACTAGGACTGGGTGGAGGAGGCTCCGCATCTATCTCTGCGACAGGTGAGCACAACTTGTTGTTGTGACATGTAAGTTGATATCCTCTACTTTATGGTGAGGAGCCTCTCCAGGGTCCCATGTGGTCTACAGATCCTGCTAGGCACATAAAGTGGTATACCTGACTGGTTACAATATAAGAAAATATTGTGCCAAAGCAGGATTTAGCTTAGCCACTTCACTTAACGAGAAGAAACTTTGTTAGTGATGTGTAAAGCTTTCCTGGAGGTTATATATTCTCAAATCTATATCTCAAGACGATCAACACAACCACAACGATTGAAGTGAGGTATACATGTTGGCAGCTTTATTTTTAAAATCAGATCACAACGTTACACCAAAGTTAGGCTTCATCAGGTTTGGGAAGTCTTTGCATCTTTTGTACAAAGGACACTATATTTGAGGTACCAAAAGAACCAAATCAGATTATCTGTCAGCCTTCCTGTCAGTTAGCCAATACCTATTACAATAGCCAGGGTGTTCAGAGCGGCCTGCCACGGCCCAGACAACCAGCTGTTCTCCCCTCTATTTACACTCATGTCCCATTCTTGGCTAATTGACTCCAATAACTACAGACATGGTCATACTATTGGAAAGCTATGTTTCATTCTACACAACGTATGGTATATTACCTGGACGTAATGTAGTAGATTCATGTAATAGAATATAGATATAATATGACAACGACATAACAAGTGAGTAGTGGGTGCGCATAGCGACTGGCTGGATTTACCTGCCCGTTTAATAACATATATATCTATATACAGTAAATTTTGAAATCAACTGTGGCGGGCTCTGACGCGTCCCTGACAACCAGAGCAAGCCCCCAGCGGGGATTACAAGAACCACCACGACCCCTGCCTCAGCGTGACCTATAAAAGGGGGCATGGCACTATACTAGCAATATACACATATAACCGCCAAGGCTCTTATATAGACAATATTCAAAGATGTGTACATTTCCACTAGCAGTTTTATATGAATGAGTAAGTAGAAACTGGGGAGTGTGTGCTCCATGTGCAGGCCCACATTTTGTCACGAGGAATTGATAGCTGCCCAGCAACTGCCATGTACTAGTATAGATTTCTGGCAGAGGCTATTTGTGCAGTGAATTCAGAATTGATTGGATTGTAATGCTAAGATATATGCCTATATTTACGTATATCCCACATGTTGAATGTACTACCAGATCCTGATCTACAGCAAAATATTTCTCAAAATAGATGGAATCCCCTTTAAAATAGAGGAGCATAAAAATGTGGGAGCAAACATCTAAATCCCATATATGTTAACTAGCTCCTGTTTGAAGAACAAAGTGATTGGAATATAATTGGCCACCAGATTTACATTTATGTGGATATACTTTTGTTTAGGAGTAGTACATTCCCTATGTAAGTCACCCTCCACTGCACCTGGATCCCCACCACTTACACTGTAGCAGGGGAGTGCTATTTCAGGACCGATCCACTGCATGCTTAGACTGGGCTCTCTTGTCCTCCCAAAAAACCTGACATTATGCAAAGAAAACCCAAATTAACCAAGTTCCAGTGGTGGTAGATTTATATTTCTTTCAGAATTCTCTTAGTTAAGATCCTGTCTATCTATCCTGTACAAAAAACGCAACTTTTCTACCCTCTATAAAGATTACCTGAACGCCCTACAATAGCATCAATAAAGGAGGTACACTAATACTCTAATCACCAACCATAGACTGTGTAAGCTATATTCATAGTGCCACATTTTATACTGCCACTTCACTATGGCTCGTGAGGCTGGGTTATACACTCCCTAGATGAATAAAAAGGTACTGGCTCTTGTGGTATCCATATGGGATTTTTATACAATTATGCAAGCAATCCTGATGAAGACAGTATTTGCAGCAACAAAGACGTCCACAGCTCAGTGTCACAGGGACACTGGGCTGTGTAAGGCCAAATGAAAAAAAGTTTTGTTTCAGGTAACATGGGAAGAAACTCTAGGGTCGGTAGGTCGGATTTTTTTTTTTTTTACTTTTTTTTTTTAAAGCTCCTCTAGATACCCTAAAATCGGCTAAAAACTGTTAAATTGGGCATACCTAAATAAGACCCAAAAAAAAGTTTTATAAAAATATAAATTTCTTCAAAATTGCATAGAAAAACTTAGGGTCGGCCCTGTTTAGATAGAGTTGGTCGGGTGACCTGAAACAAACCTTTTTTTTTTTTGGCCTAATATATCAATATTTGAAGTTATATTGAGAGATTGTGCTAAGGTAGTATTTAGTTTAGCAACTTTAATTACCAAGAAGAAACTGTGCCTAAGCATCCTACCTTTTAGCCACCCAGCCCTCTGTGTTCCTTTTCACATTTCCTCCTTTCTTTTATGTTACTTAGGTGGCCTGGATTGGTAGCTGGAGGTACTGACAGTTTTGTACTGTGAGCCACAATGTGTGAGACTTATATGAAAAATGTCCTGAACAAAGTCTTTTGAGAAAACATTAAGAAAAGCTTTTGTCCAATTCCCCATCCTCTTCTGCATTGAATCTGGAGTTTTTAATTTGAGAGATAATAAGAAGGAAAATGAGATTGAATTGCAAAGGACACAAACACTTGATGGCAAGGTTATTCTGAGAAATGTGCACACCATCTTTGCATACCATTTTTTTACTTGAAACCTAATAGATTCAATCTTTGAAATTGACCTTGTTATGTGAGAGTAATAACACCCTGACCAATAAAGGGTCAGCATTATGAATGCAGAGCAGGACAGTGTTGTTTTTACATACCTAAAGGGTGAAGTTGCTGCCCATGGGTTGAATTAGATGAAAAACATATTTACACACACCCGTGGGCTCTCAAAACATCTTCATATAAAAAATCACCTTGTGCCCATAGTATTGTTTTTGTTTATACTATCTGCCCATCATATAGATTGTAGTAAATCCCGCCCTAAGCTGACTGCTTTATCGCCCACGAGAAACTCCATTAGACTTGATATTGGACTGATTTGTTGTTGCAGATTCAGTGAATAATTCAGTCCTTTTACCTAATCTAACATGATTGGTCACAATCCTCTAGGGAATCCAACTTTTTTTATCTTTTATGTGGTTAATCCTTGAATGCTGTTGGATATAACTGTCTCGAATATCCATGGCGATTCATATCAACAAGGATTCCTAAAAACAGTGTATGCGTATACAGAGAATCAAGTCTAATACAGGAAAGGTAAGCCCGAGATCTATTAATACTGCAATGGTTAATATATATAAGATGTGAGAGTAGTTAACAGATATGATATCATATTGCTCTTGTTAACCTCTTCTGGTGTTTAAATATATTGCATCTTTAATTCTAAATGTCAATGTTGTTTTGATTAACAATATCAGTATCTTGAGTTACCCTACTCTACTTTACTGTACTGGAGCGACATATATCATGTATTGCTGATTAAAACTGCAATGGCTCAATTCTACATTTTTTGAATGTCAGATGGTTCAGCCATCCAATGTTTTTCAGCAGATGGTGTATACATCTAGCAATTATCCGAATAGGGGACACCATGGTGAATTGCCTTCTGGATGATATATGACTGAATGCAAGCTTGTAGGTTGTATCCAAATGATAATCCAATATGAAAGAGGAATACAGTCACTCAGTATCTATAATGGTACATGAGGTATCAATAACAAATGAGTCAGCATTGCAAATGAAATATGAAAATAAGATTTGGAAAGTGTTCCACTTATAAATATAGTCTTCAAGTCATATATCCCTTTTTCAGATTCTTAAAGCAATTTATGTAGAAATCACTTGGAAGTCCAAATTAATCCACATACCTCCGTGTGACACTTGCCAACTAACCATAAAATAAATCTGAATGGACTCTACTGGGAGTTTAGAAGTCATTGATAAACCTGGGATAGACTCCTTACTAACCTCTTGAACCTATAGCCTATCCATGTACCTTAAAATATGGAATATGTATATATATATAGGGTTGTATGTCCTATAGTCAGTTCTAAAGGTTAGACATTCCTCTTCATGAACTCAAAAACCTGTTCTGTAGTCTCTTCTAAAGTATTGATGATTCTATTTACAGACCAGTGTAAGATTTAAACTTGAAAAATTAATTATTCAGCCTTTATGGAATAGTGCACCTGACACAATGCACTTAATGCAACAATTTGATTTCCTCTTTCATATCTGTCTATAATACATTCTGCACCTGTCCCCAAAATGGTTAAAGTTTGTGTTTTAGTAGTCATGAATGTGCTAGATTGTGTCCTGGCTTTTGGCATCACAGACGACACCATGTTCTGTCATCTGCTGTCTCTTTGTGACAGTAACTCAACTCTCTGAAGTCAGATGCTTTGTACCTCATAATGAGGTACAAAGCATTTCTAAGTTTTTTGTCTTCAGAATTTTCATTTCAAGGGTAGACAGCTACACTAAGGTTCAAAGGCACCTCTTCCTGGATAAACTTTAATAACTGACTAATACTCACAATATTTGCTCCCTAACTACTGCCTTTCAGTTCCAGATTATTAAGAACATACCAGGTTGCTGCGGCTGACTGTGCACAATTTGATCTGCTTCCAGTATTTCTTGAATCTATGGAGGGTTCATGAGAGTGAGAATTCATGTTACAGAAATAGTATGAACTAATCAATACATAGACAAATGCCAACGCCCATTGATACTGTCTCTGTTGTATTTCACGAGTGGGGGCTGGGGCAGTATCCCACGAAGCCGCAGGCTGAGTGGGATGCGCCCCAGCCCCCACAAGTGAAATACATCAGAGCAGTATCAATGTAGTTGGCATTTGTGTTTATTTCTTTATTTGAAGCCATTTAATGATGGAAAACTTATTTTTTCTTATCCCATTGAATACGGCCCCATTGTATTCAATGGGGGCATTGCATATGGCCCTTCAGTGCTAAAGCATAGGAAATCTTGTATTTCAAAAAAAATAAAATATATATGCTTAGCTCATCCTATGTATTTTCCTTTGCACTTATACCTCTTATCACATTTATGTACTTCACATATTCAAATTTCAAACCTTAGCGTTTACTCCATTTATATAATCATACTCATGTGAAAGACTTTGTCAGAAGCACACAAATAAAGCCATGTTGTGAACATGCATGGATCAAACAACTAGCAAACTGATATACATCCCTTTCATCTCATTGTACATTTTCTACTGACAACCATTTCAACTGTCATCATATAGGTAGTTGTATCTGCTATTAAGACAATATTAATAAACCAGGAACCACTTCCACGGTGGGCAGATGGCGTGTATTATTAATTGAAAGCTTAAGCCATCTAGCTCCCCCTTTTCCTACTTTACATTTCTTATTGCCACTTTTTCTATTGGCATTGAGTGAGGTAGGAGTACAGGTTTTATAGAAACATAATGTAGCCTACCAACATTTTTACTGTGAGCCACAATGTGCGAAGCTGGTAAATCCTCTGGGGGAGTTTTTACAGTGTTGTACGCTGGTTCCTGAGGACAGTTCCAAAGACATCTGTAGGTGCATGCAGCAAAGGGGAACTTAGAGCACTATGGTGGATGAGTATATAAAAGAGTATAAAGAGGGAAATTCAATGTGATAATCCTTTTCCTTTCAGGGTGGGCCTTAAAATACAATTGGGGGGGGGGTGTGGGGTGAAAATTTATAAAGAACAACTTGACCCATAGATTGCTGTACAAACTCATCATAAGTCCTACAAATCTCCCTTATCAATACTCCACATGTGCTGTATAACAACTTACTGTCATAACGCACTTGGCTTATGAGGAAATATTTTTATCCCAGATGAAGGATGGATAGTCCAGAAGCCCAGAAGAGCCCTTTATTTTGAAAGCCCTTTCACTTCTGCCAACTTGTTATTGACATAGGCTTTATATATATATATGCAATGGTTTGCCTGTCTAACAAGGCAGGGTTTGAATCTGGAGCATTTCCTGTATAATGATATAGATACACACGACCTCTTCAACTTGACTGTCTTTCAGTCAATTCTGATTAATCCCCTGTAAATTAATACAAAAGTGAGAAATGTCAGATGAATAATACTAACAACTACAATTTCGCAGATGCAAAAACAATGGGGCTTGAACAGGGTAAGGGTGGCATACTATGAAAACAATAAGGGTTGTAGGCAGAAGGATTTGTTTTTTACATGCAGGGTTTGCGTCCACAAACCTACAATGCAGGTCTCACCGACTGTACACTGGGCTTTGTGTAGAGCTGCCATTTTATGTGTGTCCCTGAGCAGGTGACCCTGGTGTTGTATTGAGGGCACTGATACAGCTGTCACCAGGACCTGACAGGTCCTACTAAAGCCAGCTGAGGCAGCATCGTCCCATAATGCTAAGTAGCAAGCAGTAAGGGTAATGGTAGAGAAGAACTAGGAAAATGGGGCGGGGTGGGGAAAGATCAGTTAAAATGAAATAAAGAGGGTGTCAAGACTATATATGTTTTTGAAAGTGATGCTAAGGCTTGGAGGACTGCACTGCCCAGATACCACTCCCCTTTACACTGGTCCTAACATTGTCAAAAGATGGCGACCTAGTTTCACACAGCCAAGACTGTGTATTGTGAGCATCCTTGTTCAGATGTTGCTGAGTAAGTGCATACAACATTGATCGATGTTATTGATGGCCAACCTCCTTTCCTCCATGGAGAAGTACCTGCAGCCAATTAACAATAAACCAGAAAACATCAGACTTTTTCCCCTTTATGTATAAGACCTCCCTGACAGTGTAATTTGAGTTTAGATTAGGCAAGCTCTTCTTACTGGTTGTAGAAGGGTATTGGAGTGAATAATTCGTATTTTTAAATGGGTCCTGAGGTCCTGCAGTTATGGGTTTGTTCAGATTAAAATCATAAACTCTCAGCTTATAATTAAGTTGTCAAAATAAGTAGGTGCAAGAGAGTTATAAAATGAAAGAGATAATCTGAAATGTACTTGTGGTGAATTAAAGTCCATGTAGGGATGCCCTGCAGTGTTTAAATATGTGACCCGTTTTAACGAAATGGGTCGGAAGTCGCACATTAAAAATGTTATGATATTGTCATATTCATTTACAGCTCATCAAGAGCTTTCATTTGGTATGTGACATGTAGTATATTGGCCAGTTTTGACCCTTTGACGATATTTTTGATACATTTTTATTGAATTAAATGAGAATTAATTAAAATGAGATAATTAACATTTGAATTCGATATTATCTTTATAATACAATACAATTATAAATCCTATGGCCATCATTTGGGGAATAATAGGAGTTGAAATTTGGTTTGTAACATAGTATTCCAAAAGATACCTATTCATATGTTAGAAAAATATCAAAAACTCATTTTTCTAAATTTTAATTTTTCCACCCTATACAACTTTAACAGCCTATATCTAAGCTCCTTAAAGTGCAACTTCCGACCCATTTCGTTAAAACGGGTCACATATGGTAGGCCATTGTATCTACCATAGTGCCCATCTGTCATACAGTAAGGGATGGTTCCCATGAACTTAATGATCAATGGTAATCTGATCCAAGATGCTGCTTATTCAAAGCATGGTGTATAGCTTCTTCAATCTAGACATGGACAGCTGGGTTTACGCATCATTGTGATATCCTGGCTCAGATTGTGAAGTTTTTGTAGGGTTTCCTGACATGTTAATGGAGTTCAATTTGCCTAAACATGTACACGAGCACTGGATAATGATATATGGTCATGCTTCTGGTTCTGCTGAAAATGTGCATCACATACTTGTTGTCCTTTTTGCAGTTAAAGCTCTTGTGGCAGATGTTGCACATTAGGCTTTGGAAATTTCCACTTAAACATAAGTTAACAATAGACGTATATACAGTCAGCCTAGTATTATGAAGTAGACATTAAGTCTATGGTACTATAAGGGCATGGCTACTTACATAAAAACATATCTTCCCATGCAGCATATATCCCTCACACAGTCAGAGGTTCTCCAGCACAGCTCATCATGGCATCTTTTGATGTAAAATACAGTGCATCTTCAATCACTATAGTAGCGCACCTTTTTATTCAAAATGTAGGGTACATTAATCTCTTAAACCTACATCAGATGCAACCATTTCTAGTTTTTGTCAGAGGATATTAAACCTGCATTAAGGATGGAGTGTATAACTGTAGCTGCTGGTCTGCTTGTGCCATAGAAGTGATCATTCAGGCAGAATGGACAATTGGTGCACCCTGTGTGCAGAATGGCCAGACTATGACTTCCCATTTCCTTTGGCTGCTGTAGGCCTTCAAATATGTGGACTAACTCGTCGCAGCCGTGTTGGTAGTATTGGACAGGGCATAGGACTAGTGCACCACCTGTGAGTACCACCTACCTCACCTGCCCTACCATCGGTGTATCTACATTAGCATTGCGGCTATTGAAGCACACGCACCTCTGTGCTACATGACATTTATATCAACATTTTTCTATTGAAATCTTTCTAAAATGGCGGACGCTAGAGACACAGAGCAGCTGCATATTAACGCAAAAAACTGCAGAGGCTCTAATAGGCGTCATTTAGCGCCTTTTGGGAAGTACTGCAGATTTACAGTGCAGTCTCCAGATGTTGACAAGGTACTGGACGAGCAACCTTTGTCCCTCAAGGTACAAGAAGCGGATATCCTCAAGCGCATGATGGAGGAACAAAAGTTACGCAGTGCAGTCTCTGCAGGAGGAATTCAACAATATGAAGCTCCAGAATGACAAATATACAGCATTTTTAATGCTGACCATTACGAGGGCTACACAGCTCTAACATCAATGTTGTATGTGCAACAGGGGCTCGTGCTCTTTGGTGTTGTGTCCTGTGGAGAGGCACTAGATTAAAGTTGATTAACATGATTGATGATTCTGTCATCTTTAAAGTTATATAATAAGGGTTCTGTATTGATGTTTTCATCTGACTGGTGTTGAGGGTATTAAGTCACAGATGATGAATATATTGAATCAAAATGTGAGCGTCTCTCTAACTGAAACCAACTACTATTAAGCCTGGCCTTTAACAGATTTATTTTTCCTACAAGACAGACTTTTCATATCAAAGTAGGGGTTTTCTTAAAGGCAGGGTTTTATTACATAGGATCAAAGAGAAAGCTATATGCACGTAGGGGTTGGTCTTAAAGGTCATCTAAAGGTGGGGTTTTACTTCATTTCTGTAATGCTTTATGTGTAGTATCAGTAGATACCGTAGATAACTGTTCTACTATACAAAAGAAGGTAGCTATCCTACAAGAGACTGAATTTAGACACCCACTCAAATCTATATTTGATTTGCTGCTGGAGGGAAATCCCTCAGTAGGAGGGCAGTGTGGAAGACTGGACCAGCGACGTATCATCGTCCAGGGCCTGCCTGGACACTTTATCTGTCACTGAGCCTGGGCTGACTCCAAATGAAGATCAATGGTTTAAAAGCTTTCTAATCCCGTACCAACAAGAATGGCTGCCTGCCTCTTCTGTGTGCACTTATATCAATTACCGTGCCCGGGTCTTGGTGCTGGATACACACAGTCACTAATGTCTCTGAGTGCTGGTAGGGGGCACCTGGGGTTTATTGCAGCTTCTGGTATTTTTATTGGGAGAACACAATTTGTTAAATATATTCATGGTTCCTAAGACGAGTGACGCAACTCTCATGGTTGTATAATCCTAGTAAAAAGGAAGATTCCTTCTAGACAAACAACTATGTCCTTCTCCTTATCAATTATAAATGTACATTACAGTATGAGGTGTATAGAATACTAGGTATGCAAAGTTGCATACTAGCTATAGTGGCTTAAGATATTTGACTAGACTGACATAAAACAAATGAGGATTCAAATACTGCAAAGAGGTCCCTGGCCACCTTGTCAGCACTTGCTGCCTATAGCCCGAGCTGGCCTAATGTCTATTTGTAAAGCATTTTCACTTAGTGCCTAGGTCCAATCTTAAAATATATCAGCAGGATCACACATAGTGAATCTTCATTGTATTGCTGCACCAATGTGAAGACATTAAGAAAATGAAGCATCAGACCGGCAGCATCAACTATAGTAATGCTGTTGAAAATTCTGCTATGCAGAAAGAACCCTCTGAGACAAAAATAGGGCCCTCCAGATACTGTCTGTACTTGATACTAATATTACTACTCATCCTTGCAATCATCTACATAGAATTCCTCTCAGATCATCGCCGCTGCACTGCTCTGAGGGAAAAGACATAAAAAAGAGCAGCATAGCATCTCTGAAACAGTAGGCTTAAATGCCACTATACTTCAACAATATTTAAACCAACCTGGGATTTATTTACCTTTGATGTGGGATAAGGTGTAGCTATAATGGTGTAACAGCAGACATGTTTGTTGTAGATGGGTGACATTTTAGTAGAGTGTCACGCAGTGCAAACTGTGTGATAAAGATTTGGAGCACTTGCATTCATGTTTTTTTTAATACTCAAGTGAATCCTTGAAATAGTAATGTTAGAACTGTGATAAATTATCAAATCAGTTGTACAGAAATATTGCTGTGATTTATAAGGTTGACATTTGTATTGAGAAATAAGAAAATTACATTTTGAAACTAAGGGGTAAAATGCATAGTATAGACATCAATATAATATATGTCAAAAGGAACTTTGAAAACAACTGGTTTAAGATGAGTTATCTGTATCTCCATATTTTACTAAAACCATTACTAAGGCAAAGGATTTTTCTTTTTCGCTTTCTCCTTAGTTCTGGCTATTTTCTCCCCCTGTGCTGTCTGATCCCCATCCCTGAGATGTCCTCATTAGTTCTGGATAACCCTCCCCTACATTGTCTGCAGCGTTCACAGGCTCTTCCTGATTTATCAAGGACCTCAGGAAGCTCTCCAATATTGTTCTTTAGACACCTGGTGTCAGATTTCTGAAAAAGATCCTTTTTTTTTTTACATAAAGCTGCCCTTGAGTATTTGGATCCCCCATGGTGCAGCAGTAACCACCAGGTCCCACAGACATATGTTGGTGGCAGGTCCACATCTTGGCAAGGTTAGACATTGGTTATTGATATGTAAACCAGTCTGAAGTTTTATGTCTAGATAGTGTAAGTAGTAGTATTTGCTGGGTTTATTCAGGAATGTGACATAACGACCATTAGGTGAAAGTTAGCACAGTATGACTAAATTTGAATAAGGTTCTCTGAAAAGGTGTGTTTTCTTCATTGAAGCTTTGCAGTGTAATGTCAGAGAAAGCATATCAGAGTATGGTAGAGGTTCTACATTCATGTATTTATCTCTAAAGTGAGTCTGACAATAGAATATAAATTTACTCATTTGGAAATGAGGGATTCTCAGAACATTAGTATGTTTGGAGCAGGCTACACAATGTACCTAAGACCTATTACATAATTAGACACAGTACATATCATCATACTGCCACCTCTCTAGCCCTCCACACTGAAGACCTCAGGGTCGTCAATTTGACAATACAAACTTTAGGTCATCAAGGGGCTGACCTTAGGTCATCATTGTGACAAGCTAAGGTAGTCATATCCGATCCATATAGACCAAAGTTGTCATAATGACAACCTTAGGTAGCCACATGGATTGAGTAGTCAGAATGACTACCTTAAGATTGTTGTTTTAAGTATTGTAAATTTGAAGACCTGAATTCATCAGTAATGACAAGTCTCAACAACATTGGGTAGTCATGGGGACAACCTGGGGTGTATTTGTGTGTTGGACATGGAACATTCCCTGTCACGTGCTGCCACACAGGGTAAATTGGTTCAAGTAAATTTTATATCATGAGATATAAACTGTTGACAGGGATCAGAATCAAAGGAAATTATTTTTCACGAATATCTCGCCATGTCAGACAGGGTATTTTTAAATAAATCAGGTCAGGAAAAAATCCACCGCAGGGATCAGAATAGTCTCTATACCTTCAAGGCCATCATTCTCACCCATACACATCTTATTTATGACAAGTAAAGCTACTTAGTTTAATCACGAGTAAAACAAATATGGATGCCTCTTGTTAGGAAATGAACTAATTAGAGACTATATTTATATACTATTCTCAAGAGCACTTTCCATTAGTCATTATGACAATCAAGGTCGTCATAATGACTAGGAACCGTCCTCTGGGTTTTCAGTATATCACCACTAACAATGATCCAATCAGCCACAAGCCACAGGAAGAAACCAGTCGAGAAGTAAGCTGAAACTACCCCTATTATCACCAAGTGCAGTAGCCACTATCTCTATAAACATAGATATGAAAAAAAGCAGATTGATGCCATAAAAAAGACATTGAAAAATAAATACAATGTTTTGTCAAATTATTATTGCTCCTGCTTTTTTTGATCTTGCCATTTCCTTCTCATTTGCTGTACCCTATGCCTGTGCAGCAGCTAATATAGGGAGTTGTTGCTGCAGCTGATGTGGAGGGGACTCTGTGGTGCATTACAAAACAACACCTGGGTCTCAGAGTGCACAAAGCTCATCTAGGCAGCCAGTCTCTAACAGTGCCTGCTATAGGGTATTTGGCTGTCATTGGTTCCCAGCCACAAGATTTATACTTTGTGATCCATATGTGTGCTTTTTAGAATCCTACGCCCTTTACACATATAAGTGTTTCCTAGATCAACATATATTGTTATTGTGTACATACAAGAGATAAACAAAGAGGTGTGTATCTTTGGTACATATCGGTGTTTGTACTGTATATCTTATAACACACACTGTAAAAAATATCCCGTAAAAATTACGGTGAATCACTGGCATCACTGAATGCCGACTGTTTCCCGTTTTTTTTACGGTCACCGTATTTTGCTTTCCCCTGTAAATTTTACAGGCCTTTCCCGTTGTATTTTTACGGTGATTCATCATTATTATACGGTGATTCTCTGCTATTCAATGATGATTATAATTGTTTCTGGATTCATTGTTGTATATTTCATAATATCATCTTAATTCCAGGCCTGTATACATATATTAGGCCTGAGAAGCATAATTGAATGCCTTATAGCAATATACAATTACAATCCATGAGCAAAAGGTACTCTAGGATTGTTACAAAGAAACTCTGACAAAAGTCTCAATATGTATAGTTCTAATTACCACAACATGGGTGTTTATACTATTCGTACTTGTGTCCGGGTCTAAAAAAAGGAAATTATATATTTTTTATCTTTATCATGCCAAAGGCTTTAATTTTGACTGTATAATTAATGAGATATTTGGATATCTATATAAATCTAACACAATTATGTATGTTTTTAGTTGATAGCTTCCACTAAAGTCTCTCTATCAAACCAAGCTGCCACCTGGTGAGCAAACTTTTAATGTGAGATTCACCGTAAATGAAAAAACATTGTTTCACTGTACTGGTTTACGGATGTTCAATAAGAAAGTAATAAGTTTTACAGTGTCTCACCGTAAATCACAATTACAGTGATACACCGTCAAATTTAGCATTGATTCTCCGTAATTTCAACGGTAATTTTTTACAGTGCAAGACACATAAATATTCCATTAAAAAAATTGCTACAACAACCTTTTCTAGGAACAAATGCTTTATTTCTTGTATATTGTGAGCTTTAAATTACGTAATACACTATCTGTTCACATTTGCATTAACCTACTAGTATTTGATTAACCAGTAGTCGATGGCTGAGAGTATTTAAGGAGTGCTGGTTAGGGTGTGTGAGTCAATGATTTACTCTGATGTTAGTGTTTTGCACCAAATGGCAGACATTAGGATTGTTGCTGAACATATTATGAATGTATGCATATCTCAAACAAACTATGCCCTCTTAGAAATATACTAGAGAGTAATTGCATTCATCAATTATTCAAACAGAGATTTAAATTTATCTTGAAGTTGGTTTTGACTCTAGTTGGTTATCTGCCCTCACCACATAAATTAACTTATTGATTTTTGCCCAATTTCCTTGAAAGATAACAATCTCTCTGCTGGATTTATACTTCATATTTTGTCACTGATCCATCTGCAGCATCCATAAAACTACTGTTCTGATTCTCAGGACGAAAATGCTGCTGTGCTACCTGCCTGTGCACAACTAAATATTTGCCCTATTATTGCAAAAAAACGTTATGTCCCAGAACATAGCAGGGATCACGTATGATGGTCTAGTGCATCAGCCTCTGGTTGTTTGTTTAGTTTTGAACAGATCCATATCTTGGTTGACAAAATATGTCTTATATGTAGTTAGCAGAATCCATACTTTTAGAGGTGTGCTGATAAAGCTGAATGAATCACCGTCCGTGTATGAGGTGCCTGCAAGAAGGTTTATCAAGGGTGGATTCAGCTGATGAGAATCAGCCATGATCTTCTTGTTAGCTGTAAATTCACAATGTTAAAAAACATGAATGAATGTTGTCTGACTGACCAAATACCATCTCTGAATGGTGTTAATCTGACATCAAAAATGTACAAATATATTGCTACATTAGGGATTTACTGCAAGCAGATTGGCATTAATTAGTCCCCTCAATAATTAATGGTAATTGTTAGTCTGCCCCCCCCCCTTGCCCCACCATTAATATTAGAAATGATCAGGGCCAGCTTTGGTAGATTGCCTACTCATAATCATGAGATCAGAATTAATCAAACATTATAAGTACTGAGTCTGACGGAGACTTATGCTGAACTATTGATGTTGCTCATGATCCACAACAGAACGGAATACTTACAAGTGGGGCTTAGTGTAATTATCAAGTGTTATATATGGTCAGCAGAGCAACCCAAAATTCTTCATACCCAACTGGAACCACACACCCTCGGAAAAGTGAGAGTCATTGTCGCTAAAACTACCCTCACCTGAGAGTCAGGCAGTTTTAGCGACAATGACTCTCACTTTTCTGTGTGTGCAGTCCAATGATGATATCGGCTTGATTCAAATTGAAAATACCCTGTATGACATGGACTAATAAGTTAGTACGACTATTAATCAACAGGGGGTGTTACCAGCTCTCCCGCCAGTGACGCCGTGACGTCACTGCCGGCCTGCTACACTCTCAATCATGGACACTTAGAAAATTGCCATCTAGTGGGGGTTTTCTTGCCGGGTTACAAGAATGTTGTGGCCGATGCAGTGTCCAGAGCCAAGTGCTTTAATGACATTCCTTTCCATTTATGTTGTAGAAACAAACCAGTTTGTCAGGGAGCTGGACATCAGGGCCGCAGAGTTGAGGTCGATGGCGTGGTCGGCCTCCACCTGGAAAACGAAAACTTCCCAGTGGAAGAAGTTCCTCGGGTTCTGTGCCCTAGCCGGCGCCACCCAGGTACCCACCAAGCTTGACGTCATGTGCCGTTACGCGGTGTACCTGTCTAAATCCTTGAGATATTCTACGATCCAGAACTACATCAGCGCTGTGATCAGCCTTAACAACTATTTTAGCCATGATGTGCTTTATCTCAGGTCTGAGTTTACCTTCGCTATGACAATGTCAGGTATCCGCCGGGCCTTGGGCGACCCAGAGCCTCACCGCCCCACTTTATTCCTGGAGGACCTACATTTGATGTTTAACAGTTTGGACCTCTCAAATCCAAACGAGATCACTATGTGGGCATGCATCACCTTGGCCTTCAGAGGCCTCCTAAGGAAGAGTAATCTGGTCCCGGACTCCAGTGCCTTGCAGGGTCACTACCTGCGTAGAGGAGCCGTGGTCTTCAAAGACTGGGGGCTGGAGATAAATGTGTCCAGCTCCAAAACCATTCAGTACTGCCAAAAGGTCCACCGAGTCCCTGTCACTGTAGCTGGTGGTTCCCCAGTGTGCGCGGTGACTTGGGTTCGGAAGCATTTCATGGATTTCCCCAGCTCAGACCCAAACAGCCCAGCCTTCATGCTGGTGGGATCTGGCACCCCTAAGCCTTTGACTTACAGCAAGCTGTTATCCTTTCTCAAGACCCTGCTAGACCGCTCGGGTCTGGAGTCTAAGAGGGTGGGTTGCCACTCCCTACGACGCGCAGGCGCCTTGTACATGTACAATCTGGGCCTCTCCCTGGAGGATATAAGACAATGTGGGGATTGGTCCAGCATGGCGGCATTGGTGTATCTCACCAAGCCTTTCTCCAATCGAGTGACGACAGACTGCTTAGTCTCCAAGGCCTTGTCGTCGTATGCGACGCACCATAAGGGTGCGCTCTATTGACTAAGCTATTTATCATGAGTGACTTAAGTTATCGTTCTACTTATACTATATAATCATACTTATTATTTGGACTTTGGCCGTCTATCCAGCGGCGCGGATCCCAAACAGTTCCTGTGTCGCCTCACTTCCCTTGGATAGATTAATGACATGGACTAATCAGTTAGTACGACTATTAATCAACAGGGGGTGTTACCAGCTCTCCCGCCAGTGACGCCGTGACGTCACTGCCGGCCTGCTACACTCTCAATCATGGACACTTAGAAAATTTCTTTTTTCTACTTTTTCAATAATCATGTTACTATGTTAATAAATAGGCCGTCTATCCAGCGGCGCGGATCCCAAACAGTTCCTGTGTCGCCTCACTTCCCTTGGATAGATTAATAAACCTGAATATTGATAAAATATGGTACACAGTGGGCTTTAGTGTGCTACACATTCCACACATATTAGGCTGTGGATGGTTTAAATTTCCCTGCACATAATACAGTTACCTACATGGCTGCTGTAGTTTGGGAATGAATACCTGTCACACCTACTTAATGGGCTACAGGCAGAATGAGACTCTGGGAGTGGCTCCATGAACAATAAGGTAGAAGTAGGGTGATTGCTAGTGGAAGACGCAGCCAGGCTGTATCTTATAGTGAACATAACTGGTCATGGCTACTTGGAGATATTCCAAACTAGGGCTGTGTGGGGCTGCATACTTGGGGAGGCAGAGGCAGAGGGAGGTAATGAATGTCTCACACAGGCTTTATCTTATATTGCATATAACAGGTGCAAATGTTGGGGAAAAGCTTTTATAAACGTCCTTATTTATGCTTAGATAACATACCTTCCCATCGCTGTCAGCTTCACGATGCAAGATGCAGCGATGTGGGTCTCAGTTGCTCATATTCAAAAGCTGGTGTTAGGTTTGGCAAGGAGCATGATGGGCAGCCATATGGGACTCACTGCTTGCAATATTATTGTTTTGCTAACCCTTTATGGAGTGTATAATGCATTTATTTTTCATGCCCTTTATCATAATGATGCATGAATGCAGCTCTAACGAGTAACTCACCAGGGCTGCATTCAAGCATCATACTGACCCTTTTGGTTGATACATCCCAGAAGTATCATGAAGCAGCGACAGCATAATAGTGATATGCCATTAACGCACATAGAAAAGTAAAGGAGTCAACTGTGTCTCCCAAGTGGCTCTGGTAAAAATGAAGTGTCAAACAGCTAATGACTCTGCTTATGTGAAGAGTCAACTCGAGCTGACACTGATAGGAGAGAGTCAACTCAAGTTGGCCCTTCAAATAACAGAGTAATTAGCTGTTTGACTCTCTATTTTACCAGTGCCACGTTGGAGACACACTTGACTCCTTTACTTTTCTGTGTGTGGGTTAATAAGTAATGCTAGTAGGGGTTTCCCTGGTTATCCTAGGGGCTGGAGTACTACAGTTGGTACTGCTCTCACCATTTTCATAGGATACACCAGCAGACATAATGTAGACTTATTATTGCTCTCTGACACAGACATTCGCTGTCACAGTGCACCCCTTATCTCCAACCTCGGCTCACTGCATCACCCTGCCTCCAGGGTCCTACATGGTCTCAGCCATTCACAGTTCCCCCCCCTTCACCCTGCCTCCAGGGTCCTACATGGTCTCAGCCACTCACAGCCCCCCCCCCTTCACCCTGCCTACTCCAGGTCCTCTCTGTGTTTAACCCTTCTTCCAACCGTGGTCCTCCTACACCCAAGCCGTACCCATCATGTCTCCCTCCTACACCCAAGTTGTACCCATCATGTCTCCTACACCCAAGTTGTACCCATCATGTCTCCTACACCCAAGTTGTACCTATCAAGTCTCCTACACCCAAGTTGTCCCTATCATGTCTCCCTCCTACACCCAAGTTGTACCTATCATGTCTCCCTCCTACACCCAAGCTGTACCCATCATGTCTCCCTCCTACACCCAAGCTGTACCCATCATGTCTCCCTCCTACACCCAAGTTGTCCCTATCATGTCTCCCTCCTACACCCAAGTTGTACCCATCATGTCCCCCTCCTACACCCAAGTTGTCCCTATCAAGTCTCCTACACCCAAGTTGTACCCATCATGTCTCCTACACCCAAGTTGTACCTATCATGTCTCCCTCCTACACCCAAGTTGTCCCTATCATGTCTCCCTCCTACACCCAAGTTGTACCCATCATGTCTCCCTCCTACACCCAAGTTGTACCCATCATGTCTCCCTCCTACACCCAAGTTGTACCCATCATGTCTCCCTCCTACACCCAAGTTGTCCCTATCATGTCTCCCTCCTACACCCAAGTTGTACCTATCAAGTCTCCCTCCTACACCCAAGTTGTACCTATCATGTCTCCTACACCCAAGTTGGACCTATCATGTCTTCCTCCTACACCCAAGTTGCACCTATCATGTCTCCCTCCTACACCCAAGTTGCACCTATCATGTCTCCCTCCTACATCCAAGTTGTCCCTATCATGTCTCCCTCCTACACCCAAGTTGTACCTATCATGTCCCCCTCCTACACCCAAGTTGTACCTATCATGTCTCCTACACCCAAGTTGTCCCTATCAAGTCTCCCTCCTACACCCAAGTTGTACCTATTATGTCTCCCTCCTTGACCTATATGGGTTTTTCTGTATGGCAACGATGTAGCCGTTTGTTGTCACAGTGTGCCCCTTCTCTCTCCACCCACACCAGCACTCACCCGCTCTCAAGTTCAATAAGCTGCCACCAGAGGGCAGCCCTGGTGTGTGGCTCTGACTCTGCCAGCACTGTCATGTTTCTCTGTAAATTGATATCCTTTCCTCCTTCATGGAGCCTCTCCAGGTCTCAGCCAATCACAGCTTCCCACTTAAACCTGCCTAGTTACACTCATCTTTTTTCAGCCCTTGCCCCTGCCCCTGTGGCTCTATCCGGCCATCAGCTTGTGCCATCCATGTCTTAAACCCTTACCCCTTTTCAGCCTTTCTATCTAGGCAAAAGCCTTCATTCATGTCAAACCAGTATGCCCATCTTAGCTCCTCTATCCAGCTATCATTTCTTCAATCTATTTTGTCTTATTTCCTCCAGGTTTGAGCGTGCAAACAAAATTGATTCCTCAACTTTATAAAAAAAGATCTACTCACGTTCCTACCTCTGCTCAAAGAAATGCTCACTTACTGCAGCTTTAGTTATTTCAACTCTTCAGTATGGTTGTGCCTTTTGACTGGCCTTATCAATTGATTCTGCTAAGGAGCCAACTGTGCATGCCACCTATTATTGTACATGATAAGTGAGCTTCCTTGACTTTAGACACACACCTGTCCCTTACAACCTACACAGTAAAGCTGCATGCTGTACAGACTCATAGCATTTCATGCCAGACACATTCTGACATTAAGTGTACTTCTGTCATGCATGGCTTTTCATGTATCATGGGTATCATGTCTGTCATGGTGCGTGCAGCAATAGAATAGGAAGCCTGTTTAACTGGCATGGTAAAAACGTATTGATGGCAAGATCTAGAAACGTTTTTCTGTGAACGGATGTAAGGATATATACATGGCTGCCAGTGGGTGAGCTACAAAATTAAAACATTTGTGGGTGACTGCAGTTTGGCAAGTCGACAGGCTCTCACCCATGTAAGGCTTTCCTCAGTCGAAAACAGGACCTATAATGTTGTTTAACATCAATGATAATTTAGATAATGTCAACATTGATAAGTAGATTGACTAAATAAAACTTCCTATATCTGCTCTTGGATGATTTCACAAAGAACAGAAGAATATAATTACGCAGTGCTCCTTGTCCCCTGTAACAACAGAGATAACAGGCACGGCACTCAGGGCAGTTCTTTTTTTGCCCGATTATTGAAGAGGGGAAGAATAGACTTGACCTATCACTGGTGAACTATCAATATGAAGTATGCTATTGCTTTTACATTGGTACAGCCCTTGATATCATCAAATTAATGGTGTGCCTATGACATACAAATGCAATCACATTGCTTCAGGTTGTTGCCCACTATATAAGAGACCAACTTTAGACACCCAATCAGATATATATTTGATTTGCTGCTGGAGGGGAATGCCTCAGCAGGGGGGTCATGTAGAAGTATGATTGTCCAGGGCCTGACCAGGCACTTTATCTGTCACTGAGCCCGGACTGATCCAAATGAAGATCAGTGGTTTAAAAGCTTTCTAATCCCACACTAACAGGAATGGCTGCCTGCTCCTTCTGTGACACTTATATCAATTATTGTGTCCAGGTCTTATAGTTTGATACACACAGTCACTAATGTCTCTCATTGCATTGCTGGTAGGGAGCACTCAAGACTCACTTCCAATTTTGCAATTTCCGCAGGGAACAAATCATTTCCTCAATCCCTCAAACACATTCATTTACTTAGTCAGAAGATTTATATGAAGAACTGTCAATAGTGTGGAAACTAAGAAGATAATTTGTATCCCACATGACAGCAAAGATATAAATGCATACTGATAGTGGACAGGCAAAAAGATGAAGTGATACTCCTCCTGGCCAACAAAACGGGCCATGGCTGTACCATAACAACACCGAGAACCAATGCCCCTACTCATTTATCTATGAAGCGTTTCCTCTTAGTAATACCTATTCTCCCTTTACTAGCTTTAATATTTCCTCTAAAATCATTACAATTGCTCTGCTACCTTACACAGAAGGACAAAAATACTAAAAAGAGATAGATTACACAGGCAGCACCAACTGTTCTTCAATAGGCATCAATTAACCTTTGATGTTTGATAAGCTGCAGCTATAGTACAGTGTGACCTCTTTTCGTTGAATACAACAAATTCTGAAATATGAATTGCAAAGAAAAAAGGAAGCTGAGTTTATTGCGTAGGCAAAGTAGCAGGGAGATACCTTAAGTATTGGACAAAACAAAAGCGGATTTCAATGCTACAAGAACACCAAGATGCTGCTACCATCTGCAGTTTGTACCAATATCACTGTCATTTACACTTGGTACCACTCTGCCATATCACTACCTACCCATACTCTTTATCTTTCCTCTCAAATTCTTTGCACCCAACTGTTCTGTCAATGCAAAAGGAAAAGACTGATTAAAAAAAGGAGCATCTGTTAGCAATAGCAGAGTTTATCATGGTTCAATACATATTCTAGCAGTGATCTATTTACCTTTGATGTCGGATAATGTGTAGCTATAGTACAGTGTGGATCTCATGGTGTATGTTCATTTTAGTCATCTAGTGCACACGGCATGAAGCAGTCAATATAACACTTCAATTAAATCAACAATGCAGCATTATAGTAGTTGTAGAATGTGACTAAATACAGTTATGTATCTACAAGTTTTGCTGCACTTGGAATCATGTTCAATTATGTAAACCTTAGACCTAAGAAAGGAATACGTATACACATGGAAATAAATTATACTAGATGAACAACTGATTCTTGATAAGCAAACATTGCAAAGATGCCTGTCCAATCCATGACAAATCTGTAGGACCAAGGCTTTGGCAGGAAGTATGTCACCTAATATCACAGCCCGGAAACCTACACACTTATATTTTATTCTTACCTCAATTCAATCCTGATCTATATTTATTCTTATCTTGACATAAGCTTTATGTTCCCCATAAAAGTGTGCTATCTTTATCTAACCTCTCCCACACTGCCCTCATTAGTCCTGGTTATCTTTCCCCCCTGCCATGTCTGTGGCATTCACTGCCTCTTCCTGATTAGGTCCTTGATAGAGGACCTCAGGAAGCTCCCCCACAATGGCCCTCAGACACCTGGTGTCAGATTCTGACAAAGATCTGGATTTCCCGCAGAAAGCAGCCTTTGAACACTGTGGTAATTAGATCTCCCATGATGCAGCAGTAACAGATGCTGCCTACCAGGTCCCCCTGGTGGTGGTTTGGGGAACTAGACTTATCTTTGTCTTAGCAAGGTTAATGTGGTGTGTTCTAAAGAAATTAGCCTGACGGTTCTGTTTGTGCTTTGTTGTATGAGACATTCTTCTAGGGATCAATATATCATTCTAGATGTCATTATATCAATCTTCTTATATCAAAGTAGATGATAACTAGCGTGACATAGTGATGGCCTTCTTATCTGGGGTTTTTCAAAAAACACATTGATTTGAAAAGACTCTATATATTCCTTCTCCACTAGCTAGCCACTTATCGAGTGTGTCTTTGAGCAGCCAGCAACTTCTAGAAGAACTTTGTCTTCAACCATGTTGGCTACTTAGCACTTCTGGGAGACTTAGACCTTCCCAATTATCACCCATCACTTGGGGGAGCTGGCTTTTGCAAACAAAAATTATGCTAGACTGGTTTCTTGAATAAGTATTTGTGATGGCTTATTACAATGCATAGAGCTTGTTTTATTGATGGACATTTTCAATGTCCTTTTTTTCTCCTTGGTGTGTAATGCAGAAGCTGTGTAGTTGTAGCTGATTATAACAGGACTGCGTGAGGCTTATAGAGGGACTGTGTGACCCATAATAAAACATTATAAAACAATGCCTGTGTCTCTGAGCACCCAAAGTTTCTACTAGAGTGCTTCCAGGTGTTATTGTTTCAGCACCAAAAAAGATTTATTTTCTGATCAATATTTGTGCTCTTGTTTCTTCAAAAATACATTCTGTAAGATTGTTTAAGATATATAATTGACTATTTCATTTATTTTCCAGTTGATTATTTCTATTTCAATACAAAATTATTTCAACCAATTCCAAGTCATGTTGGTTTATATTAGGTTCTCTCAGTCTTAGGCCTCACCATACACCTAGAATCAATTAAGCCTCAGGTAGCTACAACTGACTTTACTGTGTGCTATATCTTTATCCTTACACCCGTGCTACTTGCCATTTGTCTGGTTGATACAACGGGACAGCTTATACAAAAGGAACTGAGAATAGGACAACTCCTATGAGAGGTATATCCAAACAGAAACAGGTACAAGTTTCAGACAAAATAGAACAGCAAATACTACATTGACAGAATTAGTTGTCCCAGAAGTAACTTTCGATTTCAATTAGACCTATTGAAAGACAATGCATGTTGTCCTCCTAGACAGACTCTTATTTTTCAAATAACAATATTGATATTGAACCTTTATTGAAACAGACCTTTTGAATCCTGTAAAACCAACAGCTGTAGAAATACATACTATAGTAGCTACTTCTAGTTGCACATTGTATTTGGATTCTGACGTATTTTTCTGTCATAAATTTGTTACCAAAAATGGTAATATTGATTGAAGTGAAATGACAATCAATCATGTCAGTTGGTGATTTTCTTGAATGTTATTGTTTTGCACTAAATGCAAACATAAGTGCATCTTTCTAATTCCAATAAAGCAGAATCTTGAACTGAAGATGAATACATAATAGATTCTGAACCTGACTTAAGTTTATGATCAATCAAACATAACATGATAATGATCAATATATCAACCAGTTTAATCCTGCTTAAGATCAAAAATCGTAATCATTCAAACCCTGTGGAATCTTAAGCTTAAATATGGTTACTGACCAAGCAAATGTTATTGCACTTAGGTGTGAGGTGTTGCATCAATGTGCTGCTCTTCTGCCGGTCTGTGCATAACCAAATATTTACATGTTCAATATAAATATGCTGCCGTGTCCCAGAACCTAGCAGGGATCATGTATGGTGATGTGGCTGCTCGGGCTCAGGTTGTTTATTTAGTTTTAGGTGGATCCATATCGCGGTCGGCCAAAAGCAGATTTCATTTTGATAAGCACAATGAGTGCTTTCAGGCTGATAATGCTGAATGAATCACTGATGAAGACATATGGGTATTCTTGCAGTTTATCAATAAAAGACAAGGGTGACAGTCTTCAGAGTAAATATTTAATGTCACCCTTTTGCTTGATATCACATTGATTAATATTTTCAAAGAAATCCTGGTTAGCTAGATCGCCAGGATGCTACAGGACAGACACTTATGTTAAACTAGTTCACTTTAGCATCAATAGGCTTTTCAGCAGGAAATATCCATTAATAAATAAGTCAGTGCTTACAGGCATATTAGACTTAATTTTCAAATTAGAAATAGTAACAGTTTGTATAAACAGTTTGTATAAACAGTTTGTAAATGGCTAATCTAATAGTTCACAGCCACAGCTCAATGGGTTACTGCCCACTTTGGTCCCTATCACCAAGATATAACTCATCATATTGACAGATGTGAAAACATCGGGCAGTCATCCTACTGCCTGAGGATGAAATCTGAGATTGTCACCTCAATGACATCGGTTAAAAACTGACCCTGGTTGGAGCCGATGATAGAGTAAATTCTCTATGGCTGTATACATTTGTACAAATAACGAACAACCCCCAAATATGACATGGTAAAAAGTATTTTGCAATACGATTATCATATTTCAGAAGAAAGCTTATTTTTTTTACAAACATTTATCTTTATTTCTGAGTTCTATGCAGTTCCAATACATCAAGGTACTAATCACATTTGTGCTGTAGGTGCACTCCTATATGATTAAGTCCCAGTATTCCTTTATCATGTATTCCTATATGTTCCAAAGACTCAGAATAGAAAGGTTCCCCTCCTCCCACGCAAATTAGGTGTGTGGAGGATCTTCTCGGGGAACCCTTTCCTTCACAGGAAGAAAACAATAACACTTATAAATTAAATCCTGGTCCTGTGTAGACCAAGTTACTCTAAACCTAGGATTAAGCTAAATCTTTGGTCAATCACATGTACATAAATAATTTGTAACATCGAAATTAATGAACAATTATAGGTACCTCACCCTCCAACCATGTTTTCCTATCATTTTTAAAACTAGTGTGGGTTGGCAGGAGGCGCACAGGAGCAGGTAATGCATTCCATAACATAGTTCCATAGTGTTCGACAGACCTGTAATATACATCGGTATGGGGTGTATGCCTGAATAATATAGGTCCTGCATGTGCACGTGTCGGAAGATTTCTATTTACTGTATATTCTGGGCTTTGTGCTCTCTTATACATAAAATTTTCCAAATGTACTTTTCTTCTATGGATTAATAATGGGATTTTAGAATTTGCATGCACCACATTAGTATCTGTGAGGTGGTCAACCTTTAAACATATCTTCAAACACCTGTTTTGGGCAAACTGCAGGTCGTCAAGAATATAATTAGCTGCGGAGCAAAAGAGTTGGTCTCCATAATCAAAGTATGGAAGAATTTTGGTTTTGTAAATCTTAAAGGCTATACCTTTGGTCATTGAAGATCTGAGGTTTGCCACTATGAATGTCTTATGGTTTATGGACTTAAGCTGTTGTCTAACATGTAGGTCATATTTTAAATGTGAGTCTAACAGTACACCTAAATATTTATATGATTGCACCACCATGAGCTTAGTGTCATGTAAAGACAGATTTATGTCCATGGCATTTAACTTCCTTTTTGAAGCTGTGAAGGCCATTACCTTTGTTTTACTCGTATTTACAGTCAATTTATTTTGGAGACACCATAGTCCGAACAAATCTAGACTAGCTTGTAGGTTTGCATGAATATTTTCTAGGTTGACATCAGAGTTGAAAATAACAGTGTCATCGGCATAAAGTTTGATATTAGAATTCTTTACACATTTTGGCAAGTCGTTCACATATAGCAAAAATAACAATGGTCCCAATATTGAGCCTTGAGGGACACCGCAGACCACTCCCAGGGGGTCAGACAGGGTGTGATTTACTTTGGTTTTCTGTATCCTTTGGCCTAAATAACTATTTAACCATTTTAAATTATTATTTCTTATACCATAATTTTCCAGTTTGCTAGATAGAATGGAGTGGTCTACGGTGTCAAAGGCCTTACTTAGGTCTATAAAGACTGCCACAGTGGGCTTAGCTACATTCAAGTCACGAGATATGCAGTCTGTAAAATCAGCTAGGGTAGCTATTGTTGACTTCCCTGCTCTAAATCCACCTTGGTGTGGAGACAGTATATTGAATCTAGTAAGAAAGTTCATAATGTGTTTATGTACCAGTTTTTCTATGAGCTTACAAGGGGTTGGTGTTAATGCTATAGGTCTATAATTACCAACATGCTTGGGGTTACCAGATTTATACACAGGCACTATGGTGGCAATCTTCCATTTGTTTGGCACCTTGTTGGTTTCAAACGAACACTTAAACATATCTGTAACCTTGTCCACCACATGTAAAAAAGCATCTTTTATAACCATATTTGACATATTATCGATAGCTGATGATTTTCTAATGTTAATTTGTTTAACCACAGTTTTAACTTCATTAACAGTACATCCAAAATCAAGCAGGGATTCATGTATTCTCTCGTCATATGGTTTCCATACATCATGCATGTCTCTAGAGAGGTTAGGCCCTATATTTGAAAAGAAAGTATTGATATGGGTGGCCACATTTGACTCCTCAACAGGAATATTATTTTCAGTATCAACAAGCTCCACTGTCGAGTGTTTAGGTGACTCAGGAATTAGTTTTTGAATTTTTCTCCAAAATTCTGTGTTATTACCCTCACTGGCTTTCAACTCATCTCTAATACATTTTCTTTTCACAGACCTTGCATATTTATTTCCCTCGCGTTTGGCCTTATCTGCCCTGGCTCTATCAACATCCAGGCCTGTTCGTCTGGCTTTGGCTAGAAGATTGTTTTTGTCTCGCAGTACATTAATCATATGGTCAGTGACCCACTCTTCCCTGTCTTCTGGGATATTAAAAGTCTTGATAGGACACATGTTGTCAAGGGAAGCCTCAATTACATTATGTAAAATATCCCATTTCTCTGAGGGGTCCCTTGCATTATCAAATGTAGTCCAATCATGTACATTCAGATCACCAGCAAGACGAGCCTGGTCATATTTCTTATAAGAGCGACCTACATGTTTAATCTTAGGTTTCTTTTCAACATCCTTTTTCCGCACCATATAAATTGCATAGTGATCAGTTATGTTCATGTTTAACAGGCCAGACTTATTTACATACTTGGCATTTGTACAGATGACATCTATTATGGATTTGGCTTTTCCAACACAGCGAGTAAATTCTTTGATGAGAATCCTAAGACCAAAGTCTTTCATCAGTTTTTTGAACTCTTTAACCCGTTCATCTCTTACCAACGCAAGGTTAATGTTGATATCACCTGTTAAAATAATTTCCACTTTATTTCTCTCGGGTATGGCATTGAGCGTCTCTTTCAGCAGGCGAATAAATTCTACTTTACAACTTTTAGGAGGTCTGTATACGTTAACCACTACTAACCGTTTATTGTTTGGCTTCTCAACCCTAATACATTGGATTTCTATAAATTTACAGCTATTATTTAAGTGGCCTAAATCATAAACATCATGGTAAATGCACTCCCTAATATAGGTACAAATACCACCTCCAGTTTTGGGGTTACCATTTTCATCAATTTCTTGATCTTGGTCTATCCATGCTCTATCTACACGGTGTAGTATAAAACCTGGGAATGAATATGACAAAGAGTTATGACTGTCTTTAAACCAAGATTCTGTAAAGCACATAATATCGAAGGGATTATTGAACAGGTCTATTTGAAGTTGTGCATAACTTGCATTTAGACTCCTCGCATTCATTTGTAAAACATGCAAGCCTCTTCCACCCACCAGTGAATGTACACTAGCCATATTGTAAGTTTGGATTTACGACAAGGATTGAGGGGGTACCTATTTGACATATTTGTACATCATTGTATAACAGTGTTACTATATAAATGAAGAATAACGTTGATCTATTTGGACCTTTACATGTAGTAAATCCCAGATCTCTTCTGCTAGATCTCAGCTTATAAGCCATCTAGTAGAGAGAGAAGATATATTCCTTTGAGCAGAGGACGGTGAACGGCTTTTCCACTATAATTCACATGGAATCTTAACGCTACATATAGCATGGTGCTATTATCTTAACTTAATTTAATAAATCAATTTAAAGCTTCTTACATGTATATCTTGGTATCAAGGCTTCTACATGTATATCTTGGAGCTCAATACAGTAGGTGGGCATAGCTTAATACCGTACGTGGGTACATTGTAATTTGTACATGTATATCTTAAAGTATAAAAACAGTGCATAGGTCCTGCCTTCGCTACCGGTACTTGACTAGGGTGAAAGTTTTATTTCCATTTTACCGGTAAGTGTCGAATAGGTTATTTCATTAATTTTCATTAATTTTCAATTCAATTTTGGCTTAGCCATATTAGTATCACTTGTATTTAAAATGGAAAAAGTCTATTCGGTCTGATTTGTTATAACATACTATATATTTACATTCCTTCATGCTTTTACCGGTATTTAGCTAATTATATTATAATATGCTATAGAATTAATCAAGGTTTATTTTCTGTGTTTTACCGGTAGCAGGTAGATCCTTTTAGCAGGGCACATGTGTAGGGTTATCATTGGCACACATTCAAGTTTATATTGTGTACCGGTACATATTTAACATACAGAATCATGAGTTAACATAAGTGGTATTTTGTCAAAACAGTTTGAGAAATCATTTCCCCATTTCTTCAACAAGTTTTCAGTGGGATGTATACCATCTCTGTCTAGTACATGATATTTCATGTCCAGGTGGCCATTTCTTTCCTTGAAGAAATGATTTGCGAGCCATGGTGTTGGTACTTGATTAGCCTCGTTCAGCTCAATAACCAATTTGTTGAATTGATATATTGCTGTGTCGATCACTGACATTAACCAGTCAAGTGCATTAACCAGTCAAGTCCTACTTCTGTGAAGGCACATAGGTGTGTAGTGAGGCTTGGCGAGTCTATCCAGTTGCACTGTATATGTCCTGTTGCATAGTTTTTTGTTGTGACATCACACTGCCCACCAAAGACGAAGACATTGTCTCTTGGACAGCTTCTGAGATGATACTCGGCCTTTACAATTAGTTCTTTAATGGTTATTCCATCAAAGTGTTGGACCATGAATCTTGCATTCGACTTATTGGCAGCAAGGATATGTTTGTGTAGGAATTTACCCCTTGAGTCACATAATATGAAGTTTTTAGGGGAAGGCTTCCAATATTTAGACATACGATCAGTATGGTCTCTCCAGGCCTTTTGGAATTCTGCTGACTCTTCATTTATACTTGCCATAGTTACTGCAGCTTGGTAGGTTGTGAGGTGGCAGAGTCGTGGTTTCACGTACTTTGCAGTCTCAGTTCCAACCAACTGGTGGTTAGGGGTTTAATACCCTTTTTAATCTATTTCGATTATCTTTGATTTTAAGGATTTAGTATTTCTGCTGCCTTTGAGGTAGATTCAGTGTCATAATTAACGTACTCTGAATTAACTTCTATATGGGGCAGAAAAAGGTCTCTAAATTATTATAATTTCAGGTGGGCATTTTTGACGTACTATTTGTTACTTGAGTTTAATTTTGGGTTTAATTTTGATTAGATAGGAAAATTTAAGATTTTAAGATCTGAGGTTTAAGATCTAACTGCCTCGTCAACTGTGCCGTTTGGAGAAAGAGGGGGGGGGGTGCCCCTGTCTGTTGCCTCTTCTTCAGCAGCAATGAGGAAATCACCTCGTAGTCTCATCAGGATCGTACCCATAAGGTTTTGGTCTTCACGGATATTCTCTTTCTTCATTTCTTTGACCTGTCCTAGGTGGAATCCGGCTCCCCATTTGGCCGAGAAGGTAGCCTCGTACAACATTTTACCCTGCGTGTCAATCAGGCTGGTCATTAGAGAGGGGTTGTAGGCATATTTGGCCTCGTTGAGATCGTACATCAGGTCTTCCTCCCTATCAACAACATCTGCAGACTTTCTTAGCCTTTTCCCGGCTAACATACAGTCGTATGGGGTGCTTAGGTTGAGGATTTCATCAGCTAGGTCCTGCTTGTCACAGAGCAATGCTAGTTGGTGTTGGAAGCCTCTTTCTGTGGAGTCGTACACATATTCTTCATAAGGCACCTGGCACTCATACAGGTTACTGAATGGGGCATGTTTACTTTGGAAGGCAACCCCATCAGGCGTGTCTTGGGTCTTGGCTGCTTTTAAGGATAGGCCTTGGGGAAGAGTGTCTATGCGAGCATATGGGAAGGACTCACCTTCAATAATTATATTGAGGTTTTTGACTGAGGATTTGATGTTCCTTGAACGTGCTAAGGCATTTATCGCCTTGAGTTCCCCTTGTTTCAACCTATCTTCTGGGGTCAAATCGTCCGCTAAGGATACTCCAAACCATTGGTTAATGTTCCGAAGTTTCCTGACGTTTGTGAAGATTTGCTGCTTAAACTGGTTGGAAGAGAAGACCACCACTATGGGTCTGGCCTTAATTTTCCTACCATTTTGAGGTTTTATGTAGCGACCTCTTCTGTACACTGATTCTGCTGCCGTAGATGTGAAGTTCAGCTGCAAATCTCTAAGTAGGTCATCAACAATCTCTCGTAGGTTTTGGCCTTCTTCCTCTTTATATCCCTCGAGAACCAGGATTTTTCTCCTATTTTCACTCTCAATAAATGCCAATTGCTTCTGAATAGACTCTACTTTACCGAAATGTTCCTTGACCTTCCTGTCCAATGTGTCGTGGAGATCGTCAGTTTGCCCTATGCTGTCTTTCAGTTCAGTCACTCGAGACTCACTTTGTGACAGTCGGCCATGGACCGTGTCAAACATGGACGCTATCTTGACAGCGCGCACATCGCCATCGGCAAATCGCTTTTCAATGGTTTCAAATAAACCAATAATCCGGGCAGTTAGTTGTTCCTGTTCTCTCAGTCTAGCATCAATCTCATTGATTCTCTCAATGGCAGACGAGTGTGAAGCATTAGTCCGTAGGTATGCCTTTGTTTCCTTTGTTGTCGGCGCAGGGAGGTCAAATTTCAGCGGTGTTCCCACGCTGAGCGCGTCAGTGACAGTGCCGTCCTGGCGCTGTAGCCTTATATTGACTCCGGGCATGGTCGGGTCATTCAGCGTGGCGTTCAGATCAGACATATTCGAATGTCGTTTTCTCCTAGTCCTTTGAGGTTTCGGTGGTAAGGTAGGTATCTCCAGTGTCCCGAGTTGTTTATGGTTGTTATCAACCAAAATTTTCTGGTTTTGTAGCGTTTGGAATAATAAAATCACCGAAAGTGAGCGGAGAGCCGTTCAGGGGAACTCTACTCGCTGGCGGCCATCTTCTAGACTCTAATTGTTGAGTTTTAGAAATTTCTACATCAGCAGGCTAGGAATACCAGAATTCTAGAACACAAATAGCTGGAAGTTTCTATTCATAGCCTCGGATAGAATTTCACAGAGTAACATTTATTGTGGAGGGAATTTAGTCCCTGATGCAATGCACTAGACCCAGATATTGCATTTCGGCTTTGATGTTCACCTACTTAACTGTCAGAAACATGGTTCAGGTTTGTGTACAGTGAATTTAATGTAGTTTTACAAATCATAAGGAATAGTTGGTCAACTCTTTGAGGTCATCTCCTTTGTCTGTTATATGGGGCAACTGATATATATTTAATTAAAGCTCAATCTTTTATCATATATGTCATTCCTCACATTGTTAACTATAAGTTGCAATGGTATACCATAAAATTTGATAATGCACTTGGTAGGGAGGACAGACTGTATATATCCAGATTCTTCAAGCACACCACATGGTCTAATGTATTTTTCGCAAACCAAAGGCACACTTGAAACATTCCAGTAAATGTCACTGAAAGCTGTCTCAATTAGTTAAATTAACATGGTGCTTATTGCACTTAAATCCGATTAAATGCAAACATTTATTCAGCAGAAGTAAAGGGTTTCAAAATTGATATTTTTAAATGGCTTGATAATTACACTTAATGGTATACAAACAAAATAAATGAACAAACCAAATCAACACATTGCATAGAACAAACAAAAACAATGCAGTCCATGTATGTTCACACTAAAATCGTGTCGGGACAGTGACATCTGTCCCAAACTATTGTCTACTTACTACGTGACCCTTGTGCATTGACATCTCCACTTGAGCATTCTGGTGCATGGCTTGGCTGGAAGCCTTTACCTTTGGCATGCTACACACTACACTGAAAGCTTACAAATAGCAAACAATGTTAGCTGCCAGCTCTACATACTATACACATACAGGACCTATTTACCAACTCCTTGCTGTAATCCCAGACCCAACACACTAAAAGTACATAGTTGCTTATTTATATTACTCACTCATCCCCTTTTGTTATTACCTTACATTTCCTCATGCCACTTTGCTCCTTCCCTTTAGTGTTTTGTACACAGGGAAGCTTTTACAGAAATGAAAAGGTACCCATTGTTTTTGCTGTTACAATATGTAGTTCTGTTGCACCAGGAAGAGCTTTGTCAGCCAGAATAAAAGACAACTACAGGGGATTAATGAAGAGAAACTAAGCAGACTTTGATGTTTTATTAATCAGCATGTGAAGCTCTACAAAATAAACAAAATCCTCCTCCTGTTTTTTTACAAGAGAGTCTTTTTTCGTTTAGCAAGAACTCCTCCTTACTAGCTCATACTATGCAAAGGTATATATACTGTGAAGATAATGATCATCCCAACCTTCTCCTAAAGATACCATTTATCTGAGAGATTATGTAGAAAGAATGAGTATGAATGAACTATCACTGAGGAAGTCTTCTTAAAGGAAAAAAGGAAAAGCCCTGCTTTCACCTGGCTTCTGTCATACAATCACGCTTGCATCACTTCAACGCTATATTCTACATGCTGCAGGGCTTGTTTTAGAGTTACTTATGTACATACCTTTAAAAAAAACTAGCCTCAATCCATATTGGTGTAGACTTGGCTTTGTGTGACGCTTCATCAGAAAGTAGGGCCCATACTGGGGGTTTGAAGTCCAAGTAAGTACTCACCTGATTGGCCTCTTGAGTCAACAAATGACCATGTAGGAGTACACTTTTTGTTGAGAATATGCTGTGTGGTCAGAAAACTTAAGAGGATTTTTCTGTCTGCCTGCCAGATACTTGATTGACAACCTCCTTTCTGGTGTGAAAGTAACAGCAGCCAATTAATATCAAAATATATTGTGATTCATCTTTATGTGTATGCCCCTCTCACTCTGTAATTTGAAAATAAATTTGGCAGGCTCCCCTCATTATTTCAATAGAGTGATTTGACATTGTTCTCTGGGTCCTTCAATGCTGTTTTGGTGCTTTGATTATGTCTTTGTTCTAATTATGATTAAAAACCCATCATCCTATAATGAAGTCAGAATATATACCTACAGGATGGTCATAGAATGCACAGATTATTTGACGCATATCCATACATTTAAATAACAGTCAGCTAGTCTTTCACCCCAGTCAGATTGCGCCTCCTTTGATAGTCCCATAAGTTACTCCCTTTCGAGAGTAAGCCTGATCCTTGAATGACAGTCAGGCAAGACAATTCTTTAGACCAGAGTCAGGCTGACTTTCATTCTACATTCAGGCAATGTCTGACTCTGGAATTAGGGTCAGTTAGCCTGAGCCGTCTTTGTTCACTACCAGGTGGGGACACAATACAGTATTGGGATTAATGGTAGGGTATAAGACACCATTCTTGTGGATTAGGAAATTATATACATTGAGATTCTGGAATCACCTCTGATATACCTAAATGACTTCTGGTCTGTGATAGCACCCCCTTTCCTATTCAAGATAACAGAACTATTTTATATAGGATTTCTTTTACAAGTGTCAGGGAGGCCATATAAATATATAAATATATACACAAGTCTTGGAGAAGAGATTCCAGCTTGGCCTGACTTTCACTGAGGCAAAAGTCCAACATTGCTGTACTCACATACACATGTGAGTACAGCTTGGCTTGACTATCAATAGCCAGAGTCTGGCATTGCTGTACTCTTGCTCTAGGTACAGTCCAGCATTGCCAGCCTACCCTTGAGCATTAAAGTCAGGCAGTGTTGATTTCTTGGACAGGAGGATCCAGCAGAGCGTCCAGCACGGCCTGACTGTCATACCACCCTGGGTCAGGCCGTGCTGGACCCTCTTCACCTTCAAAGTCAGCCTGACTATCACATGAGAGTGCTTTTGGCGACACATGCCTGACTGTGCTATGTGAGTCCAGGTGACTCTCACTTTTCCCTCTGTGTTCATATCCTTGTGTTCAACCTGACAGTTTGGGACAAAACAGATGTCATCCCGTTACTGATGGCACTTCATACCAATACTACCACCTAGTCTTTTTCTAGAAAGCAGTACCATTTAATACCACTTAGTACCTACATTTTTTGAGTGACCTACACAAAGGGCAAGCGTACATAATATCCCTTTCTAAGAACCATGGCCATTGCTCTCTCTTCACTTATCAACTACTGCATAATAGTCCCTACAACTAAGTATATATGCTGTATGACCCTTAAAGACTGAGATTATGATAAAAAAAAACACATCCTATAATGATGTTGTCAGAATATATGGGGATGAACAACACTTGTTCGCGGTTTCAATACAAAGTTATCCGGTCTAATACGCCCCCTGGTGGGTATCAGCTTAATTACCATTGTGTTCGCGTCGCCACCGTGTGGCTTATTGTTATACTACCTTTGTGCACTGTTACTAAGGGGCATTGCTGCTTTACACAGGGGCCGGTGCGGTCGCCTTTACTTGCTTGCCCGTCAACTAGTGAGATATTTTTTCTTTTTTGACCGCTTGAGGGTGTTATCATTGAATAAATAGGCCGTATGTATTAACATGGCCCAAGTCCATATAATGCCTCGTCTTATGTTCATACATTATCTCTGCCAGAATTCAACTCCAGTATCGATACCTACGGGATGGTCATAGAATGCACAGATTATTTGATGTTTTTCTAGATTGAATATTGATGCTTGTTTTCATCCCCCCTGAGGTCCCTGTTATATCGTTAGTATTGCATTTGTTACACCAACAAGTACATCCTTTTACATGCATCTGTATATTTAATGTTGAAGAGTGAGCTGACTTTTTTTTCACTTCCTTTTTTTTTGCTCCAGTCAGGAGAAGGAACCTGAGAGTAACAGAAATCTCTTTTCACGTTTTACATAGCCATTCTGCAAGACTGTTCTATATCTTCTAATTTCTCTCATCCAATATGGGGTTTCAAATATAATGTGCTAGTCCACAATGTTTATTATGAGGCCACAATATTTGTACAACCCCACGCTCAATGATATATGTGCTGGTATTTCTCTTTTTTTCTGGGGAGGGAGTATACATTTTTAAGTCGATAGACATGATCAATTTGGAGCAATGTAGCCATGATCTGACTGGTGTTTAACAGTTTTCAAGTGCAATGCCTTATATTGCCCAGTATTTTGGCCATCATTCCCCACATCCCTCTATGTTTAAGCTCTATATTCAAAGGTACTCATCCACATGCCACTATTATAATACAAACTCCAACTACCCAAAGACCTTTTTAATTCACTTGATGTGAGATGTCTGATATGGTTGTGGGGGACCTTTAACCAAGCTGTTATTGATATCACATATAATAGAGAGCTACTCTGTGTTCCCAATTACATGGGGTATTAGAAAGCATTTGCTACAAGAACAAGACGGCATGAAGCTGATCCACATGTGTATTATATGACATCAATTATAGAGAAGTGTTAGGGCCTTAGACCACTTATTGGCTGTATGACCTTTTAACAACCTATGGTATGGTAGACGAGGCATCTCTATGCTTTGGATGCGACCACCAAAAATATTTTTTCTAGTAGCCTATTTAGGCGAACAAGATAAATTTTCAAATTTTTTAACAACCTAGTATCAATATCACAGATTTTGGAGAGCTTCTCACCGATCCCCATTACACAGAGTAGCTGAAAGAACAAGACTATGATTGCCTCACTAAATTGGAAAAGAGCTGATATAAAATTTAAAAAACGAAAAATATAATCACCCTGTGCTCCCCATCCCCTCTAACAACAGAGTTAACTGACAAGGCCTGGAGGATAATCGGTACTTTTTGCAGTATGAGGGGAAGAGTAAATTTCACTTGCTACTGGTTACCAATAAATACCAAGTATGTTCTCAATATGATAAGCCTATAATATAGCCAGTTAAATATGTCCCTATCAGCTTGTAGATCATTAATAAACAGGGTTGTAAACATGAACTGGGGTGGATGACCATATTATCTTCTTGTCGTGTCTTGGCATTTCCCAAATTGAAATTATATTGCTAAACTATCTGACTGAGCAATACCAGGATTTTAAGGTATGAACTCATATTTTTATACAATGCAACATCAACTGGGAAAGCTTTTAAACACAGATGGCTGTGTCTTACCAGGTCAGGCCAATGTGAAAGTCTTCGAACGAGGGCCATCTTTGCTGGGAACAATCCCGCACTGATATGCGTTAGCAATAATACAGTGTTCTCATACAATAATTCTCAAATATGAATTTCAGTATTTATAAAGGGAAACTGGGAATGGTGCCCAAGGAAAGCAGCATAGGGATACTTTTGTGACAATACAGATGAGGATTTAAGTGCTGCATACTATCCGTGCTTTAAATTACTCAATATTTGGAAATATATTATAGAAATAAGCATACAGAAAAAATCAAATACATTATATGTGTGCATCAAAAAAGCCAATAGATAGTGTTAAGTTGTCAAAACAATAACAATTGGGAAGAAATTGGCCTGTTTTTGACTGAGCAGGTTCTCCAATGATTCAATGTAAAATCTCCAACTGCATTGGACTATAACAACTCATACACATTACACCACATAAACCCAGGCTCTCCCCTTCCTGGCGCTATGCCCTTCTCCAGAAAGCCTTTATTCTTATAAGTCTTTCCACAACCAGCCACCGTGAGAAGATCAAGTCTTAAACAGTGTTATCTACTATTTTCTTGGAGGCTAACGAACTTAAACTTTTCTTCTTATCTTTCATCACTGGAGGCAGCTTGGTCCTCATCAGGATACGGCTAAATACCGATAATAAAGCAATTAAATATTTTTGGAAGGTATTGATAGTTTGCTCTGGTGTTGAATCAGTATTGCTTCTGCCAATACATTAACCCTCTTTTTATGAATTGTCATTTTCAATGGTGTTTTTGTTGTGCTTGGTATGTATGCCCGGCTGGTAATGCAACATCTGTGTAGCTGTAGCTGATTATAAAGGAACAATGCCCGTGTCCCTGAGCACAGAAAGCTCATCTAGGTAGCCTGCCGGCCTAGAAGTGTCGGCATCTAAAAGTATAATATTTCCTGATCCATAGTTGTCGGAATCCACTTTCGTTTCTCTCTGAAGTATGTCTCTCTCAGGCGAGGTTTGACTAGGTCATCCAACGTGTCACCGCTGAGAGCCATGTAAAGACTGTCGGTGTCCATTTGACAAAGGGCATAATCGCGCCGATCGACGAATCTATCCAAGAAGTCGTATGTGAACTCTAACATTTTCAACTTCGCGTACTGGTATACCATGAACCCTATTTGAATAGGGAGGTTGTTGTTGACTGTTTTCGGTTGTAGTTCGACTTCAAACAGATCGGAACTCAACTCGGACGCCTTTTTGAAGCGCCACGAATTGGCCAATAGTTCGAACTTACGACTGTCAGTGTATCTCACCGCCGTGTGTTTTTCTTTGTTGCAGATTGTTTTACCGTACGTAGCGTTTCCCATTAACTTGTAACAGTCTGACAGAATTTTCTCGTTCTCGTTCACGTCGCCACGTCTTCGCGCCGCCGTTACTTCGTCCGCGAAACCGGCAAAGGAGCGTTTAGGTAGGTATTCTACGACCAGCTGCACTTTGGTGACTATCAAACCGTGCTCTAAATACCACTTGAGAAGCGGCGTTCCCAAGAGAATATTTTTTCCGTGGTAACTCCTTATCAGACATCTCTGAGGCGTGTTCAACAGCTTTTCTTACTGCGCAAAGTCTGACATGTGAGGTCCTATGTCCGATTTTGAAACGGTCGCGTTCTTGAAAACGGGGGTCATTTCTTCGAAGTAGTTTCGTAGGTGAGGCGGCGTAGTGATGTCCACTTGAACTAAACCGAACATTTTCCCGTCTTTCACAGCGGAAAGGATGTCGCTCTCGCTCATCGCGTTTCGAGACACTTTCAAAGCGTCAACCTTCCAGCGTTGTTGGGAGGCCTTAACCCGCTCATCTCGACGCTTCATCTCTCTCCATTCGCACTCCCACACGACGACCAGCTTGTAACCTAGCGCTTTCAAGTACGCGCTTACTCTAGTCGTTCTGTCGCGTCTCTCCTCCCTCAGTGAAGCGCACTGATATCGGTGCGACGGTATGCACTCGTGAGCGTGGAACCAACACCCGTGAAACTGGAAAACCGTATTAGAGGCCGCGTGAAACCCGTCCACGCGAATTCTCCGACAGCCTACAACCATCTCGCCGCCGTTCAAAGCGTGGCGCAGTTTCACGTCGCGGTCGTGCTCTACGAAGCGTAACCACTCCAAAGCGCTGTGAGAGTTTCTTTGCCTAATTTCGGGCTTGAACTCGGTCTCAGGTCGTCTCACCGCGTAATAGCCCGTGCAGTGAGCTTCGCTCATGCAGCGCAAGTACAGAGAGTTAGCGTCTAGTCCTAGGATGTGTTGGCACGGTCTCGCTTCTTCGCCGTACTTGTGCTCCCTTATCCGCGTGGTGCCCTTCTCGTGAAATCTATGGAAGATGATGGAAGGACCGCCGACTAGATTTTCTTTGATCAGAGCGTGGAGGACGGCGTCGAACTGGGGGAACGTTGTGAACGCGTCTTCTAGGTTTTGGAAGAGGAACCGTAAAGTCAAACCGGCGAGAGAAACTCCGTCTTTCAACATGTCAATGCCGCGATCTTGGAAAAATTTAGCGTGATTTTTCAGAGCTTCTATGAAAGGTTTGACGTCTTTGTTGTTGTAGTGGATCAAGTAATCTTCCATAGTTTGCATCTTCTCGTCGGACCAAACTTTCTGACATGCGGCGTAGTCGGATTCGGACATTTTGACGCCCGTCAGTTCGCTGTCAAAAGCCGATCTCGGTGGCAGCGTTCTGTTTGCCAGTTTCCTGGTAGACGTCATCCATTCGTAAGGAAAGTGACCTTTCTCTTCGTTCCTGGTGAAAGCTCGCAAATAGGTCGCGTAGTTGTAACCGGGTGCCAAATAGTTGACTACGTCCAAGAAAACCGTGTGCTGTGTGTAAACCGCCAAGTATTGATTGCTTCTCTTTATGACGCTGAATTCTTGGTTTCTTCGGTCTCCGGAGGCAAAGAACGAGTGAAGGCGTATTTTGATCAGGTTCAAGTCGTAACGCCCCGAGTTGAAGCCCACGACTGGAGCTTGACGGATGTATCTCAGAAGACGCTTCTTCAGTTGAACTAACGGGTGTCTGGTCTGAGCCGCAGCGAAGCCGCCTGGAGAAGGGGTGAATGTCGCCTCCTCCAGCAGGAGAGCTTCACCTATCGCCGCATCTAACTTTCTAACGTCGGTCGGTAAAGTTCTAGCACAGCTTCCCCGATGACTTTGGCGTTCTCGTTTATGTGATTTAAAACTGGGTCCAACAAGGGGTCGGAATCTGCGTCGGATTCTCTGACGAAGCAGACGGGCCCCTCCCACCCCGGAAAGTCGGATGCGACGCTAGCCGACAAAGGGACGTGATCCCACAGCAGGGACACGTGTTCCGTCGACGGTTCTTTGCACGGTCTGAAGAAAGCCTCGAAATCGAAGGCGATCTTGTAAGGGTAGATTCCGGAATGTCCGTCGGGGGGAAAAATGGAGAAGTCTGCTAGCGCTTCGAAAATCGTTCTCGAATTTTGGTAGATGCCACCTACGTAGCGCAACTTGACTTGTCGGCAAGAGGAAAGCTGGTTCCTGTGTCTCTTCAGCAAGAACTCGGTGGTGAACGCCGCCTTACACTTGCAACATTCGTATATGCCCGCGTACGCGTTGAAGTCCGTGACGAGAGAGACGTGCAAACGGCCTTTCGCCGTCAGGTGAAGGTTGACTTTACCTCGGGCGGCCAGAGTTCTGGAAGGCGGTCTGATCAGAGTAACGTGTCTTCTCAACTTCCGCCCCGGCACTTGACGGGACGCGGTGTAGACCGCTATTTGTACGTCAAACAAGTTCTCTAACGCGGGTAAGTCGCGGATGTTCAGACCCGGAAAGGATTCAGGTGTGGCAGCGGGACAGAACTGACGTAACAAATCTGAAGCGCGCTTGCTGGTGTTGTATAAGTGAAAGGAAATGCAGCGGAAGATGCAGAGGTTGTCCTTGTTGGGAAAATCTAACACGCCGCTTCTCTTTCCAACTCGACCGGCCTGAGTGATCCTACCGCCTATGGGGAATTCCCCCGGTCCCATGTAAACGCAAATGTTCAAATTGGTAGGAAAAAGAACGTGCCATTTGGTGTCAGCGTCGCAAAGTTTCTGTACTTCCTCGCAAGCGACGGTGTTTTCCATCTTTGAGAGGAGCTCTTCCAAAGTTTCTGAATTAGTTATAGTAGGGAGCGGTTGTATGAGAGTTGCGTTGTTCTGGGAGGCGTGAAAGTAGCACAGTTTGCTCTTGTCTTCTCTGTGTTGTAAGAGTAAGCCTACCGAGAAACCCACTTTGTATCTGAATCTTTGTGTCAAGTGAATGCGACGCATAGTATCTACAGCGTCACTCAACTCGCCGGTTGGTAGCCTGAAGTTTGTTACACTCACGCGAGTCCCGTGCATCCTGACGCCCGTTTGTATCGCAGGCCAATTCGCCGTGAACGTTTCCTCCCCGTTCGGTACAGCACATATGCGCGGAGGGACGGTCACCCTGTCCAGAGATTCGCGTCGACAGGCGATCTTTCGGCATTCGCCTTCGCCCCATAGAGGGCAAAACTTAGGTACTACTCTACAATTTTCTACGTGTCTCTCGTGGTTCTACGGTCTTTTAAAAATTTTGAAACACTTTTCGCATACGTACTGCGTCATGTTTTTTCACTCAGTTACCAACTACTAAGCCGTCTAACTATCTATCTATCTATCAATCTATCTGTCTATCTATCTATCAATCTATCTGTCTATCTATCTATCTATCTGTCTGCTGTCTGTGTATCCGTCTGTCTGTCTCATACAGCGTACGTCAAACGCTGTGTGTGTGCGCGCGTGAGCGTTGAGCGTCTCTCATTCCGAATCTATACCGAGATATTTGAGAATAATCTCTGTTTTGTCATCCAACTCTTTGAGCGCTCTGGCGGACAGCGTCACCCCCTGCTGTGTGGGTTTTTTGTCAGGACCTTCGTACTTGCGCACGTGGACGAGGTTCTTACCGCTGTAGAAGCTCACAGCTGCGTACACTTCGCCCTCCTCATCCAGCACTGCGAACCAGGGGGTGTGATTAGGTCTTCCTTGCGCGGCCGCTGTGTCGCGTATGCGCACCACTGCGCGGATATCGGCGATGCGTGCTATTAGCTCCAGCAGCGCGTCGGCAGTGAAGTGCACTCGCTTGCTTCTGGTCAGAGACGCCTCTTTCACCTGGCCGTCTTTTGTGTAGCGCGGCCTCCTAGACAGTCTAGCCACGTCCTCCCAGATCTCCAGCGTCAAAGCCCCGTCTAAGCAGAACTCTAACCCGAGAAGACGGGAGAAGGGATTCTCTGCTTCTTCTCGTCCATCTCGTTCTTTTTCTTGTATTTTTCTCTTCTTAGTAGGCCTTGTTGTTCTGGAACTCACCTTAGAACGTTTCAGACCCGCAAGAAGAGTAACACCATCAGCGTGAGCTGAATCAGCAGCAGAACCGATAACAGGAGCAGCGTCAGCGCTGGTGGTATCTGAGACCTCGTTGTTGGAACAGAGCAGCCACACGCCGTCGGTGCTGAGTGTAGCGGTAGAAGATGAAGCGCCGCCGTCCTCGTAAGGTGGCGGTGAGGGCAGTCGCCACGGACCGGACGCGCTACCAGTGGAAGTGAGGTCGAAAGCTGGGGAAGAGGGGAGCCGAAAAAACGTACCGTCCGCCCCTTTCCCTTCGGGTTCTTCGTACGCCTCGTCGTCAGCGTCGTTCTCTGTCTCACCCTGTTGCTGCTGCTCCTCCTCCTCCTCTTCTTCTTGGTTTAGGGGCTGAGTGTCCGAATAGCTGTAACTCTCAGCGCGAGCGGCGTCGAGGGCGTCGGTCGATGTAGTGGTGGAGGAGAGGGGCTGTGCAACGTGCGGCAGGTCATCAAAATCATCAACAGTAGTGGGGAGGTAAAAACCCGGTTGCCAGTACTGCGCTGTGCCAGGAGCGTTGTCGTCAGTAGTAGTAGCGGTAGCAGCAGGTGCAGCAGAAGCAGCAGCAGCAGCAGCAGCAGACGCAACAGTAGCAGGCGCAGCAGCCTCAGCAGGCGCAGCCGTAGCAGGCGCAGCAGTAGCAGGTGCAGCAGCAGCAGCAGCAGCAGCAGCCGCAGCCCGAGGATCACCAGCAGCAGCAGCAGCAGCAGGCGGAGCGGCAGTAGCAGCGGCAGCACGCTTAGCAGCAACGTGTACCGTCGCGAGTGTAACAACGTCGCTAGCACGACGACTACTACCAGTAGTACTACTACCACTACTACTACTACTACTAGTACTACTACTACTACTACTACTACTACTACTACTGCTGCGAGCGCTCGCTACAGCGGGAGGGTGATAAGACCAAGCGGCTGCGGCGGTTGTCTCATTTTCAGTAGCAAGAGGAGGCACTGACGCTAAACGAGCGCTGTTCCGCATAGTCTTCTTGTTCTTGAACTTGCTTAGATCCTTGGACGGCGCTAGGTGTTGTCTTTTGCTCATGGTGGTGACTGTAGAGAGCAGCAAAAGAATGAGTGAGTGAATGGAGGTTTCCAGGCCCCTTATATACGCCTTCTCGCTTCTAGAGCTAAGCTACTTACTGCCCCTGTTCAGCTGCCGCCGGCTGGCCGGCGGCCATTCACAAAGAGAAACAAAAGACATAAGGTATGACGTTTTCAGCTGGATCCCTTTCCCCCCTTTTGAGAGATCGACTGTCATGAGCTAAGCTACTTACCACCCTGTTCAGCAATTCAACGCGCATTAGCTGTATAAAGGATTAAGTGGTTGCTGCCGCCGACTGACCGGTGGCCATTCACAAAGAGAAACAAAAGACATAAGGTATGACGTTTTCAGCTGGATCCCTTTCCCCTCTTTTTTGAGGGATCCGCTGTCATGAGCTAAGCTACTTACCACCCTAACGCGCGTTAGCTGTATAAAGGATTAACGGTGATGAGCTTAGAGTGTGTATACAAAAAAACTACAGGAGGCGTGTGGCGTGAAGCAGGACCCCCTAAGACGAACGTGTCTGTCTGTGAGTAGAGGCGTGTGCATGTGGTGAGCGACTTAAGTGTAAGACAAAAAAAAAATCACCGCCTCCTGCCGTGGTGAGTAGACTGGGCCGGCCGGCGGCGGCCGGCTAGTTCAATAGGGAGGGGTGACAGCTGACTAAGGCTGTGCATGAAAAAATCCGATTTTCACCTGACCTCTGACGTTTGTTACAATGAATGTCAGAGGGAGGGAGACGTCCTCAGGTAGGGGGTAGGAGGTAAGGCTATGGATGAGGAAAAAACACCGTTTTCAGCTGGTCTCCACGGATAGCGATGACATACCCCTCGTCATCTAAGCTCTTAAGGAGCGGAGCGGCTGAAAAAAGCGTCATGCGGACAGGTCGCTAGACAGCTGGAGTGCTGTTGGAAATAGGATTAAACTCCCTCTGTATAAAAGCTCTGATTTCTGTTGGAAAAAACCATATCGCCTCTGACCACAGTAACGTCTACTACCACCACCACCGCCACCACCACCACCACCGCTGCCGCCGCCGCCACCGCCGCCGCCGCCGCCACCGCCAAGACGAGACGAGATGGCTCAAGCTATTCCACTTTCAAGCTCGCCTTCACCGCCTTGTCCACCTGAAAAAAAGTTAATGCGGCTTGACGACGTGAGACGCGCGAGGCAGACCGATGGGGAGAACAGAGAGGTAGGACAGCGGCGCTTAGCCTATAGCGACGCCTTGCTTCGTCAACTAGGTAAAGAGTTGAGCGGATCTTGGAGAGAGTTGGGCAGTAGCTTAAAAGTTACCGCCGCCCGTATGGATGCTCTAGTAGAGCGCAGTGTCAAGACACCGGAGGAGCTGTGTACGGCGATGTTCCGAGTCTGGTGGGGTGAAACCCCGCATCGTCATAGATGGGGAGAGCTCGGTCGCGTCTTCACCCGCATTAGACGCGTGGAACTGTTGGCTCAGTGGATGTCCCTTCTCCACAGACAGGGGTTGGATTTCGAAAACCCCGACTCGCGCGTGATGCATAAGCACTTGGGCACCCTCGGCAGACGTCTAGGTAGCAGGTGGAAAGAGGTGGGGGACCATTTAAAATTGTCGCCTGAGAGGTTAGATAAGATCGCTGAAGAATGCGAATACGGAGGAAGTCCCGCTGAGTGGGCCTTCCGAGTGTTGAAAATGTGGCAAGCTGAAGCTGACGGTGCCGGCGGTACGCCTTTTGAACTCCTTCGAGTGTTGACTGAGGACATGGGAAAGTTTGACCTCGGCATCGCGATATTACTTGACTTTATCAAGCAAGAAACAACGAGAACGACGGACATGTGAATTGTTGTGTTTTATTTTCATACGTCTTCTTTATTAGTAAGTAAAAAAAAAAAAAAAATTATAACAATTAAGACGGTGTCCTCTTAAAGTGTCACTTCCTCCAGTCGCAGCTGATCGCCTCATCGAGGCACGTGATAAACAAAAAAAAATGAAGAGACACGCTTCTTCCTCTCGAGAGGAAGAAGCGTGTCTCTCGATTGAAATCTTTTCTTTTCTTTTTTTCTTAAAAGAGACAAACGCCCCTTAGAGTGCCCCCCCACCCCCCTAGAGTGCCCCCCTCCCCCCCCCCCCCCCCCCTCCCCCCCCCCACCCGCCCCATGCATCCTAAAAGCGCCCCCCTCCCCATGCATCTTAAAAGAGCCCCCCTCCCCCCCTCCCCTCCCCTCCCCTCCCCCCTTATACACTCTAAAGAACGCTTCTACCTAGTTCAATAAGTCACTTCCAGTCGCTCGTAAAACAATAAAAATGAAAAAAAAACTTATATCGTAGTGTTTTTTATTAGTTTACCGAAAAAAATAAGAGACTCGCCTCCTCCTCCTTCTCCTCCTCCTCTCCATCTCCTCCTCCTCCTCCTCTCCTTATCCTCCTCCTCCTCCTCCTCCTCCTCCTCCTCCTCCTCCTCCTCCTCCTCCTCCTTCTCCTCCAAAAAAAAAAAAAAATCACATTTTAAAGCGCGTGACCCCTTAAAGACGCTCATCTCTTCATTAAGTCGCATGACGTCACTTCTTCTTCTTCTTCTTCTTCTTCTTCTTCTTCTTCTTCTTCTTCTTCTTCTTCTTCTTCTTCTTCTTCTTCTTCTTCTTCTTCTTCTTCTTCTTCTTCTTCTTCTTCTTCTTCTTATTCTTCTTCTTATTCTTCTTCTTCTTCTTCTTCTTCTTCTTCTTCTTCTTCTTCTTCTTCTTCTTCTTCTTCCAGTCACGTGATCAATCAGGGCACTTCCGGTCACGTGATCCTCAATGAGGTCACTCACTTCCGGTTGGCCATTAGGTCATGTGACGTCACTTCCGGTCACGTGACTCATCAGGTCACTTCCGGTCATGTGATCCTAAATTAGGTCATATGACGTCACTTCCGGTCCCCTAAGTAGGTCATATGACGTCACTTCCGGTCCATAAGTAGGTCATATGACGTCACTTCAGGTCACGTGACCAAATGGCGGCCTCTGATTGGCTAACTAGGTCACGTGACGTCACCACTAATCCCCTAAGTAGGTCACTTCCGGTCACGTGACCAAATGGAGGCCTCTGATTGGCTGCAGGTCGATTGAGTAATAAACAGTAGTTAACCATAGTCCCGTTCCGATACATACTATACTACTAACTTATATTATAGATTTTATAAGGTTCGCTCTTATAGTACACCAACTATTTGCACTTTCAATACAAATAAGCTGCCGTGTCCCAGAACCTAGCAGGCATAACGCTTGGTGATGTGGCTGCTCCGTCTCAGCTTGTGTGTTTAGTGTTAGTTGAGTCCATACTGCGGTAGACAAAAACAGATTTCTATGTGATGAACACAATCTATGCTTTTAGACGTGTGCTGATAAAGCTGAATGGATTACTCTCCATACAGGAAGGTATAGAGCTGTAACACCTTATCTCTGAATGATGATAAATGGGCATTGTGACACTGATTGTGCTATACAATAAAGAAAATAGTGCTTACTTATAGATCTACTATTTTCACATTGGCATTGATAAGTCTCCTCAATAATTAAAGGATCATTGTTAGTCTGCCCCCAACCCACCCTTAACCACAGAGATGGTCGGGGGCAGCTTTGGCTGATTGCCTGCTCCATCATACTATCTTAGGGTACATTAGGAGGTCTTTGGGGATCAGTTATGAAGTAATTACTGAGTCCTATATGGTATATCATATAGCCAAGTTATTACATAAGTCTCTATAGAGACTTATGCTGAATTATTGATGTCTTCCTGAGCTACAGCTGAAGGAGTTACTGACCAGTGGGACTCATTGCTATAACTAAGTGCTGAATACAGTCCACAGAGCAACCCCACGTGTATGTTACCTAACTAAGTGCTATAACTAAGTGCTAAATATAGTCAACAGAGCAACCCCACATGTATGTTACCTAACTCAGTGCTATAACTAAGTGCTAAATATAGTCAACAGAGCAACCCCACATGTATGTTACCTAACTCAGTGCTATAACTAAGTGCTAAATATAGTCCACAGAGCAACCCCACATGTTTGTTACCTAACTAAGTGCTATAACTAAGTGCTAAATATAGTCAACAGAGCAACCCCACATGTATGTTACCTAACTCAGTGCTATAACTAAGTGCTAAATATAGTCCACAGAGCAACCCCACATGTTTGTTACCTAACTAAGTGCTATAACTAAGTGCTAAATATAGTCAACAGAGCAACCCCACATGTTTGTTACCTAACTAAGTGCTATAACTAAGTGCTAAATACAGTCAACAGAGCAACCCCACAAGTATGTTACCTAACTAAGTGCTATAACTAAGTGCTAAATATAGTCAACAGAGCAACCCCGTATGTATGTTACCTAACTAAGTGCTATAACTAAGTGCTAGATACAGTCAACAGAGCAACCCCACATGTATGTTACCTAATAAGTGCTATAACTAAGTGCTAAATATAGTCAACAGAGCAACCCCACATGTATGTTACCTCACATGAACCATGGCAGAGGAGGTGATTAAAGTAAGCCTGATTCAGACTGAAGCTACCCTGTATAAAACAGTGGGTTTTTGTGTGCTACAAGTCCTGCAGACAGTATAAGGTGCCACACACTCCCTGTACACTGTACACTTTCTGTACTTACCTCTGTGTGCTACAAGTCCTGCAGACAGTAGACTATAAGGCACTCCCTGTACACTGTACACTTTCTGTACTTACTTCTGTGTGCTACAAGTCCTGCAGACAGTATAAGGTGCTACACACTCCCTGTACACTGCACACTTTCTCTACTTACTTCTGTGTGCTACAAGTGCTGCAGACAGTAGACTATAAGGCACTCCCTGTACACTGTACACTTTCTGTACTTACTTCTGTGTGCTACAAGTCCTGCAGACAGTAGACTATAAGGTACTCCCTGTACACTGCACACTTTCTGTACTTACTTCTGTGTGCTACAAGTCCTGCAGACAGTAGACTATAAGGCACTCCCTGTACACTGTACACTTTCTCTACTTACTTCTGTGTGCTACAAGTGCTGCAGACAGTAGACTATAAGGCACTCCCTGTACACTGCACACTTTCTGTACTTACTTCTGTGTGCTACAAGTCCTGCAGACAGTAGACTATAAGGTACTCCCTGTACACTGCACACTTTCTGTACTTACTTCTGTGTGCTACAAGTCCTGCAGACAGTAGACTATAAGGTACTCCCTGTACACTGCACACTTTCTGTACTTACTTCTGTCTGCTACAAGTGCTGCAGACAGTAGACTATAAGGCACTCCCTGTACACTGCACACTGTCTGTACTTACTTCTGTGTGCTACAAGTCCTGCAGACAGCAGACTATAGGGTGCTACACACTCCCTGTACACTGCACACTTTCTGTACTTACTTCTGTGTGCTACAAGTCCTGCAGACAGTAGACTATAAGGTACTCCCTGTACACTGCACACTGTCTGTACTTACTTCTGTGTGCTACAAGTCCTGCAGACAGCAGACTATAGGGTGCTACACACTCCCTGTACACTGTTCACTTTCTGTACTTACTTCTGTGTGCTACAAGTCCTGCAGACAGTAGACTATAAGGTACTCCCTGTACACTGTACACTTTCTGTACTTACTTCTGTGTGCTACAAGTCCTGCAGACAGTATAAGCTGCTACACACTCCCTGAACACTGCACACTTTCTGTACTTACTTCTGTGTGCTACAAGTCCTGCAGACAGTAGACTATAAGGCACTCCCTATACACTGCACACTTTCTGTACTTACTTCTGTGTGCTACAAGTGCTGCAGACAGTAGACTATAAGGTACTCCCTGTACACTGCACACTTTCTGTACTTACTTCTGTGTGCTACAAGTCCTGCAGACAGTAGACTATAAGGCACTCCCTGTACACTGTTCACTTTCTGTACTTACTTCTGTGTGCTACAAGTCCTGCAGACAGTAGACTATAAGGTACTCCCTGTACACTGCACACTTTCTGTACTTACTTCTGTGTGCTACAAGTCCTGCAGACAGTAGACTATAAGGTACTCCCTGTACACTGCACACTTTCTGTACTTACTTCTGTGTGCTACAAGTCCTGCAGACAGTAGACTATAAGGTACTCCCTGTACACTGCACACTTTCTGTACTTACTTCTGTGTGCTACAAGTCCTGCAGACAGTAGACTATAAGGCACTCCCTGTACACTGTTCACTTTCTGTACTTACTTCTGTGTGCTACAAGTCCTGCAGACAGTAGACTATAAGGTGCTCCCTGTACACTGTACACTTTCTGTACTTACTTCTGTGTGCTACAAGTCCTGCAGACAGTAGACTATAAGGTGCTACACACTCCCTGTACACTGCACACTTTCTGTACTCACGCTTGTAGCTAGAGTCTAGGTATGAATTACCTGTCAGCTACTTGCATGTGATCCGATACAGGGGCTGTGTGTGGTTGAATTAATTGTGAGGTAGAGGTAGGATGACTGCTAGGCACGTAGTAGAGGAATCTAACATCTCTCATAGTGCACATAACATGTAACATTATCGAAGAGAGGCATTTAGTGTGTTAGTATCCTTCCATATGACATACTTTCCCAATGCGGTCAGTTTTGTAAAGCCAGAGATGTGGGTCTCAGCTGCTTCTATATACCAGAGCTGCCATTATACTGACAAGAAACACAACCTGTGTCCATCTGGGACTCGCTCTCTACAATGTTATTGTCTTGTTGATAAGGTCAAATAATGGCTTGTTTTAGGCAACATGGTTCTATAAGGGGAGGTAGGTGCATTTTATTGATTCCCCTGTAGTAGTAGTGTTGCCATACTACTGCTATCTGACAAAACCATTTGTTGTCACAGTGCGCCCCTTATCTCCACCCCTGAATCCTAGCTCAATAAGACCCTGCAGAAGGCAGCCCTGGGTGTGTGGTTGTGAATCGGACACGTAAGATGATATCTTCTACTTCATGGTAAGGAGATTCTGCAGGCTCCCAAGTGGTCTCAGCGGCTCACAGCCTCCTTTCCCCCTTGACCCTGCCAGCACAGGCTTCACTTCCTCTCTAGCTCTTATCCCTCTACTGGTCTCTCTATCCTTTATCCAGCTTTTCCATGTTGTTCATGTTTTTAACTGTAACCCATTCCACTTATACGTGTCATTTCTTCCTGTACAACCGTCATGCCTACCATATCTACTCTATCCAGCTACGTCTTTTTTCAGGTAACAGGGGATGAAACTCTAGGGTCGGTAGGTTAGTTTTTTTGTTTTTTTAACTTTTTTTTTAAACATTACCCTAAAACTGACCTAAAAAAAGTATGAAAATGGGAAGATTTTTTTCAAAACTTATGAAAACCTAAAATTTACCCCCAAAAAGTGTAAAAATATAAAAATTTGTTCAAAATTACATAGGGTCGGCCCTGTTTACATAGGGTCAGTCAGGTGACCTGAAACAAACCTTTTTTTTTTTTGCCTTACCTTTGGATTGGCCCGAAGAATTAATTCTGGCAAGGAGCAAATTTTGTATGCATCATGCAATCTGATAATGAAAAGAATATATAAGCTTCCTTGACTTTACCTTACCCTTTCACACTCTATGAATTTACAACAAGCCATCTATTCCATGGCACATATTCTGCCTACTAAACCGTCCTCTCCCCAGTCCCTACAAAGACACAGGTATGCTACTGGAATCTGTGAAAAGGTATTTCATTATTTAATACTACATACATCCAATAAGCTTCTGTTTTCTTTAGGGAGAATATATTTCTGTAGAAGACATGAAAGGGACTTTACTTCCAGTTTGAGCCTTAATTAAACAACACAAGATTGCTGCAAAACCATGAAGCTGTGCACTGTCAACATCTCACCTCCTCTGTCTTAATGCAATCACTCTCTTGATAGAAAAATAATTGACATTATTTGACTTGTCAGGCTTTCTGAATTAAAAAACTTCAAGCATGAATCCTGGTTATAAAAAAAAACTCACACATGGACCACTTCAAATGACAGGTACGCACTCATGTAAAACCACCTCTCGAGGGTATTGTTACAAAATTTGAGATATACACACATCTTTGATCTACAAATGCTTGTCTGTTGTCAATTTGAATTCCATGTCCTTTAAAATAGGATATTTCAGTATTTTGACCACCCTTCCGCCAAATAGTTATACAATGTCATTCTGTGTATAGACTCTATATCAAAAGGCAACGCTCCAAAGGCCAACATTGTATTACATACTCCAGCTCCCAACTGACTTCCTAATTACCATGTTTATAATGGCCCCCAGATATGTCTAATGATTGACCTGCTCCTCTTATATCATTAGACCACATTCTGATCCCTATATGTAGCTAGGGAACCTACCGCAGATAAGATGGTGTATAAGCGTGTAATAGCTAGAGGAACAGGACTATGATTGCCAGCATAAAATCAATCCACATATGTATTATGTATCTCAATACTCTGTGCTAGACCCTGACTGCCTCTGATACAGCATCCTGGTATGGCTGCTCCCCATAACACAGATAACAAAGAGTTACTCAATAACATGGAGTATTAGAACCTAATTACTGGAAGAACAAGACTATGATTGCCTGCCTTCAACATCCTATAATTATTGATTTTGAGTTTGATATCAAGGAAAAGGGAAAAATATAGTTGACCTTTGCTCCTCCTCCACTTTAACAAGAGATAGCAAGGCCTGGAGGGCAATCGGCACTTTTTGCAGTGTTATGGATGAGGGGGAGAATAGATTCAACTTGCTACTGGTGAACTCTAAAAGTAAATATGTTATTAATGTAGGACGTCTATCATACAGCCAGCTCCATATGTCCCTTTCAGCTTGTAGATCAGCAAAGATGTTAAACCTCCATTTCAATAGAGTGATTTGTCTTCCATTTTCTTTGGCCTTCAATGCTGTCTAGGTGCTTTAGTTGGGTCACTGTTCTAATTATGATCATAAACCATCTTATAATTAAGATGTCAGAATATGCACCTGCCGGAGGGTAATAAAACCTAAAGCTCCTAAATATGATTTAAACAAATTGTGTAGTAAATAACAGTGGTTGTGTATGTTCCTCACACATCTCTAGTATTGTATTCAGTATACAAGCAAGTACATCCTTTTACATCAGTCTATATCTCAATATTGAAGAGCAATTTTTTCTTGGATTCTTCATCTTCTGTTTATGTGTGGTCACACAAAACCAGAACATTTCAGCTTTGGTTGGCAATTTATTCATGGTAAAATCAGTTACATCAAATACAACAATAAAGTTGATAGTATGCGGATAGGTTTGTAACATTTCAATGACAGACCTTTCAATACATATAAAAATATCTTCATATTTGTTACGCTTTTTGGACAGATTGCTGTAACTTGAAAGTATTATATTTTCACCGCTGCTCTATATGTTCTAGCTTCATTCGTCTTCCAATACAATATATTCTTAAATGCCATTTAGTCCAGAGCATTTTTATTTTTGTAACCCCAGCACCTATATGATATGTGCCTTGGCTTGTATTCCTCTTTGAAACGAGAAGGGAGTAAATATATTTAAGTTGATGCATCTTTCTCATCTTTGATTTGGCCTAAAACCGATACTGGATTGATGTTTTCATGTGGAGCATTGTAGCCTTGATCTAGCTGGTAGTTAGCAGTGTTCAACTCCAATGCCTTGTGTAATAAGATGCCAAGCATTGTGACCAATATTACTTAGTGTTTAAGCTCTATATCAAAAGGCATTTGTCCATAGGCCACTATTGTAATAAAACTTCATCTACCAAGGGACTTTATATATTGACTTGTCTATTATGATATGTCTGATATGGTTGTGGGAGGCTTTTTACCAAGCTGTTATTGATATCACAGATAACAGTAAGCTGCTCTGTGATCCTTATTACATGGTGTATTAGAAGGCAAAGGCTACAAGAACAGGACTATGATAGCCTCATAAAGGTAATCCATGTGTGTACTAAATGACATCAATTATAGAGAAGTGCCAGGGCCTTAGACCCCTGATGAGGCTGTATGACCTCTTCACAAGCCGGTATCAATATCACAGATGATGTGAAGCTACTCAGTGATCCCAATTACACAGAGTATAAGAATGTAATAGCTGAAAGGACAGGACTATGATTGCCTCGCTAAATTGGAGTTAAGCTGATATCAAGGAAAAATTAAAAATATAATTACACTGTGTGCCTCCTCCCCTGTAACAACTAAGATGGTAGACAAGGCCTCGAGGGCAATCAGTACTTTTCTATAGTTTTATGGATCAGGGGGGAATTGATTTTACTTGCTACTGGTGAACAATAAATACTAGCTAAGTAACAATATAATAAGCCTATAATATAGCCAGGCCAATGTGTCCCTATCAGCTTGTATATATTATGAAACAGGGTTGTCAACATGAGCTGGATTACCATGTTATCTCATTGTTTTGTTTGTCATATCGCAAAATGAAAATATATTGCCAAACTATCTGACAGAGGAATACCAGGGTTCTCAGGTATGAATCTGTCATTGAGCCCAGGCCGACTCCCATTCAAGATTAGCGGGTTAAAAGCTTTTCTAATCCCACACTAACAGGAATGGCTGCCTGCCTCTTCTGTATCAATCACCGTAACCAGGTCTTGGTGCTTGATATGTGCAGTGACTTATTCCTCTGAGTGCCGGCACTGGGGGCTTACTTCCAATTCTGCCATTTTCAGAGAGAATACATATATATATTTCCTCAATTATTCTGTGCTATGATGAATTACCAAATAAACATATATAGTGGGTAGTAGAGGTAAAGCGATACATTGAGATGCCGGAACAGTCTGGGACAAAACACATAAGTATATGTGTTGGACAAAGAGGCCCAAGGGTGTATTGTTACCGTCTGCACCTCGAACTAATTTCACTTCATATCCTTGTGTTTATCTTTGTAGCATTTCCTCTTAGTAATTCTCTGAAATAATCACTATAGCACTGCCGCTCTGCACAAAAATTAGAATCAATAAAGAGAGGTGGGCATCAACCAGGCATTGTTTTTCCTTTGATGTGGGATACCCTTTAGCCATAGTACAGTGTTCTATTTGTTTGTGCCTCTACCAGTAATGCTCAATTATGAAATTCAGTGTAAAGAAAACCTAAAAATGATGCACATCATGTTCCTTGTCAAACTTAATGCCAGCTCTTGAATATGAGTGCCTGTGGTAAAGCCCAGGTGCCCAGTGTTTATACTCTCCAATATCCCAGAACAAAATATGTTTTACAACAGTTTATAACGTTATATAACGTTATATAAAGTTTCCCTCATGTAATTTACTATAGCAACACGATTATAACGTTATTTTGATGTAAAATGATGTTTTGACATCTTGACATCAATGGGAGTTAAACAGGCTGTCTACTGTTTCGCTGCATGCACCATGACAGAGATGATACACATGATGTATGGAAAGCAAACATGACAGAAGTCCACTTAATGTTCGAATATTTCTGTCATCAAACAATACAAACCTGCACAGCATGCAGTCTTACTGTGTTGGTTCTGAAGGACATGTCTGTTTTCTAAAGTCAAGAGAGATCACATATGTGAGGTAGACGTGGCGTGTGATTAATCCCAACACTACATTCCGAATGACCAAAGGTGAGTTTGAATTTCCCTCCCTAGGTGGGGCCAGGTCATGTGATCCAAATCTAAGCATTTCATTGGCTGCTGTGTGGGAACCAGGTCAGTTCCCCCACAATTCTGTCTATTCTTTTTCCACATTTAAATTATTTCATTCAAAATGTTGTCCAGCTTTGTTGGACATGTAGATCTCAGAATTAATCTGGATCTTTTGTTAAATTTTGAATAAGGATCCCTATGACTTAGTCATGGGTCACATGGTGTGGTGTTATGTTGCTATGCCAATACACGTATGTTTGTAATGCTTAGTTTGGTATCTGGAATGTTTCGGCCATCTAGTGGCCTCATCAGGTGTAATCTAGGGGAATATTTATCTTACAATCAGAAATAATCTTTTGTAATTTCAGGTGTGTATTTCTGAAGGGTTTGACCTGTGTTTGGATTTATGAATTCCAAACTGAGTTTATGCACTGGTTATTCTGTTAGGGGGAAACGGTGGTGTCCCATCTAGTGGGATCTTTTACTTTACAAGTGGCTTTGGTCATTTTGGATCGCAGTTTTAGGTAAGACCAATTGCTCAAGGCGGGGAGTTTTTTCCTGACCTGACTTTTTGATAAGTACCCTGTCAGACTGTGGGAGTTTGTTTGAAGTTTTAATTTCTTAATACTTACAAATTTTCTCCCTATGTCATCAACAACTGGGCTGGCGTGGGAAATAATGACTTGGCTTTTGCAGGGTATTGATCTAACCATAGCGACTCTCGAGACAGGTCAGGGAAAAACTCCCCGCCAAGAGAGATCACATATCTTTTTCATTAATAGGTTGCATGATACTTGCAAACTTGGCTTAAAATCAATCCATAAGACATAAGGCATGCAGAAAATACTGAACAGTTTCATTAAAAGTGAGAAGAATTCTTATTATAAAGTCAAACATTTGGATACTTTGTTTGCTCCAACATGGGTGAAATAGAATGATATAAACTTAACCCCTGGTGGCTGGATAGAGTGGGCATGAATGGTAGTAAGCCTTAAGAGGGGCAAGGGTTAAAGATATGGATGGTACAGGATAGAGACACCAGGGCAGGGATAAGAGCTGAACAGGAAGAGGAGCTGGAGTGGGCAGGCAGAAGGAGGGGCTATGAGTGGCTGAGACCATGTAGGACCCTGGAGAGGCTCCTCACCATGAAGTACAGGATATCATCTTACATGTCAGATTCACAACCACAGACCCGGGCTGCCCTCTGGTGGGGTTTTATTGATATAGGGACCTGATACAGCCAGCCGTGGGTGGAGATAAGGGGCACACTGTGACAACAAGAGGCTGTGTCAGACAGGGGTAGTGAGGCAACACTACTACAGGGCAGGCAGGAGTAGGAACGCAGCTGGTGTTTGGTGATAGACTCATGGGAAAACATATTTAGAATAGGGTTAGCAAAACAATAACATTGCATGCAGTGAGTCCCATATGGCTGCCCATCATGCTCCTTGCTAAACTTAATGCCAGTTTTTATATACAAGCACCTGAGACCCACATCTCTGGCTGCAGTTTTTTCATCTTCCTTTACAAAGCTGACTGCATTGGCAAAGTATTGAAGACTATAAAAGCTTCTCTTCAAAATCTGTACCTATTATATACACTATAAGACATAGCCTGTGAGCTTCTTCCTACTCCCCCCTCCCAGTTTCTTGCCTCTACCTCACCAATAATGCAACCACATACAGCCCTGACATCCAATGACAGAATTATAGATGATTATCATTGGTGGAATACACCCTTCTTGCAGGTACCTCAGTAGTATAGTATGTATCGGAACGGGACTATAGTTAAGTACTGTTTATTACTCAATCGACATGCAGCCAATCAGAGGCCTCCATTTGGTCACGTGACCGGAAGTGACCTACTTAGGGGATTAGTGGTGACGTCACGTGACCTAGTTAGCCAATCAGAGGCCTCCATTTGGTCACGTGACCGGAAGTGACCTACTTAGGGGATTAGCGGTGCATTCTGGGTAACCCTGCAGCCAATCAGAGGCCTCCATTGGGTGACCGGAAGTGACCTACTTAGGGGATGGTGCATTCTGGGTAACCTACTGACCTACTTAGGGGACCGGAAGTGACGTCATATGACCTAATTTAGGATCACGTGATCGGAAGTGACCTGATGAGTCACGTGACCGGAAGTGACGTCACACGACTTAATGGCCAATCGGAAGCGACCTGATTGATCACGTGACCGGAAGAAGAAGAAGTTTTTTTTTTGTTTAGGATCCCGTGACTGGAAGCGACGTCGTCACATGAGTGACGCTTTAAGAGACTGCGCGACTTACTAGTAAAAGAAGCCGTATGATAATAAAAACACAACAATATTTTCTTTTAATTTTTTTTTATTTTTTTTTTTCAATCTTGATAAACACTCTATTTTTGAAAAGATGCACACGCTTATTTTTTTTTTTTTTTTTTTCATATCTCTAAAGGACTCGTTGTCACACCGTCAGAATGCACGCGACGCTTATAATACAAGTAGCGCACGCCGTCTTTCTCTATGGTGTAGGTGACCATTTTGTTTCGCACCACTTTGAAATTTCTATTTACAGCAATGAGAGTTTTTCGTTGGCGAAGAACATCCAAGAAGGCGTCTGGTTCCTGGGGGTTTTGTTTCTTCTGTACGCCTTTTGCACTCCATTTTTTGGATTTTCTTTCACCGGTGTCGCTGACTCGATCGTAGCAAATGTAAGTCTTAGGGTTGAGACTTAGGATCCCGTCACCTTCCCACTCCGCTTTCATGAGCCCCGAAGTTCTCAGATCGTGAAGGTACCGTCTCTCACAACATCCGCCGGGCGGCGCACACCATTCTCGCACTCTTTCCGTTTTTGTCTTCACGAAAAGCTCTAAGTGCTCGTCGCACACCGCTGTCGGAAGCCACTTTCGTTTCTCTCTGAAGTACGTCTCTCTCAGGCGAGGTTTCACTAGGTCATCCAACGTGGCACCGCTGAGAGCCATGTAAAGACTGTCGGTGTCCATTTGACAAAGGGCATAATCGCGCCGATCGACGAATCTATCCAAGAAGTCGTATGTGAACTCTAACATTTTCAACTTCGCGTACTGGTATACCATGAACCCTATCTGAATAGGGAGGTTGTTCTTGACCGTTTTCGGTTGTAGTTCGACTTCAAACAGATCGGAAGTCAACTCGGACGCCTTTTTGAAGCGCCACGAATTGGCCAATAGTTCGAACTTCCGACTGTCAGTGTATCTCACCGCCGTGTGTTTTTCTTTGTTGCAGATTGTTTTACCGTACGTAGCGTTTCCCATTAACTTGTAACAGTCTGACAGAATTTTCTCGTTCTCGTTCACGTCGCCACGTCTTCGCGCCGCCGTCACTTCGTCCGCGAAACCGGCAAAGGAGCGTTTAGGTAGGTATTCTACCACCAGCTGCACTTTGGTGACTATCAAACCGTGCTCTAAATACCACTTGAGAAGCGGCGTTCCCAAGAGAATATTTTTTCCGTGGTAACTCCCTATCAGACATCTCTGAGGCGTGCTCAACAGCTTTTCTTCCTGCGCAAAGTCTGACATGTGAGGGCCTATGTCCGATTTTGAAACGGTCGCGTTCTTGAAAACGGGGGTCATTTCTTCGAAGTACTCTCGTAGGTGAGGCGGCGTAGTGATGTCCACTTGAACTAAACCGAACATTTTCTCCTCTTTCACAGCGGAAAGGATGTCGCTCTCGCTCATCGCGTTTCGAGACACTTTCAAAGCGTCAACCTTCCAGCGTTGTTGGGAGGCCTTGACCCGCTCATCTCGACGCTTCATCTCTCGCCATTCGCACTCCCACACGACGACCAGCTTGTAACCTAACGCTTTCAAGTAAGCGCTTACTCTGGTCGTTCTGTCGCGTCTCTCCTCTCTCAGTGAAGCGCACTGATATCGGTGCGACGGTATGCACTCGTGAGCGTGGAACCAACACCCGTGAAACTGGAAAACCGTATTAGAGGCCGCGTGAAATCCGTCCACGCGAATTCTCCGACAGCCTACCGCCATCTCGCCGCCGTTCAGAGAGTGGCGCAGTTTCACGTCGCGGTCGTGCTCTACGAAGCGTAACCACTCCAAAGCGCTGTGAGAGTTTCTTTGCCTGATTTCGGGCTTGAACTCGGTCTCGGGCCGTCTCACCGCGTAATAGCCCGTGCAGTGCGCTTCGCTCATGCAGCGCAAGTACAGAGAGTTAGCGTCTAGTCCTAGGATGTGTTGGCACGGTCTCGCTTCTTCGCCGTACTTGTGCTCCCTTATCCGCGTGGTGCCCTTCTCGTGAAATCTATGGAAGATGATGGAAGGACCGCCGACTAGATTCTCTTTGATCAGAGCGTGGAGGACGGCGTCGAACTGGGGAAACGTTGTGAACGCGTCTTCTAGGTTTTGGAAGAGGAAGCGTAAAGTCAAACCGGCGAGAGAAACTCCGTCTTTCAACATGTCGATGCCGCGATCTTGGAAAAATTTAGCGTGATTTTTCAGAGCTTCTATGAAAGGTTTCACGTCTTTGTTGTTGTAGTGGATCAAGTAGTCTTCCATAGTTTGCATCTTCTCGTCGGACCAAACTTTCTGACATGCGGCGTAGTCGGATTCGGACATTTTGACGCCCGTCAGCTCGCTGTCGAAAGCCGATCTCGGCGGCAGCGTTCTGTTTGCCAGTTTCCTGGTAGACGTCATCCATTCGTAAGGAAAGTGACCTTTCTCTTCGTTCCTGGTGAAAGCTCGCAAATAGGTCGCGTAGTTGTAACCGGGTGCCAAATAGTTGACTACGTCCAAGAAAACCGTGTGCTGTGTGTAAACCGCCAAGTATTGATTGCTTCTCTTTATGACGCTGAATTCTTGGTTTCTTCGGTCTCCGGAGGCGAAGAACGAGTGAAGGCGTATTTTGATCAGGTTCAAGTCGTAACGCCCCGAGTTGAAGCCCACCACTGGAGCTTGACGGATGTATCTCAGAAGACGCTTCTTCAGTTGAACTAACGGGTGTCTGGTCTGAGCCGCAGCGAAGCCGCCTGGAGAAGGGGTGGTGAACGTCGCCTCCTCCAGCAGGAGAGCTTCACCTATCGCCGCATCTAACTTCGCTAACGTCGGTCAGTAAAGTTCTAGCACAGCTTCCCCGATCGCTTTGGCGTTCTCGTTTATGTGATTTAAAACTCGGTCCAACAAGGGGTCGGAATCTGCGTCGGACGCTCTGACGAAGCAGACGGGCCCCTCCCACCCCGGAAAGTCGGATGCGACGCTAGCCGACAAAGGGACGTGATCCCACAGCAGGGACACGTGCTCCGTCGACGGTTCTTTGCACGGTCTGAAGAAAGCCTCGAAATCGAAGGCGATCTTGTAAGGGTAGATTCCGGAATGTCCGTCGGGGGGAAAAATGGAGAAGTCTGCTAGCGCTTCGAAAATCGTTCTCGAATTTTGGTAGATGCCACCTACGTAGCGCAACTTGACTTGTCGGCAAGAGGAAAGCTGGTTCCTGTGTCTCTTCAGCAAGAACTCGGTGGTGAACGCCGCCTTACACTTGCAACATTCGTATATGCCCGCGTACGCGTTGAAGTCCGTGACGAGAGAGACGTGCAAACCGCCTTTCGCCGTCAGGTGTAGGTTGACTTTACCTCGGGCGGCCACAGTTCTGGAAGGCGGTCTGATCAGAGTAACGCGTCTTCTCAACTTCCGCCCCGGCACTTGACGCGACGCGGTGTAAACCGCTATTTGTACGTCAAACAAGTTCTCTAACGCGGGTAAGTCGCGGATGTTCAGACCCGGAAAGGATTCAGGTGTGGCAGCGGGACAGAACTGACGTAACAAATCTGAAGCGCGCTTGCTGGTGTTGTATAAGTGAAAGGAAATGCAGCGGAAGATGCAGAGGTTGTCCTTGTTGGGAAAATCTAACACGCCGCTTCTCTTTCCAACTCGACCGGCCTGAGTGATCCTACCGCCTATGGGGAATTCCCCCGGTCCCATGTAAACGCAGATGTTCAAATTGGTAGGAAAAAGAACGTGCCACTTGGTGTCAGCGTCGCAAAGTTTCCGTACCTCCTCGCAAGCGACGGTGTTTTGCATCTTTGAGAGGAGCTCTTCCAAAGTTTCTGAATTAGTTACAGTAGGGAGCGGTTGTATGAGAGTTGCGTTGTTCTGGGAGGCGTGGAAGTAGCGCAGTTTGCTCTTGTCTTCTCTGTGTTGTAACAGTAAGCCTACCGAGAAACCCACTTTGTATCTGAATCTTTGTGTCAAGTGAATGCGACGCATAGTATCTACAGCGTCACTCAACTCGCCGGTTGGTAGCCTGAAGTTTGTTACACTCACGCGAGTCCCGTGCATCCTGACGCCCGTTTGTATCGCAGGCCAATTCGCCGTGAACGTTTCCTCCCCGTTCGGTACAGCACATATGCGCGGAGGGACGGTCACCCCGTCCAGAGATTCGCGTCGACAAGCGCTCTTTCGGCAATCCCCTTCGCCGCATAGAGGGCAAAACTTAGCTACTACTCTACAATTTTCTACGTGTCTCTCGTGGTTGTACGCTCTTTTAAACATTTTGAAACACTTTTCGCATACGTACTGTGTCATGTTTTTTTTCACTCGGTTACCAACTACTTAGCCGTCTAACTATCTATCTATCTATCTAGCCATCTATCAATCTGTCGTCTATGTAACTATCTTTCTGTCTGCTGTCTGTGTATCCGTCTGTCTGTCTGTCTGTCTGTCTGTCTCATACAGCGTACGTCAAACGCTGTGTGTGTGTGTGTGTGCGCGCGTGAGCGTTGAGCGTCTCTCATTCCGAATCTATGCCGAGATATTTCAGAATGATCTCTGTTTTGTCATCCAACTCTTTGAGCGCTCTGGCGGACAGCGTCACCCCCTGCTGTGTGGGTTTTTTGTCAGGACCTTCGTACTTGCGCACGTGGACGAGGTTCTTACCGCTGTTAGTAGCTCACAGCTGCGTACACTTCGCCCGCCTCATCCAGCACTGCGAACCAGGGGGGTGATTAGGTTTTCCTTGCGCGGCCGCTGTGTCGCGTATGCGCACCACTGCGCGGATATCGGCGATGCGTGCTATGAGCTCGCGCAGCGCGTCGGCCGTGAAGTGCACTCGCTTGCTTCTGGTCAGAGACGCCTCTTTCACCTGGCCGTCTTTTGTGTAGCGCGGCCTCCTAGACAGTCTAGCCACGTCCTCCCAGATCTCCAGCGTCAAAGCTCCGTCTAAGCAGAACTCTAACCCGAGTGTTTTCTCTGCTTCTTCTCGTCCATCTCCTTCTTTTTCTTGTATTTTTCTCTTCTTAGTGGGCCTTGTTGTTCTGGAACTCACCTTAGAACGTTTCACACCCGCAGGATGAGTAACACCATCAGCGTGAGCTGAATCAGCAGCAGAACCGATAGCAGGAGCAGCGTCAGCGCTGGTGGTATCGGAGGTCTCGTTGTTGGAACAGCGCAGCCACACGCCGTCCGTGCTGTGTGTAGCGGTAGAAGATGAAGCGCCGCCGCCGCCCTCGTAAGGTGGCGGTGAGGGCAGTCGCCACGGACCGGACGGGGGGGCGCTAGCAGTGGAGGAAGTGAGGTCGAAAGGTCGAAGAGGGAAGCCGAAAAACGTACCGCTCACCCCTTGCCCTTCGGGTTCTTCGTACGCCTCGTCGTCAGCGTCGTTCTCTGTCTCACCCTGTTGCTGCTCCTCCTCCTCCTCTTCTTCTCGGTTCAGGGGCTGAGTGTCCGAATAGCTGTAACTCTCAGCGCGAGCGGCGTCGAGGGCGTCCGTCGATGTAGTGGTGGAGGAGAGGGGCTGTGCAACGTGCGGCAGGTCATCAAAGTCATCAACAGTAGTGGGGAGGTAAAAACCCGGTTGCCAGTACTGCGCTGTGCCAGGAGCGTTGTCGTCAGTAGTAGTAGCAGTAGCAGCAAGTGCAGCAGAAGCAGCCGCAGCAGGCGCAGCCGCAGCAGACGCAACAGTAGCAGGCGCAGCAGCAGCCTCAGCAGGCGCAGCCGTAGCAAGCGCAGCAGTAGCAGGCGCAGCAGCAGCAGCAGCAGCAGCAGCAGCGGCAGGCGGGACGGCGGTAGCAGCGGCAGCGCGCTTAGCAGCAACGTGTACCGTCGCGAGTGTAACAACGTCGCTAGCACGACGACTGCTACCAGTAGTACTACTAGTACTACTACCACTACTACTACTACTGCTACTACTAGTGCTACTGCTACTACTACTACTACTACTACTGCCGCGAGCGCTCGCTACAGCAGGAGGGTGATAAGACCAACCGGCTGCGGCGGTAGTCTCATGTTCAGTAGCAAGAGCAGGCACTGACGCTAAACGAACGCTGTTCCGCGTAGTCTTCTTGTTCTTGAACGCCGCTAGCTGTTGTCTTTTGCTCATGGTGGTGACTGTAGAGAGCAGCAAAAAAAGAATGAGTGAGTGAATGGAGGTTTCCAAGCCCCTTATATACGCCTTCTCGCTTCTAGAGCTAAGCTACTTACCGACCCTGTTCAGCTGCCGCCGGCTGGCCGGCGGCCATTCACAAAGAGAAACAAAAAGACATAAGGCATGACGTTTTCAGCTGGATCCCTTTCCCCCCCCCTCTTTTGAGAGATCGACTGTGATGATGAGCTAAGCCGCTTACCACCCTGTTCAGCAATTCAACGCGCATTAGCTGTATAAAGGGTTAAGCGGTTGCTGCCTGCCGTCGACTGACCGGCGGCGGCCATTCACAAAGACATAAGGTATGACGTTTTCAGCTGGATCCCTTTTTGAGGGATCCACTGTGGTGAGCTAAGCCGCTTACCACCCTGTTCAGCCATTCAGCGCGCGTTAGCTGTATAAAGGATTAACGGTAACGGTGATGAGCTTACAGTGTGTATACAAAAAAAAACTACAGGAGGCGTGTGGCGTGAAGCAGGACCCCCCTAAGACGAACGTGTCTGTCTGTGAGTAGAGGCGTGTGCATGTGGTGAGCGACTTAAGTGTAAGACAAAAATCGCCACCTCCTGCCGTGGTGAGTAGACCGGGCCGGCCAGGCGGGCGGGCGGCCGGCTAGTTCAATAGGGAGGGGTGACAGCTGCCTAAGGCTGTGCATGAAAAAAAATCCGATTTTCACCTGACCTCTGACGTTTGTTACAATGAATGTCAGAGGGAGGGAGACGTCCTCGGGTAGGGGGTAGGAGGTATTAAGGCTATGAGTGAGGAAAAAACACCGTTTTCAGCTGGTCTCCACGGATAGCGATGCCACACCCCCTCGTCATCTAAGCTCTTAAGGAGCGGAGCGGCTGAAAAAGCGTCATGCGGACAGGGTGCTAGACAGCTGGAGCGCTGTTGGAAATGGGATTAAACTCCCTCTGTATAAAAAGCTCTCATTTCTGTTGGAAAAAAAACATATCACCTCTGACCCCAGTAACGGCTACTACCACCACCACCGCCACCACCACCACCGCCGCCACCGCCGCCGCTGCCGCCGCCGCCGCTGCCGCCGCCGCCAAGACGAGACGAGATGGCTCAAGCTATTCCACTTTCAAGCTCGCCTTCACCGCCCGGTGCGCCTGAAAAAAAGTTAATGCGGCTTGACGACGTGAGACGCGGCGCGAGGCAGCAGACCGATGATGGGGAGACCCGACAGGTAGGACAGCGGCGGTTAGCCTATAGCGACGCCTTGCTTCGTCAACTAGGTAAAGAGTTGAGCGGCTGTTGGAGAGAGTTGGGCAGTAGCTTAAAAGTCAGCGCCGCCCGTATGGATGCTCTAGTAGAGCGCAGTGTCAAGACACCGGAGGAGCTGTGTACGGCGATGTTCCGAGTGTGGTGGGGTGAAACCCCGCATCGTCATAGATGGGGCGAGCTCGGTCGCGTCTTCACCCGCATAAGACGCATGGAACTGTTGGCTCAGTGGATGGCCCTTCTCCACAGACAGGGGTTGGATTTCGAAAACCCCGACTCGCGCGCGATGCATAAGCACTTGGGCACCCTCGGCAGACGTCTGGGTAGCAGGTGGAAAGAGGTGGGGGACCATTTAAAATTGTCGCCTGAGAGGTTAGATAAGATCGCTGAAGAATGCGAATACGGAGGAAGTCCCGCTGAGTGGGCCTTCCGAGTGTTGAAAATGTGGCAAGATGAAGCTGACGGCGCCGGCGGTACGCCTTTTGAACTCCTTCGAGTGTTGACTGAGGACATGGGAAAGTTTGGCCTCGGCATCGCGATATTACTTGACTTTATCAAGCAAGAAACAACGAGAACGACGGACATGTGAATTGTTGTGTTTTATTTTCATACGTCTTCTTTATTAGTAAGTAAAAAAAAAAATATCATAACAATTAAGACGCGCGATCTCTTAAAGTGTCACTTCCTCCAGTCGCAGCTGATCGCCTCATCGCAGCACGTGATAAACAAAAAAAAAACGAAGAGACACGCTTCTTCCTCTCGAGAGGAAGAAGCGTGTCTCTCGATTGAAATCTTTTTCTTTTCTTTTTTTCTTAAAAGAGACAAACGCCCCTTAGAGTGCTCCCCCACCCCCCTAGAGTGCCCCCCTCCCCCCTCCCCCCCTCCCCCCCCACCACCCGCCCCATGCATCCTAAAAGCGCCCCCCTCCCCATGCATCTTAAAGAAGCCCCCCTCCCCCCCTCCCCTCCCCTCCCCCCCTTATACACTCTAAAGAACGCTTCTACCTAGTTCAATAAGTCACTTCCAGTCGCTCGTAAAACAATAAAAAATGAAAAAAAATGAAAAAAAAACTTATATCGTAGTGTTTTTTATTAGTTTACCGAAAAAAAATAAGAGACTCGCCTCCTCCTCCAAAAAAAAAAGATATCACATTTTAAAGCCCGTGACCCCTTAAAGACGCTCATCTCTTCATTAAGTCGCGTGACGTCACTTCTTCTTCTTCTTCTTCTTCTTCTTCTTCTTCTTCTTCTTCTTCTTCTTCCGGTCACGTGATCAATCAGGTCACTTCCGGTCACGTGATCCTCAATGAGGTCACTTCCGGTTGGCCATTAGGTCATGTGACGTCACTTCCGGTCCCCTAAGTAGGTCAGTAGGTTACCCAGAATGCACCATCCCCTAAGTAGGTCACTTCCGGTCACCCAATGGAGGCCTCTGATTGGCTTCAGGGTTACCCAGAATGCACCGCTAATCCCCTAAGTAGGTCACTTCCGGTCACGTGACCAAATGGAGGCCTCTGATTGGCTAACTAGGTCACGTGACGTCACCACTAATCCCCTAAGTAGGTCACTTCCGGTCACGTGACCAAATGGAGGCCTCTGATTGGCTGCATGTCGATTGAGTAATAAACAGTACTTAACTATAGTCCCGTTCCGATACATACTATACTACTTACCTCATACATGACCGGTGATTCATTCAGCTTTATTAGCACACGTCTAAAAGCAAGGATTGCGCTCATCACATAGAAATCTGCTATTTGTCGACCGCGATATGGATTGAACTAAAACTAAACAAACAAGCAGAGGCAGATGCACCAGACGGCCATACTTGATCACTGCTAGGGGCTGGGACACGGCAGCTTGTGTGTATTGAAAGTGCCAATATTTTATTGGGCACAGGGGTGGCAGAGCTGCATATAGGCATTAACACCTCAGCCTGAGAATCAGAACAGTAGGTGAAAGGTTCATGGCCGCTGCAGATCATAATCTGTACTTAGTCAATGACAAAGTATTAAGTATAAAATTCAGCAGAGACATAGTTTTTATAAAAAATTGAGCAAATATATGTGGTCAGGCCAGATCATTAACTAGAGTCAGAACCATCCTCAGTTCATAATTAGTTTGCAAGTATGTATGGTGTTTTTATGAGAGGGTGTTTTTTGTTTAGGAGATATATACATTCTTAATACATTCAACCACAATATTCATGTCTGCCATTTGGTGCAAAACAATAAACATCAGAGTAAATCATTGTCTAGCGCACTCCATAATCATAAAAACTCCTTAATTCTTTCACCATTAATTGGCAGCTAGCTTGTACAATGACAATCGAGTACCAGTTAATACAACTATAAAGAAGAACATTAAACAAAATAATGCAATTGGGAATAGACAGTGTGTTATGTAAAGCTGTTGGTTTTACAGGAATTAAAGTAGTTGTTACTTTTCATTCCTATTTGTTTGTTATATAAATATTGTTCATGAAAAATGAATGGTTTGTCTTTGAGAACACCATGCATCTCTTCTTTTAACAATTTACCGACTGACCTAGTGCTGGTTCATCTTGATTCTTTGTAGAAATACTTCACTTCTTTTGTGGCTTCCTGTGATATCTGATTATGTCCTGTTTTTAGTTCCTTATCTATAAACTATTCTTTTATGTTGATAGTAATACAGTGCAACACCGGTATGTAACAACACAGCTTGGCATGAGAAGTTGTAGCTTCAATATAATAGCTAAGACAGGAACTATGCAGGAATTAAACCGTTAGAAGCATCACACAGTGGCCTTTAATCAGCTAAAGACACAGCTTCTCCATTACCCGCTGTACAGACATGGGGCGGAGCAGGTGAGAAGACAATGGAAATGACAATAACAAATAGCAAGATCAATGTGAGCAATAAAAAAGCAGGAGCAATATGAATTTGGCAAAACATTGTGTTTATTTTTCCACCATGTTTAATGCATCATTCTGCTTTTGCAATATTCTGACCATGACGGCATAGATGCTGGCAAAAAGAATTGGTGATCATAGGAGTAGTTCAAGCTTATTTATCAACTGGAAGTGCTAAGGTGATAATATGGTTTAAGACTTCTTCCTGTGACTTGATCAGTGGTGGTAGTGGTGTTAGAAGGACACATGCTTGAATATAGACTGTGGAGGTGCCAGTGTGTGATATGTGATACATGATCTACTGTGTCTAGTTGTCCAATCGGGCTGAGGTTTTTAATAATATTTAAATTTTGTAGCTATACTCTGATATGCTTTCTCTGACATAACAGTGCAAAACTCCATCAATCAGAAAGCAGAGAACCTAGTTCTAATTTAATCAGACTGTGTGAATCTGCACCCAAATTGGCACATGATGTTTTGTTACCCCACACTCTTGAATAAACCTGGCACAAACTCAGTTGTACTAACTAGATCCACATCAGCCTGGTTCCAATATCATGACCCTGTTTGATTTACAAAACCACCAACTTATGTCTAAGGGGCCTTGTTGTTAGCATCTGTTTCTGCTGCATCATGGGAGATCCAATTACTGCAGTGTTCAAAGGCTGATTTCTGCAGGAAATCCAGATCTTTGTCAGAAATCTGCACCAGGAGTCTTAGTTACATTGTTTGACAGCTTTCTGAGCTTCTCGATAAAGGACCTAATTAGGAAGAGCTGCCGAATGCCACAGACAGGGCAAATAGGAACCAGGAATAATGAAGTTATCTTAGAAAATCAGTACACATTACAAGGTGTCTAAGGCTCATTTCCGAGACCTGACAGGCCTCATCAGGAAGGGCTGGTGAACAGTCAGGGGAAAAGATAACCAGAACTAATAAAATAACATTGGTGAGAAAAAAAGAGAGAAAACTACCTATGCCTTAGCAATGGTTTTAGTAATATATGTAGTAGTTATAGGACGAGTACCATGCTGTACACAAAATACAGTAAAGGGAGCCTTATAGGATACAGCTTTGTACAAGGCCTATAACGACTTCATAGCACTAGCTGTATACAGTATACAAGAGGTGTAAAATGCTTTGTTCTCCGGGCCTGCTGTGGTATAAGGTGATAAAGATAGCTGTAAAATGTAATACTTTAATTTCATAATATCAAAGTCAACCTAATTGTACATGAATAGCTTTAAATCACAGCAACATTTCTGTTTAACTGTATTTGATTATCTGACACAGTTCTACAGTGCTGTTTAAAGAATTCACTCAAGTACCACAAAATCCCCTGACATGAATGCAAATACTTTAAGGCTCTATCATGCAGCTTGCACTGAGTGACACTCTACTAAAATGTGATCCATTTACAGCAAACCCATCTGCTGTTATTTATTTATAGTTACACCTTATACAAATACATCCCTGTTTATTTTTCTTTATTAGATTTTTGTGGCCCTTAAGTGCACTGCTTCAGAGATGTTCTTCTATGTTGTTCTGCTCTTTTTCATGTCTCTTCCCTTGGAACAGTGTAAGGCAGATGTAGATTCTATGTAGAGAGAGTAAGGATGAGAAGTGATATTGATATTCAGTACAGACAGACTTGAGTAAACCCACACACACAGACACATATCCCCCTATTTACACTTTATTTTGTAATTATGTTACTTACCTATAGCATAACATCCGAGGCTCTTGCAAAAATGATGAGTGGGCGCCACTGATGTGGCCCCCACTCATCCATTATATATTTTTATTTTTTTTTATCTCTGACTTTCTTCTTAACCTTTCTTTACTTTCTTCCTACACTATACTCTTTTTTTCTACTTTCCTATTTTTTCCACCACTCTACTCATATGGAGGCTGTCAGTACCTTGAGTTCAAATGACATAGACTTTAATATCATGCCTCTGATGAACCTGCTGGCTTATCACCTTCCAGCTTATTCAAAATCTAAGTAACCATTTCTATAAACTAACATACGGGTAATAGGGCTGTCTAATTATATCTTGGACAGTGCTATATCCCATTACCACCCCCCTACGAGGGCTAGTGGCTTAACTACCGCTTAACGGAGCTATATTATATATATAAAGCTGTGGAATACAGTAATACAATCTATAAGGTTATGTATTTCCTCAGGATAAAAATAAACGAAATAACAACAACAACAACAGTATCTGGACGGCCATCTTTTTGTCTCAGAGTGTTTCGGGATGTTAGGGTATCAGTATGCCACTTTGCCTACTCGCTATCCTCAGATATTTTTGTCTGTATTTTATAGCAGATTTTTCAACAGTATTACTATAGCTGATGCTTCCTGTCTGATAATACTTTTGAATATCTTCTCTGTTGTGCAGCAATGCGACAGAGATCCATTATGTGTTATCCTGGGAACAAATTTTTTAATTAGACCTAGGTACTAAGTGGAAATGCTTTACAGATAAACATCAGGACAGCAGAGGATAAAGGTACCAAGCACTGTCATATGGCCAGGCACCCCTTTTCAGCACTTAAGGCTCACTCTCACCAAATCAGTGCAACTAAAAAAGTGACGTACATGATCGGCGGACGTACATGATCGGCAGACGTACATGATCGGCAGAGTACAAAACCCATATTTTACCCCCTGCACTACTATGTTTAACTCTCCCAACCATACCTACAGGCTGTAATGTATCTTTGGGGAGTTTATTAGAAAAAAAAACCTCCCAAAATATTTATAGGGGCCGGAGGGGGGGGGCTCAATGTGTAACCGATCATGTACGTCACATGACATACATGATCGGCTTGGAATGTCATGTAACATTTCCTCATTACCCACTGCTTCACATGTCTATGATTATACATATTTAGACCTACAACATATGTACACCTTGCTATGATTGATTTATGTTTTATATATGGTCAGAAAGGGTAATTAAGACAGTCAATAAATAATGGCCGATCATGTACGTCACATGACGTACATGATCGGGATCGAAATGTCATGTAAAATGATTTTAATAGTCGCATCTATACATTTCTAACAGATAACATTTCAATACACACATCATATGTACACGTTGGTAAGGTTTATTCATGTTTTATCATGTTCATAAAGGGTAGGGCAGTCAATAAATCACCGATCATGTACGTCACCGATCATGTACGTCACATGACGTACATGATCGGTATTAAAATGCCATGAAAAATGACCTTAATAGTCGCATCTATACATTGCTAACATATTACATTTCAAGAGACACATCGTATGTACACCTTGGTAAGGTTTATTTATGTTTTCTCATCTTCAGAAAGGGTAGGGCAGTCAATAGATCACCGATCATGTACGTCACCGATCATGTACGTCACCGATCATGTACGTCCACCGATCATGTACGTCCACCGATCATGTACGTCCACCGATCATGTACGTCACTTTTTAAGTTGCACTGGTTTGGTGAGAGTGAGCCTTAAATCCATTTTATATCAGTCTAGTCAAGGATCATATGGTACTAGTATGCAATTTTGCATGCCTAGTATTGTACATACACATCATATTGTAATGTTCATTTTGAATTGATAGGGAGAAGCACTTAATTTTTCTAAAAGAAATCCCCCTTTTTCCAGGTTCATTCACCAATGACAGCTGCTCTTCTGTGAATATGTTTAACAAGTAGTTTTCTCCCAATAAAAGTTGCAGAAGCTGCACTAAACCCCCAGTGCCCCCTACCCGCACTCAGCTGCATAAGTGATTGTGTTTTTCAAGTTCCAAGACCTGGGCATGGTAATCCAAGTGTAAATAACAATTATTCACTCAACACCCCTTGTCAAGCAATAATATGAGCTAGCCTAATCTAAATTCCAATTACACTGTCAGGGAGTTCATGCACATGAAGAGGAGAAAGGCTGTTACTATCTGTTTTATTGTTAATTGGCTGCTGGTACTTTTGTAGGAAAGGAGGTCGATCCTGAATTACATGGAGCAATACTGTATGTAGTATCTCAGCAAGACATGACCTACAATTCCCACAAGACACAGCTTATTATACTACAGTGTCCCCATCCAGTGACAATGTTGGCACCACTGCAAGCTAGACCATTCTACAGAGAAGTGGTATCTTTGCAGTTCAGTTCACAAAGTATAAGCATTACTTTCAAAACATGGTCTTTCTTGTAGTTGATCTTGCTTTGACATCAACTGCATAGCTTAATAAACAATACTCTTTAATGCATTCTAACGGAGCTTCCCCTGGCCCCAATTCTCTCTGTTCTATCAGTACACATACTGTGTCTCTCTTCTTCCTTCTTCCCAGCCATCCTGCCTCTACCTCACTTGATTATTCAGGCACACCCAGGCCCTACTTAGACATAATCAGAATGAGGGCCTGGGTGTGGCAGGAGAGCTGGGAGGAAGGTAGAAGAGGGACACAGTCTATATATTAAGGTACATACTAAGAACACAAGGACACTGACATGGTATATGAGGTCCTGCAGACACCCATTTACTAGTTCTGAGGAAGATGTTTCTTAAAATCAAGTAATCAGGTTTACATCACATAAATATGAGGTATATGTCATATAAACATGCGGATTACATCACGTAAATATGAGGTTTATGTGATGTAAACATGAGGTTTACATCACATATTGAGGCTGGGGCTGGTAGGGCTGGGGAGGGAGCACTGGTGTGGCTTGTAGCTTGCCCAGGGGCTGGTAGGGCCGGGGAGGAAGCACTGGGGTGGCTTGTAGCCAGCCCTGGGGCTTGTAGGGCAGGTACAAAAACACTGGGATGGCTTGTTGTATGTGTAGATGTAAAATTAGCCACAGATGACATCACTGATATTTATTTTGATGAATTATGAATTGTTATAAGTTATTGGGATTTACTGGGGTTTACACAGGTCAGTAAATATAACATTGGGGTTTACTAAGGTTTACACAGGTCAGTAATAATGGCATTGGCGTTTTCTAGGGTTTACACAGGTCAGTAAATATGGCATTGGGATTTACTTAGATTCATGGAATTGAGTAAATATAGTTGAGATTTACTGACATTTCCGTTTTTGTAAATCCATAAACTCATGCAGTGATGGCATTGTATGACCAGACGGTGTTAATATTACATGTCCACAGCCTGAGCTATAGAAAGAACCGTTTTCCTTTTCAGCTGCAGCTCTCCTGTGTGGCAGCCAGACGATATATGAGACCCTGGCATTTCTCTCAGGGTTGTATCACATGACCCGTACCTGATCATGTGACAGAGTGATGCTAACACTCACCGGCAGGCGCTGTAACAGGATTTTGCGGTGAAGTGAATATTATGTTTTAAGAGCAACAAGGCTGCAGGTGTGCATGCAGTATCAATACCTTAACCATTTAAACTGTACAACATGTCATGCTTGGCACATTAGGAATGATATTGGTGTCTATTGTATCAGCATGTCCAGTATTTTTCTTTAGTAAACTATTTATTCTTTACTCTTTTTCAATATTAACAATTTTAACAATGGACCAGGACGAATGATTTTACTTTTTCCCCCTCGGATTTCAGCAGGGTTTCTCTCTGTTGAGGGTAATATAATCATCACACAAAGTGCCAAGTCATGACAAAAAGCATCTATATTACAGAAATCTTTGGCTGTGCATTGGTAAAATGATGTAACCCATAACACCAACATAGCATTTTCCAACGTCCTACTTATCAAACGTTGAATACGAATAATGGGTTTAGTCTTATCACTGTCCTGGTGTGCAGTGAATGTTAATTATTGACTGTTTTTTAGACCATATTCATGAACTGTACAACTCCCTGCCTGTATGAACCCGCCACAGATGCTAATTTGATTCCCAAATTATAACAAAATAGGCTCATGCAACCTGAGACCAGTATATCTTATAGAAAATGAATTGTCCCCGGAAGGTTATGAGTTCTGTAATAGAGCCAGATTTAATGGTGTTACATATGCAGCAGAATAAATGGAAAAAACATTCCCTAGAGAGTATGGGGGCCAATGGCACCAATTTGAGGGGATGGTAGAATCACTCAAGTATGCACTGAAACTACCTTATTAGATTAGCCCCGCCCATTCTCATATAGAGGGTAACACTAGCACTATCGGGGAGGCATTTAAACAGGTGCAGGATCTTGAATGTTTTGTACTATATGAACATATAATGTCGCAGGACTATTGTGTGGGGTTTATAAACATCAAACCATGTACTGGATATACTACTGGGGGTCGAGAGGCAATATCATTGGATATTGGCATTAATGGAATGATACAACAGCAGCACCAACTAAACAGCACTCTTAACTTTGTCTAATGGGACATACACACTAACATACGAGTCTCCAATACAACTATTTTTATCAGACTCCTTTATGAAGGGTGTAGTGATATTATCAGCAGAGCCCGCAGGGCGAGGCTGATTATATCACTATCACCCTTCATAAATGAGTCTGATAAAAATAGTTGTATTGGGGACGAGTATGTTTGTGGATTTATTATCATTTGGCTAATCAAAATTGATTTTAGAAGGATATTTTGGTGAAACTCGTGGGACTATTTTTTCCTAGTGTTTGACTCACCCCAGGTGAGGTGGGTGCAAGTTGAACCCATTGTTTCCATACCTGTAGGCCTACTCCAATGATACCTGTATGGCCCTTGCTATAGGCATAGACATGTATGTCTATTACCCTAAGTACCCTAACATCTACTCAGCCACACACTAACTCAATGCAAACCTCAAGGCACATACCACGTCCACTCTCACCTAGTGATTGTCCCCTTTTGGCACCAGCAACCACCACAGTGGTGGTGGTTATACTCATAGGCATGCCTGTCATCCGTTGTCCACCTGTAACAACTACCCACTTCACCCTGGTCTGACCCGGTTCATGGTAAACGGTTAGTAGTATTGTATGTATCGGAACGGGACTATAGTTAAGTACTGTTTATTACTCAATCGACCTGCAGCCAATCAGAGGCCTCCATTTGGTCACGTGACCGGAAGTGACCTACTTAGGGGATTAGTGGTGCATTCTGGGTAACCTACTGACCTACTTAGAAGCTCTCAGCCAATCAGAGGCCGGCATTCTGGTAACCATGGTAACGTGACCTACTTACGTCACGTGACCTACTTAGGCTCAGCCAATCAGAAGCCGGCATTCTGGTAACTAGGGTAACGTGACCTACTTAGGGTTTGTTTGTAAACAACACCACGTGGCTCTCTTGTTTGTAAACAACACCACGTGACACGTGACTGTTTGTAAACAAACAATTCGACTTAGTCTGACATTTTCAGCTGTCGCATGCTGACCTGCTGCTATCATAAGAGAAACAAAAGCCCTAATCAGGCTTTTCAGCTGGATCCTTCCACCCACCATACATGGATCCAGATGGGAGGGTGGTTTAAAAATAATCCGTGTACCGACTGTCATACAATAGTGTAATTAGTTGAACACGTGTTACCTGTATAAAGGATTAGCAGGCTTAGAGTGTGTATAGAAAAACAACTACAGGTAGCGTGAACAAAGCGACCCCCTCCCTTTCTGTCACTCTGTCTGTGACTAGAGGGCGCGCGTGTGGTAAGCGGCTTAAATCTAAAGAAAAAAAATCACCCTCTCCTGTCGTCAGCAGTCAGCTGGCCGGCGGCTGGAAAATGCGATTAGAGGGATGATGAGCGCGGTTTTTTATATTCAATATATTAGAAGTGTGCTTTGTTGCTTATATAGTTCATTATGCGTTTAAAATGTTCGCGAGTATCGTAGAAATGTACAAAAATCCTATCGTGGCGCCATCTGACGAAAAGAGCGGAGAACTATACTAGGGTATGGCGAGCTAGACTAGAGCATGTAATCACCAGGCGGCAGAGTGGTCAAAAGACAATCTCGTAGTAGTAGGTCTACTTGGATCTTGAGTAGCCACCCTTGTGGTTGCAATTACCTAGACTAGTTGACCCTGCCAGCCTGGTCAAGTGAAATTAGTAAGGAGACCGCACATTAACGCGCTCCACAGTCTTTAGACAGTTAAGACTATAGTACCGTAGATTCTACTGTGTACTCACACTAACTATTTACAGTGCTACATATTCATACCCGTGTTCTAAGTGTTTTTTTAGAAAAAAGCGATCTACTCACCCATTTTTTTTAGACAAACTCCTATTAGCAGGTAACCCCTGTATAAACCATACTGCAAAGATCTGCTACTTCGAGCGTCTGCCTCGTGACTGATAGTGTACAACAAGACGAAGTGGGCAGAGGTGAAGTACTGTTCCAAGAAAAATTGAGGCTCTTTATATAGCTGAGAGAGCGGCTAATCCGGATGTTCTAAGCTTGTTTTCACCTAGAGCCCCACCCTCTTCCAGAGAGGAATCAAATTGCTTTTCACCTGGACCCTTCCACCCCTCATCCATCAGCATGAAAAGAGGGATAACAAGTGTAACGTGCGCTACATGTATATGGGATTATAGCTGGTGAAGAGATAAAGCCAGGTCAACTTTGTATACAAAGACTACAGGAGGTGATTAACGACAGGTGTGACGCGCCAGCCCGTGGACGGATTATCTTCTAAGCTGACGCTTATTCAACTAGCCAGCTGCCGTCCGCTCCACTCACCACGGCAAGAGGAGGTGCTTTTGTTTTACACTTAAGTCACTTACCACATGTACTCGTCTCTACCTCACAGACAGACACCCTCTCGCTTGCTTCACGACCCCTGTAGCTTTTTTTGTATACACACTCTAATCTCATAACCCCCTGATCCGTTATACAGGTAACGGGTATTCTCTTTTAAATAGCTGCCAGTCAGCCTGCGGCAGCTGAAAACGACGGTAAGTAGCTTAGCTCTAGAAGCAAGAAGGCGTATATAAGGAGGCTGACACGTGTATAGGCGCCTTATAAGTCGGCAGGGGGTAAATACTAGTGAAAAAGGAAGGCAGGTGTGCAGGTAGCTTTCTAACAGACACGTGTGTGCACTAAGCTGCTTAAGTCTAAACCCACCTGCAGTAGTCAGGTAGCATGTGAAAACTTACTTAACAGATCTCTTAATTGAGTAGAGACTCTGTACTGAGAGAGTCTTTTCAGCCGTTTAAGAGGATTATCTAGGACAGGGTACATAAGGAGTGAAACGACGCTCTCACCCATCACACTTTCTCGACCCGCCCTTCATCATCGTAGCATCGTCCACTCTACTCTCACTCAGAATGTTATGATGGTTAGTTCTGCTATTTTCAGCTACTTTTCTTATCGAAGTGTTGACGCTACAGAGCATCGAAACTCTCTCCAAATGAGTCCAAGAAAGAAAAAGCAACTTCCACTTGAAGCAGGAAGAGAAACAGTGCCCTATGATGCATGTGAGGTAAAGAAACATTGGAAGGACGTCACCAAGGAGCAATGGATAGAAGCATGCTTCAACTTCATCTGAACGGAAGTAGTTTCATTTGGACAGAGGGAGAAGATTTTGTTGGAGCTATTTTTCTTAGCTCCGTATACTTGGCCTGACTGTGGTGAAATTCCTTCAGGTATTTGTTCAGTCTTCGCCATAGAAGTTATCAGGTCTTTGAAGGAGCTTCGATATATGCAAGGCACTCACGAGGAGATTGTTCAGAAAATGACGGAATTCGAAACAGGAGAAGACACAATATGGTGCGAGGAGACGACATATACGGACGATGATCTGGAGTACATCATTTGTAGCCCGTTGGAACATTATGTTAAAGACTTTGAGGACATGCTAGACAGCACTGAGATGAACCCGAAAGAGAGATCCCTTACTGCACAGAAAGAGGCCAAAGCTGTGTTGGAAAAAGCTCAAGTTTGGTCAAGGATTCACTCTTCAAAGCAGCTGTGTGAGTGTGATAAAAGGCCTTGTGTTGAAACATCCAGACATGAAGTTTTCGCGTGCTGTCAACACACTTCCTTTGCCTGAACTGATGATGAACATGATCGATCCCATCGTACCAACATGTTTCGACTCTGCCAATTGTCCCATGTATAAAATGGTTTCAAGTTTTGCCCGTGGCCGATGGCTAAACGATCCACTGAAGTCAGAAAACCTCCTTGATTTAATCAACTGACTAAATGTATTTTCTCATACTAGTATTAGTAGCATTAGTAATAGCAGCTACTCAGTCTCGTGCAGCACAAGCAGCAGCATCTGTCAGCAGCATCCGTGACATCGTCAGCAGCATCAGCAGCTGCACGAGCAGCACAAGCAGCAGCATCTGTCAACAGCATCCGTGACATCGTCAGCAACTGCAGCAGCTGCACGAGCAGCACAAGCAGCAGCAGCTGTCAGCAGCTGCAGCAGCTGCACGAGCAGCACAAGCAGCAGCACCAACAGCAGCAGCAACAGCAAATCAGCAGCAGCAGCAGCAGCAGCAGCAGCAGCAGCAGCAGCAGCGGCGGTGTGGACCACTAAATTCGAGATGGCGACATGTCTGTTTCTTAGAATCGACATTCGACATGAGGCCTAGTGACATTTGACATGAAGCTTGAAAAACATAGTGACAGGTGACATGAGCAATTCTTAAAATCGACATGAGATATGAGCATAATTAAGCGACATCGACATGTGCCATGGCTATTTTTTTTAAAGACAAACGCCATAGACTCCTCGTGCAGCGGCTATTTGTAAACTAATTAATACGACTTCCTCATTAAATTTGTCATCTACAACTGTTTCAATCTTAAGGCTTTTTTTTTGAGTTTATTCTTTTTTCAAATTTGGTCCCACCTCAAAAGAGGAATAGGACTCTGTAACAATGTAGCTCTCTTGATCAATTAACAGCCCCATTTTTCTTAGATGTCATCTGACAGCTTCTTGCTAGGCCAGGATATTGTTAAATAAACAACTTGGAAAGCTAATTACAGTTTTCTGGGCTTGAAATATGAGTATCTTGACTGTAACAGCAGCCTTTTTACCGTATAGTCCTTCAACGGACTCTTGCTGGCCAGACTTTCAAGCAAGTTTGCCAAAGTCCAGCCTGTTATTGAATGTCCAGCCTAGCCTGACCCTCAGTAGAATGGTCCTTGACCCATCTATTATAGTCCAGCAGTGCCTGACCCTTGTATGAGAGTAGTATTGGCAACATTGGCTGACTCTGATATTTACCTGTGTGTACGGGGGGAGGAGAGGGTTCACAGCCACAGCTCTCTTAAGGCAAAGCTTGCGCTTATAGAGCACTACTAGTGGGGGTTTGAATGAGGAGTCTATGGCGTTTGTCTTAAAAAAAAATAGCCATGGCACATGTCGATGTCGCTTAATTATGCTCATATCTCATGTCGATTTTAAGAATTGCTCATGTCACCTCTCACTATGTTTTTCAAGCTTCATGTCAAATGTCACTAGGCCTCATGTCGAATGTCGATTCTAAGAAACAGACATGTCGCCATCTCGAATTTAGTGGTCCACACCGCCGCTGCTGCTGCTGCTGCTGCTGCTGCTGCTGCTGCTGATTTGCTGTTGCTGCTGCTGTTGGTGCTGCTGCTTGTGCTGCTCGTGCAGCTGCTGCAGCTGCTGACAGCTGCTGCTGCTTGTGCTGCTCGTGCAGCTGCTGCAGTTGCTGACGATGTCACGGATGCTGTTGACAGATGCTGCTGCTTGTGCTGCTCGTGCAGCTGCTGCTGCTGCTGACGATGTCACGGATGCTGCTGACAGATGCTGCTGCTTGTGCTGCACGAGACTGAGTAGCTGCTATTACTAATGCTACTAATACTAGTATGAGAAAATACATTTAGTCAGTTGATTAAATCAAGGAGGTTTTCTGACTTCAGTGGATCGTTTAGCCAGCGGCCACGGGCAAAACTTGAAACCATTTTATACATGGGACAATTGGCAGAGTCGAAACATGTTGGTACGATGGGATCGATCATGTTCATCATCAGTTCAGGCAAAGGAAGTGTGTTGACAGCACGCGAAAACTTCATGTCTGGATGTTTCAACACAAGGCCTTTTATCACACTCACACAGCTGCTTTGAAGAGTGAATCCTTGACCAAACTTGAGCTTTTCCAACACAGCTTTGGCCTCTTTCTGTGCAGTAAGGGATCTCTCTTTCGGGTTCATCTCAGTGCTGTCTAGCATGTCCTCAAAGTCTTTAACATAATGTTCCAACGGGCTACAAATGATGTACTCCAGATCATCGTCCGTATATGTCGTCTCCTCGCACCATATTGTGTCTTCTCCTGTTTCGAATTCCGTCATTTTCTGAACAATCTCCTCGTGAGTGCCTTGCATATATCGAAGCTCCTTCAAAGACCTGATAACTTCTATGGCGAAGACTGAACAAATACCTGAAGGAATTTCACCACAGTCAGGCCAAGTATACGGAGCTAAGAAAAATAGCTCCAACAAAATCTTCTCCCTCTGTCCAAATGAAACTACTTCCGTTCCGATGAAGTTGAAGCATGCTTCTATCCATTGCTCCTTGGTGACGTCCTTCCAATGTTTCTTTACCTCACATGCATCATAGGGCACTGTTTCTCTTCCTGCTTCAAGTGGAAGTTGCTTTTTCTTTCTTGGACTCATTTGGAGAGAGTTTCGATGCTCTGTAGCGTCAACACTTCGATAAGAAAAGTAGCTGAAAATAGCAGAACTAACCATCATAACATTCTGAGTGAGCGTAGAGTGGACGATGCTACGATGATGAAGGGCGGGTCGAGAAAGTGTGATGGGTGAGAGCGTCGTTTCACTCCTTATGTACCCTGTCCTAGATAATCCTCTTAAACGGCTGAAAAGACTTTCTCAGTACAGAGTCTCTACTCAATTAAGAGATCTGTTAAGTAAGTTTTCACATGCTACCTGACTACTGCAGGTGGGTTTAGACTTAAGCAGCTTAGTGCACACACGTGTCTGTTAGAAAGCTACCTGCGCACCTGCCTTCCTTTTTCACTAGTATTTACCCCCTGCCGACTTATAAGACGCCTATACACGTGTCAGCCTCCTTATATACGCCTTCTTGCTTCTAGAGCTAAGCTACTTACCGTCGTTTTCAGCTGCCGCAGGCTGACTGGCAGCTATTTAAAAGAGAATACCCGTTACCTGTATAACGGATCAGGGGGTTATGAGATTAGAGTGTGTATACAAAAAAAGCTACAGGGGTCGTGAAGCAAGCGAGAGGGTGTCTGTCTGTGAGGTAGAGACGAGTACATGTGGTAAGCGACTTAAGTGTAAAACAAAAGCACCTCCTCTTGCCGTGGTGAGTGGAGCGGACGGCAGCTGGCTAGTTGAATAAGCGTCAGCTTAGAAGATAATCCGTCCACGGGCTGGCGCGTCACACCTGTCGTTAATCACCTCCTGTAGTCTTTGTATACACAGTTGACCTGGCTTTATCTCTTCACCAGCTATAATCCCATATACATGTAGCGCACGTTACACTTGTTATCCCTCTTTTCATGCTGATGGATGAGGGGTGGAAGGGTCCAGGTGAAAAGCAATTTGATTCCTCTCTGGAAGAGGGTGGGGCTCTAGGTGAAAACAAGCTTAGAACATCCGGATTAGCCGCTCTCTCAGCTATATAAAGAGCCTCAATTTTTCTTGGAACAGTACTTCACCTCTGCCCACTTCGTCTTGTTGTACACTATCAGTCACGAGGCAGACGCTCGAAGTAGCAGATCTTTGCAGTATGGTTTATACAGGGGTTACCTGCTAATAGGAGTTTGTCTAAAAAAAATGGGTGAGTAGATCGCTTTTTTCTAAAAAAACACTTAGAACACGGGTATGAATATGTAGCACTGTAAATAGTTAGTGTGAGTACACAGTAGAATCTACGGTACTATAGTCTTAACTGTCTAAAGACTGTGGAGCGCGTTAATGTGCAGTCTCCTTACTAATTTCACTTGACCAGGCTGGCAGGGTCAACTAGTCTAGGTAATTGCAACCACAAGGGTGGCTACTCAAGATCCAAGTAGACCTACTACTACGAGATTGTCTTTTGACCACTCTGCCGCCTGGTGATTACATGCTCTAGTCTAGCTCGCCATACCCTAGTATAGTTCTCCGCTCTTTTCGTCAGATGGCGCCACAATAGGATTTTTGTACATTTCTACGATACTCGCGAACATTTTAAACGCATAATGAACTATATAAGCAACAAAGCACACTTCTAATATATTGAATATAAAAAACCGCGCTCATCATCCCTCTAATCGCATTTTCCAGCCGCCGGCCAGCTGACTGCTGACGACAGGAGAGGGTGATTTTTTTTCTTTAGATTTAAGCCGCTTACCACACGCGCGCCCTCTAGTCACAGACAGAGTGACAGAAAGGGAGGGGGTCGCTTTGTTCACGCTACCTGTAGTTGTTTTTCTATACACACTCTAAGCCCATGACCTGCTAATCCTTTATACAGGTAACACGTGTTCAACTAATTACACTATTGTATGACAGTCGGTACACGGATTAATTTTAAACCACCCTCCCATCTGGATCCATGTCTGGTGGGTGGAAGGATCCAGCTGAAAAGCGTGATTAGGGCTTTTGTTTCTCTTATGATAGCAGCAGGTCAGCATGCGACAGCTGAAAATGTCAGACTAAGTCGAATTGTTTGTTTACAAACAGTCACGTGTCACGTGGTGTTGTTTACAAACAAGAGAGCCACGTGGTGTTGTTTACAAACAAACCCTAAGTAGGTCACGTTACCCTAGTTACCAGAATGCCGGCTTCTGATTGGCTGAGCCTAAGTAGGTCATGTGACGTAAGTAGGTCACGTTACCATGGTTACCAGAATGCCGGCCTCTGATTGGCTGAGAGCTTCTAAGTTGGTCACCCAGAATGCACCACTAATCCCCTAAGTAGGTCACTTCCGGTCACGTGACCAAATGGAGGCCTCTGATTGGCTGCAGGTCGATTGAGTAATAAACAGTACTTAACTATAGTCCCGTTCCGATACATACTATACTACTAATCCCGTATGTGTATCTATGTTATGACGTCACAGAGGGAATTCCCTGGGGGTTCCCTGGAATGTAGACTGGTTTTTGTATATTTTAACAATTAGGGCAGGTGAGTCCCACATTTGTAACCCATATGCAGCAGAATTTATGCCAATCCCGTATGCACATACGGTCGTGATACGGAGGGGGGAAAAACACTGTTTTTGGGCTTCCCAATACGGGTCCCGTATACGGTCCGTATTTTGTGTCCATATTGGTCCCGTATTGGACCAATGGGGAAAAACGCCCTCCTGGGGTATGGTCTGATCTTTTGGCTACTGTAGAGTGTTGAAGGAAAGTTCAGGTGCCTTTTTCTCTACTTTTTGAATGTTTTATGAGGTTATACTGACAGAAAACCTGAATGGACATGTTCTGTTCTATTTCTTGTATTATTTTCTTTGATGTACACCTTCTTGCAGTTGATTAAAGTTTTAAAAAACCATAGCAGAATTCTTTTCATGAAAATGCTGTCTCTTCTTGCTAGATCGTCTTTGCTAGAGTATTTTTATTGTTGTTGTTGTGAATACAATGGACTTCTGAGAAAAAGTCTGATAGGGAGAAGGATAGTCAAAAGAGGGGCTTAGCATAATAATTCAAGTAAAAATTGGGAGAAGAATCGACCAAATTTGAAGAAAGTACATATTTTTATCTAACCCCTTTTGGTTTATCTGCTCCTGGTCAGCACATGAGCCTTATTCAGTTTGTCCGTACCAGCGATGAACTAAAGCTAAAATATACTTATTATTTTGACTCACAAGACTAAGTGAGGGCTTGTAGCCTTAAGTGGCTGGGAAAGGGTTAGTGCCTAGTCCTGTACATGCTCCAGTGCCTATCTCATGGAATGTTGGAGTGATCCTGCATGTAGCACTGACAGCTCCTTAGACATGTTTGTCATACCTAAGTTAATGGACACAAATATGTACATTAAGTGTTCTTATGAGAAAAATGAGTGGTAAGAGTAGTTTTGGGTTAAACAAAACAGATGGTCTTTTCCCGCTTCACCATGAAGGATAACTCAGTAGCAGACCAACCTGCCATATATATATTGAAAAAAAAGACTATAATTAGTGAATTAGTCAAGTATAAAAAGTATTTCATAATAAGAGTAATTTAAACGCTGACTGATAAACACCTCTATGATGTAACACATATTTACATTACTTTACAGGTTGATGGTCAGCGACTAACGAAGCAAACTAGAAGATAATCAAGCAGATCTAGCTTGGTAGCTTCATGGCATGTTGCAGCACTGTCAGAAATCTACTACACGTGACTGTGACAGCCTATCCCCCACACTACACGTGACTGTGACAGCCTATCCCCCACACTACACTGTCCTGTTACAGCCTATCCCCCACACTACACCTGACTGTTACAGCCTATCCCCCACACTACACCTGACTGTTACAGCCTATCCCCCACACTACACCTGACTGTTACAGCCTATCCCCCACACTACACCTGACTGTTACAGCCTATGACACACTACATGTGACTGTCCTGTAGCTCTTGTAGGAACAGCGCATCATACAGCAACACAATGGGATCTATACTGACCTCATGGTTTGGCTGGTACAAACCAGTACCAGGTTGGTCAACTATGAGTGACGCCATATCTTATGGTCAACGGGTGGAAACACTGAAAAGTATTATGAGCTGTAAGAACACTGAACTTCTGGCATTGATACTCCAGACTGGTTGGAATGTGAATGAGACATATAATGAGACATATCCATCTATCTTCTCCTTGGGATGTGTATTTAGGAGAACAACGGCTTTACATGAAGCAGCTTCCATAGGCTGGGTGCAAGGGGTGCGGATGCTGCTTGATGCAGGGGCTAAAGGTAAAATGGCTGATGTGGCAGGGACCGTCATGACACGGGCACTTTGCTGCCCGACATGTCCTGCCGAACTTATTGAGTTGTTGCTGAAACATGGGGAAGATCCTAACTACCATGATGACAATGCATCGCCGCTAGGACTAGCTCTTCTACAACCAGACATGGCACGTGACCTCAAGCAAAGGATTGTTCAACTCCTATTGGAAAAAGGGGCAAATCCAAATTCAATATTAGGACTGCAAAGTGATGAATTTAGTCCTCTGAGCACAGGGGCATTAGTTGCTCTTTATCGATCCCCTACAACTGGTCTGACTTTAAATGACCTGCGTGATAACTTGAATGAAGTTGAAAACAAGAATGCAGCACTTTTCAAAATTCTTGTACAGTTCGGAGCAAATATGAATTGCATTGATGAAAGCTCACTAACCTGGAATTGTTTTTTTCATAAGTACCTTGACGTTTTCTTTGAGTTTGGAGGAAATCTTAACCTGACATATGGAGATCTTGGAATAGTCTTACAGCACTCCATTAGAAGTAATGGCCAGAGTAACATTGTGCGGTGGCTCGTCCGGCATGGGGCAGCATTACCCGTTCTGGTAACTGTACTTCACAATGCCTGGCATGGTGTCCTCATAGATACGCCCCTGGTTCTGCTGCAGACAGGGATGAGGGTTGCACAACGAACAGCTCAACAACTGATGGAAATTCAAATAGCTATGTGTGATTTTCTAGAGAATCAAGAAGGAATGTTCGGGCTCCTTGTGCATGACGTTGAAGCCATCTGGGGTAAACTGTGTTGGGAGGAGTATCGGAGGAAGCAGCCAAACCTGATGAAGCACACCTTCCCTGAGCTGCTGAAGAGGCAGCTCCCCGACCTGCAGGAGTTCAGTGATGAGTCCCTGCACCGGTACCCAGATGCCCAATATGCCCAAGATCCCAGGCTACGCTGTGAGTTTGCCCTACACCAGATTCAGACAGTGCTTGAGTTCTTGAGTCAGCCCCAGTCCCTGCAGTGGCACTGCCGCCGCTGTGTGCGGGAGAACCTTGTGTCCCTGCAGCCATCTGTCATCAAGACTCTCCTCATCTCAGCAATCCTGAAACGCTACATACTGTGTCATGAAGTATAACATTTAAAATGAGAATTGGTCGTAATCAGTTGGAATATCGTATTGAGGTATATGTGAGTGACAGATGCACTGCATATCTATGTTAGTCTCTAGAAAATATCAATGGAATCTCTATAGAAATAAGTCAGTGAAGTTTGACCTACTTCATCATTGTTTACAACACCTATGCCTGCAATTAAACAGCAGCGGTTTCTCCTTGTTTTAATCTAAGATACTCTGTAATCTGGTGATGGTTTTACCAATGAATCTTAACGTGATTGCACAAGCGTTGTTCAAATGTATATATAAGGAAAATGAAATTATATGTTAAACGCTGCTACATTGTAGAAACATAATGTGCTGTATCACAGTGGCCCTTATATAAGCTACTATTTTAGTACTCGCAATGCTTATACAAAACTGAGTCCAGTGCTATATTGAGACTGTACTGTTTACATGTACATGTATTAATTTACAACCTATGATAATGTAGGGGTTTCATATGCGTATAACTCGAACACAGGTTCCAAATTCGGTTTGAATGCAACAGGTTTTTATTCTATCACAGCCTCAAAAGTACACGAAGGTTTATACTCGGTTCACTTGGTCTTTCAACCATTCGAAGACACACAGGATTCTATCGATAGTTCGAAGCATTAGCAATACCGGACAGTCAAGCCCTGTGCCAGCATGGCTGGTGCAGGAGCCATAATGTGGGAGGGGTGTAGGTGCCCCTGTCAAAGCGAAGGTACGAAGGTGTGGGTCAGAGCTCGTCCTGGGACGAACTCCCTGAGGTAGCCAACCTCGGCCTCTTATATACCCTGAGCGCGGACCAAGCAGTGTCGACGTGGCACTCCTCCGTAGCGCCGTCTGGAGTGCCCTGCTTGGCTCCGCTACCGGATAACCGAAAGGACATGGCTTAGGTGTTGCCACCTAGTGTCCGTTGGAGGCACTTGCCGCTCTGACTCCACGGACCTTATATGTACACGTATTATTCGTGCCCCTACATCAATAAGCTATTTGGTGCTGGTCTGTCAACACCAACTCATCATTATAATGCTACTCAATTTGTAAAGTATGTATGGCTATTATACCAATGTCAAAAATATACGATTGATAAATGGTGAATTGTTACCTAATTTATCAGATCATAATTTTGATAAATTTTCTATAGAATATGTGACCTGAAAAAAGACAACTGGAAAACTTAGCATCGTGCTTGTCAGCCTGGTGTTAATGGCCCTGCTGGTCTGTCACCTTTCTATGCACAGCCAAGTAGTACCTCTCTAAGTACAATGAGCCGCTGTGTCCAAGAACCTCAAAGCTCACTAGCAAAATCAACCTTGTGGAGAAAAAAAGGGTCAATTATAATATTTTGAAATCATTAATAATTTAATGAAAATCTGTTTTAAGAAACCAATTAATAAAGGTATTCAGTAAGCCATCTATTCCATGCTGTTTATACCCACCACCCCCCCCCCCCTCTATAGCCTGTATAGGACACAGGCCTGGTAAGGCTAGGGATGACCTAGATTAGCTGCCTCCTCAGTCATGATTACTGCAGGTACCTCTGGGTTTCTCAGGGAAGTAATCACTGAGTCCTATATGATGGAGACCTGTGAATTATTGATGTAGTTCCGAGCCTCCTCTGACTGGGATACTTACCACTGGGAAGTCTTACACCAAGGTTTTCCTGTTCAATATAATATGAAACATTAAACAAGTAGCAAACTAAGAGCATCTTCTATATAATGAATCATTATTCTACATAAACAGTTGTACAGTAACTACAGTGTAATATTGCCTAGCTGGGAAGAAGGTTGGAGTGTGAGATCAAAGTGAGACCTACTGTATAGGGAGAACTGGTTTTAACACTGTAGTAATATCACATTATGTAGCTGATGTTCAAGGACTGACCCGAATGTCCATGAGAGGCAATATTACATCTTGTGATGTCAGCTTCTGTTTTACTTCTACCCTGAGGTAGTCTGCACGACGTGTTGTTTTCCTAAAACCCATGTTATGTAACGTGGGCAGTATTCCTTTACATGAAACACACATGTAACCTGATTCGTGTTTTTATGTCAATATGCACTCAGTACCAGGAGCCTTTACGGCATCTCATGCATGTCTTTTATGATGCAGATTTTGCATGCCCAACACCTTCTTGTGGTGGGTTCTGTGTGTGACACCTCAGATTTAACAACTGTGTCAGTAATATCATATAAACATAGAATGATTTTTCTTTTTGTTTTTTAGTGTACATAATGATCAGTTCTTACAGTATAAACTGTTTGAATAACAAAGAAAGACAGACTAGATTGTAGCATATTAAACAATTTTTAAGTTTATCATTATGAATATCAATTATTATCATACCATGGTGATAACAATGACACCATCTAGAAGAACTAAAATACAAAAGTTTTCATGCAACTTCCTGATAACATATCTAAAGATCTGTCTGCTCATCAACATTTACTGTGTTTTCTCATCCAATTATAATAAGTTAAGCATTCACAGTCTGGAAAATCAAGAAAGTAAAGATAACTTCACAGACTTGCTGATAACTTACTTTACTGACCATATCTTTATCATCATATTTTCTACTTCTTCATCAATGTCACCCTTTCTGAGATGTCCATCCTTCTGCCTGTTGGCTAGGTAAAGCTTATTAATGAATGATGCTGACAGAATGTCAACATTCTATGTCACATAAAAAAGGTAGCCCAGGCAGCCATTTTCCGCCCTCACAACATTGATGTCAAAAGTTCATTCAAAGGACCAATCAGAGTTGTCACCTCTTTTCCCGGCTGCTTGTAGACAGCTGGTAATAGAGCAGAACACATCTCTTTGATCTAGAATTTTAATCTTAATATGGATAGATACTTTTGAATAACCCATCTTAATGTCATTTCCTTCAGATATTTCTTAAATGACCCATTTGGTATTTTTGCCAAGATACCATCTATCAAAGGTCACTGGCAACATCTTATCTATTATATATATTTAAAGAATCTGACATAAATTGATCCCTGAGATTTATCTACCTTCCCCTGGCAATATGTTGGGAATAAAGATGACAAGTCAAATGGTTTGGTCCAATTTGAGGTTAGACACTGACAGCTCTCAATCATAGACCACAGACAGAATCCACACAGGGTGGCTGAAAACTCCAGTTACAGAATCCATATACAGACAGTAAATAGAATATCTATCCATCATATTTCTGATCCCAGTACCATGAATCGAATTCTGTTTTATACTATAATCTAAAAGAGACTCAATCTCTAATGATTTGACACTAGCACTCTTTGATTATGAACCACAGAGTGCATCAGTGTTGTTAACCAATATCCTTCTTGTGCAAGATATATCTTAACACATTAGTGGCCCTCCCAGTAGAAAATGAAAAACCCCATGGAAAACCAGTTATATTCTGGCTGCACAGCTTACAATAAAAACACAAACACATTATGTTACTTACATCATACAGTATGGATGGTGGCCTTGTGAAGGTGCTCCAGCCTCATAAAGTACAGCATTAAATATACACTATATACCAGTGTACATACACTATGGATGGTGGCCTTGTCTAGGTGCTCCAGCCTCATAAAGAACAGCATTAAATATACATTATATTGGCTCACATCACATGAGACGGGAACTAGCGGATATATAATACAAACAGGCTGCAGGGAGGCACCTACACTGTGGGTACAGCACCACACTACTGCACTTACTGCTCCCTATACTCTCACACATCTAGACTCATATTCACACTTATACAGGTCAGCCTGTTCAACATTTATAGAAACCATGGTGAGAATTAAGTCATGATGGTGAAGCAGGTTCCTGTGCTAAGGAAAGCACTTGACGGACAGTGTAATAGCGTGATAGCTCTCTTACAGATAAGCATTTTTACTGTCTAATTATGAGTTGGGAGTTGTAAGTATAATTTTTGGTACACTTATACATGAATGTGTAGTGAACCTCTAAAAAGAAATCTTTTTCTTGACAAAACTGACACCGATGGACGGCTATGTTTACTAGGTAGGCCCAAATCCAGGTCATGGAAAATGCAGGTGAGACTGTTACACCGAGTACAGAAGTGAAAGTGACAGGTATAACTTGCTAAATAACACTGCAGTCACACCTGGCAGGAGCTAGCACATTTATAATACAGACAGGCTGCAGTGAGGCCTCTACAGTGTAGGTACAGCCCAACAGTGCTGTACTTGTGCCCTATACTCTCACACATCTAGGCTTTGATTCACACGAATATAGGCCAGCCTGGTTACTGCATTCAACATTCAAAGACTATCCAATCTATAATACAAGACATATCTCTCTGGTTTAATTATGCTTAATTGGGATCTATTTTAGGAGGCACATGTTAACGATTCATAATCATGGTGGAACTGTGCGACGTTAAGGAAGATTGCCTTTTTAAGAAAACCTCTGATATTGCATTCTACCAGCAACAAGGATGACAGCTTGTATTTGTTAGGGGGGGAGGAGCAGACTAATCTAAATCTGAATTCCAATAAAATGATGGTCTTATCTATGATTATTAATCTTGTTGGTAATTGGCTGCTGGCAGTAAAAAAAGAGTCTTCATACAAACGCTGCATGAACTATCAACAAGCTAAGTGCAGCTAGTTGGCTGTCTGTCCCCCAGTACCAATACAAAAATCAAGTGGCTGATAACACAGATTTCATTGTCAACCATTGTGTTATTCTACAGTAGTTATAACTAAGTCTTGAAGGACTCAGCATGGGTTACACCAATGTCACATCCAGGACAGGCTGATACTCAATGAAAAAGGAAACTGCTGCCTACTATTGCTCGTACAGTGGTCTAAGCTGGTATTGCTCGTACAGTGGTCTAAGCTGGTATTGCTCGTACAGTGGTCTAAGCTGGTGTTAGTGAGAGTTGGCAGGTGCTAGTGAAGGCTGTATCCGTGCCCTCCATTCGACACGCAGGTCACCCTCTCTCAGAGACACACAACAGGTTACCTCAACACAAAGCTCTGAGCACCACTTGTGTATCAATGTGGCATGCAAAAGGGAAATGGTGAGAGATGTAGGATGAGGGCAGGAGCTGTAGGAAATGGGGAAGGGAACCAAAGAGAAATTGAATATATTTTATAAGAAATGATAACATAAACAAACATAAAATCTGATCGGTCTTTTCATGTCAGTACTTGATATCTCCATCTACGGTGCTACCTTTCTTGCCATGTTCTTATGGCCATTGTAATGCAGATGTAGCATATGCAGCACTCCAGGGTACATTTTTCATGAAAGAGGCCTTAGATTTGTCAACAGAGGTTTCAAATCCCTAAACGATGTTCTGATGGAAACATTTCTTATCCTAAGGGCTATAAAACAAAGTTATTATTTCACTGTGCTTTTCTAAAACATATTACAATTGGTCTTTCAAAATTTCAAAATTCAAATAAATCAATAAAGACGACCAATTGTCAACACTCTTTACCAGATTTAAAAGAAAAGCCCGGCAACTGGTTTCTGTCCCCACAAAACATGTGTCATTATGTAATGTTTTATTCCTGTGTTGATCCACCCTCACTGTGTATCCAGTATTCCGTTATCATTCCAATAGATTCACACATGGCCTTCCTTTGAGACCGTCAGCTGCATTACCTACCAGCTGATGGTCACTTACATAATGTAGGTTATCTGTATATCAAGGTCGACACCTGTGTTTTAAACCCTTTCATATGATATGTCTTAGTTTCTATTAATGGTTTCTTTATTCAATCCATCGAACCTTTCGAGTCTTCCACTAATATTGAAATCCTTGTTAAGAATAAAGAAAATTGCCTCATAACCTCTTGGTTTTTCTATACTATTGTACTTAACGCTTAGACCCATATATTTCTGAGTTGAAGGCCTTGGGGTCATTTTATACTGTCATGAAATAAGAAACATACTTGAATTCCTGTCACTCTCCACATCAAAGAAAACACCACAGTGTAAATACAAACTATGGCTGGTTTGTATGGGATCTGCTGCGTTGTAATGGACTGAATTAACAGTACATCATGCTGGAAGATCCACATCAGAAGCTTCAGGACATGATATGAAAATACTGTGTTCACAGTGCATAAGGACGGTTTTCTTCAGATTTGTTTTAACCCATTAGCACTCACACTAAATGTGAACCAGCAGAAACAGTCCTGTGCCATGTACATATAATACTGTAATCTGTAGCCCCACCAAAGCTTTTCTTTTTCAAAAGTACTAAGATTTTGTTTGGGATTTATTTTCAGACATGGCATTACAAATAGGTCCAAAGTTCCCTTCTGTGATATCTTCCTGCTTCTTCCTTATACTCAAAGCTTGCCTACCCCTGTAGCAGCTGTATGCCAAGCTGCAGGGTTCTCTGGTGTGTGTGAGTAGCAGGTGTTTGTGTGGAGGTCATGGAGGCAGCTGTCATGAAGACCTGACAGCTCCCGTTAACACCAGCTGAGGCCACCTGGTACCATAATACTAAGTAAACGGCAGTCGGGGCTATAGTTGAGAGAATCTACTTGACCCAGGAGTTGACTATGGGGAGGATACTAACTGTATTAAGTTTTATTAAGCCCTATATAGGAAATGAACCCGCCATCATTGGTTGGCATGGGACCCATACATAATGGAGTAAGTTGTCATAAAGGTAATATATGGGATTTATAAGATTAAGTGTACAGCTTCCAATAGCTGAGTACCAGTCCCACTGTCTCCAATCCCTGATTCTGAAGTTGTTAGGTCAGAGGACCCAATTTACTGATTTCTAAGTTAACACTGTCTTCTAATATAGCACTGGCTGAGGTATGACCAGCTGAATGAACATGATCTACACTGTATTAAACATATCTGTATGATTCAGAGTTTAGGAGAGGCTTTATCCTTCCTTCATTGGTAGTGGGACCTTTAATCGTGCAAGGGTTCTGTAGTTATGATTTTGTCTTTATTAGGATAGAGCTATTAAACTCCCTCTCATAATTAAGCTGTCAAAACGTCAATCTGTAAGAGGGCTATGAACACACTTTCTAAGCGGTATTTTGTAATTTTAGACCACTATAAAAGGGATCTCACATTGATGAATAGTAATAATTTGTGTTTTGAAATGAGATTGCAATACTGTACCATCAAAATAATGCATGTGGTTTAAACAAAGCTGTGTTTTGCATAAAACAATGGGATATGGGTCTCCTGATTATCTTCAAGCACAAACTATGTATAATGCCTTGAAAACGAAGCTGTCTTGTACAAACACCACTGGATAATAGGGTCTCCTAGCGTTGAAGAGGGCCCCAGTGCAGGTTAACACCAATACAATGACTGCAGTACCGTGGAGCTTCAATATAGTTGGCTCGTATTATATATGTGCTAGCTGCTCTCCCATGTTAGTAGGGTCCCTTGGCCAAAAAAATCGTTACCGGAGTGACAAAAGCGCCAAATTTCTCATAGGTGTTCATTTGGTTATAAAGATTCATTTTAGCCTAGGTTGCATCTTCAAAACAAATCGGTAACCATGGAAACAGCCAAAGTCCAAGATGGCCGCCAAATTGACCAAAAACCCATTTCCGATAGCATAAATATTGTCCCTATACAAATTTGAACCATGCCTATCCCCCCTAAATTGGTTCCTGGGACCATATGGTATTATTAATTGGTTGCTAAGTTGAGCGGTTGCTTAGCAACAGCCATTCTAAATATGTATTTCCTTAGTTACACAGACTTAATGCTTACTTAGCTTAATTTCAATGATATCTACCCCCCCCCTAAATTGGCCCCTAGGATTTTAACAGTGTTATTTATTAGTTGCTAGGGCCACTGGTAGCTTAGCAACAGCCATTCTAATTGTTTATTTGCATAGCAACACACGGTTTGCAGGTATTTAGCTCAATTTCAATGGGCCTTCCAACATAGTGTAATTTTTATGCTATGCAATATGAGGCTGGATGACCTGACCAGGGCCACCATCAATATTATATGTGCACAAGCAGCTAGTCCCCTCTGATATTGTGTACTTTGTACAGGGGGCAAATGTATATATTTATATAGATAGATAGATAGATAGATAGATAAAGATGATTTATAAGACTTATAAAATGGTTGATTATCAAAGACAAAGTGACAGCTTTACTCTTAACATTTAAACAACACTGATCTGATATATTCATCAAAGATTATTGCCAAAGTTTTAGCACTAAAGTCAAATCATCGTAGAAAATGTACAGTGGTACATATAGGCTTAATGGAAAGCGCAAGACAGTCTTCTTTGAATCTAAAGGAAAAAGAACGGTTCCCGATAATCAAGTGAAAGGTGTTATTGAGATGAAATCGGGGAACCTCTGGGTTTCTGTTTATGAAATGTACCATAGATCACCATGTTTGTACTAAGGCTGTGTGCAGCCAGGAGGGAATTTCTGATAAGTCATTTAAATAAACTGCTGAAGTCAATATTGTGGGGAGGAAGATGGCTGCCAGGCAACCTTTTTGTATCTGACAGCGAGCGGTGATATTTGAACAGTTGACTTTAGCCATTGATGGGATTTATGAGCCGACAGGCAGAAATCTGGAGCTATTTTAACAAGATGAGGACACACAGTGACTGTTGATAAGGACCTGTAAAATGGAAAGTCTCTTAAGACTTTTAATTCTTAGTAATTCACTAAGCTATAGAGGAAATGAACATTATATTGTACTAGGCTTTACTCATAGCAATGATCTCCAAATGTCTTGGCACAATCTTCCATATTCTAAGGCCTCTCACAGAAAGCCAATAAAACCCTGAAAGTGATGCCAAAGTGATATCTGCATTGTAATGGCATTTAAAGGAAGCTCCTGGTGCTGCAGCTGTGCAGAACATGTACTGATATGGACAGACAGACCAGCAACAAATAGTCTAGTGAATTAAGGGAAATATACTTTATTTCTGGATAAAAGTACCAAAGTTGGTTTATAGGTAGATAAATATGTGTTATTGAATATTTTTCCTTGCTCCAAGAAAAAAGTGTCCTGCAACACCATTTTTGGGTCATTTTCCTGAAAAAAGTGAAATATGACAAAGATAATTTTATAAGTTAATCTTTTGCAGGTTTCTAGTGTTGAGACCTAATAATATTGCTACAATAGACATTAATTGTCATAAATATGAAACAATTAGCCCCCCAAAAATGCAATATGAGCTCAAAATTAAAGCTGAAAGGCAAAACCAATTGTGACTTTAAGCTTTCATTTTAGTTGTTTTCACAGGCAGTCAATTGTACTTTTTTTAACCTCTCATTTATTATAAGGGTAATTCTAAGTGTTTCCATGTATGTTATACTTATAGGTGGTAGTAGTAGGATAGTTTTGATTTGATCATTCAAGACGGATTGCGTATTGGAGCAGAACACTGCAAGCGAAGCCCCGTGGCCACCGCAAATGAAGCACAGGGGTCACACTTGGGGGATTTGGGGGCATGCCCTCTTAACCCCTTCCACGCGGTAAGCCAATATATTGCACAAAATTGCATTGAGTTACAGGAAATCCAGTGTTGAAGGGGTTAAGAATTTTTTTTATTATATAACCTTGACATGGTGGTTTCATATGAATTTGGTACACAATTAATCACAAGTCTGATCTATATATAGCCTTTATCATTTTGTTTGGGATTTGTTTTTGAGGGAGAGATTCTTTGGAAAAGTTACTTTTGTCACCTGAAGGCATGTCTCCCCCACCTGCAAAATATTTTGAACACATTGAGAGGGAGGGAGTGACATTGAGAGGAAAGGAGGGGTGGGGTTGGAGAGCTTAACTGAGCATATGGACCTTTTATAGAAACCATAAGGTCACACATATATAGTTGCAAGCAGGGTACAGTCAGCTTGGCACCCCCGGGAAAATATTGAAATCTAGAGGCCAAATGGTTCATTTTGGTGGGTTCTCAGAGCTGTACAGATTCATTTGCAGCCACTAGTCAGGGGTCGTTCTAGTTGGATTTCTGTTTTTTTTCAAAAAGGAAGAGATTGATTCCCGACTCTTGTCTTGCATCCCATTTCCTAACTGTCCTTTTTTCTAACGATTCCCTTTTCCCTCCAACTGCTTCCATCTTCTCAAGCTTGAGTAGGCAACACATGGGTCTTAGAGGGAGGGGAAGCCACAGGATTAGGCCAGGGCATGGAAGGGGACCTGGAGGGGAGCAGAGTGGACATGGGATGGAAGGTGAGAGTCAGGGAAATTGGAAGGTGTATATGGTATACCTTGTCTGGCATATCCTGGTGAGCCCCCTGACTGTGAGGGCATTAGTACCTTTATTAGTGTTAAGTTTGACACCTACAAGAGGAGGACAGCCTCATCTCTTTGGTGGTGTCATTATGGGCCATAAAGATTGGGGAGAGGAGGGGGAATTTCATTAACACTGCAATTGAATACACAGGAGGAAGGGGTTCATGAAGTGAGAAGCTTGGTTTATTTGAGGTCTCAATTCAACCATTGACCACAGGTATAAGATTTCCACAGAGAACTCTTAGCCAGCTTTTTGTTGGCCTCACCAGGTTCCCCCAGACAAGGTAAAGGGAAGGGATCACATCCCCGCTCCATCCTCAACACATCCCTCAGCCCGCAGCATGTCCCCCAGACCTGAAAAGAGGAATGGGGAGGAGTGGGGCCCCAGGAGGAGGAGTGGAAGCTCAGGATGTCCATTTTGTAATCAAATAATCTTTTACACAAATCCAATTACCAGCAGTCCTGTTCAATCATAGTAACTTATATACAACCGGAAGCCCTGAGGACTCATGGGGGTCCAGGCAGAGGGGTGGAAGCCGGTAGCGTGGGGCTCAGTAGGAGGGATGGGAGCCTGAGGGGTGGGGGTCCAGAAGGACCCCATGTCCCAGGGCTTTGCTTTGTGGCAGGGCCAGAAGGAGGGACAAGGCCTCGCCCCAGGGAGAATTTGGAATTAAAGCTGGTGTCAGGATCTATATAAAATATAGCAAATATTTCTGCACTTTTTGTCAGAACTGAAAATCGTATAAATACATTATATCCCAAAATAAATGTAGAACCCTTGCAGCAAAGATTATTTAGAGAAGAATATTCTACTTTTAAAAGTACTCTAGTGCATTTTATAGCCTATTTGTCACTCTTTTGCTATCCCTGTGCCCCTGGTGGTTAAAACAAGGACTAACCCCCCCCCCCCCTTAATGACTTTTTCACCACCTGCTCACATATCTATGCATTGCCCCCCCTCCAGGAAAGATTTCCCATCTACTTCCCTGAAATACTGTTTGTTAATTAATTGCCAGTTTTCCCATCTTTTTTTTCTCCTTCCCCTTTTCCTCCATCATCTTTCTTCTCCTCTCTCTCTTTTTTTGTGGGGGGGGGGGGCAAGGCCTGTTGCCCCCCCCCCCTCCCCTGGATCGGCCATGGGCGGGGGGGGGGGGGGCACCAATTATCTTGCAGTATCCAACTCGGCCTGTCAGGTGCAGGTGGCTCGGGCAATCTCTTGTAATTTTACTGCTGCTGTTTCCTTACCAGTTCAATATGCACATTTATCTGACATTTCTTGTCATCCCAAAAAATATAGGGGCTCCATGATAATGTTCCTGGTATATTATATTTCATTCTGGTTTAGGGCTTTGTTCAAATCCAATAAACAACTAAATGAACCTGAAATATTTTGGTTGATGTGATCTGACAGTCATCTTTATGAAGGGCAGCCATCTTGAATTTTTAATGCATTGATTTAGATTTGAACATTAACCTACATATATAGTTACCAGTTCAGCATCTTTTACAGTTTCAGTCCTAAATATTTCTATAAAAGTTCTTAAAATTAAGATTTCCTCTTTATTTTATTGATTTTGGTAACCACATTTTAAAACGGCTGAAAAATGGGTATAGCATGGAAATTTCTTTTGGAGCAAGGAAAAAAGTGAAAGTTCTTGGTTCAAACCATGTGCAAAAAGAAATTGGCACTTTTATCCAACAATAAAGTATAATGCCAATTCGTTCCCTTAATTCACTAGACTAAAAGCAAGTGCAGAATGATAGTTTGTAAAGCCAAAAAACTCATATAATTTCAAACTAGACTCTAAAGGTGTAAAGAAAAATGCTTTGACAGTGCCTGTCATTTGCAGGAGTCAATTGTGGTCTTCTTTGAAACAAGGTCACTGTCAGTGTTTGACCCTTTTAATGTAGTTAGTTGTAATTTGAAGCTGGTCTTCCTAGGGCGATGCCTTTCATGTTCCCTTAAACTAATGCCTTCTTCATTTAAAATTACCTCAGAATTTGCATGTTAATATTGAATACTTTTTTATGTATCTTATCTGTATTGTATCTTTATTAGTTTCTTATGTATAATACACTATGCAGATTAGATTGCTGAGCTCCACCCCATGAATATACTGAATGCAGCTCTAGCAGCCTTTGTCACAGCACATAATGTGTTACCAGCCCCTCTTTTTTTAAGAGACTAAATACTTTATTCTTCTGTAACCAGCCCTGTATAGTGTAGCCAACAGTGAAAGGGAGGATGCCTTGTATTTCTATAATCCCAAGTCCTCTTTCGTATCCGGAAATATGACAATCAACAAAGTAAGAAGAGGAATATTTAATTGAAGTGCTAGTTTCCCATCTTTCCATTCATTTACCTTTCGAGGTGCTCCAGTTTTTTTTTCAAAAGCAAATTAAATTTTTGTGTGACAACATCATACATTTTGGAAACACCCGCCTATCTAAGGCCTCTTTGAATAACTGGCCAAGGACCAAAGAAGGCTCCCGCTACAAGAGCTCGAAGGTTATGGTGCAGCATTGCATATCAAGCACTGACATAGAGAGATGGATGGGTGATAACAATGACAACATTCAAAAAAAAAAAATACTTCTCATGCGATAACATATCTGACCATGCATATGCTTATCAACATTTTCTGTGTTTCTTCATCCTATACCAATATATTTTGTGCTTCTTCATCAATGTCAGCCTGATACATTAAGGTGCCAGAACCGTCTGGGACAAAACAGATGGTGATCTAAGTGCTGCAAAGAGGCCCAGGGTATGTTGTAGCCATCTGTGCTTCAAACCAATATCTTGTGTTTTTCCTATGAAGCGTTTCCTCTTAGTACCTTTCCCCGGCATACATTTCCTCTGAATTCATCACCATTGCACTTCTTCTCTGTAACTGCAAAAAGAAGAGAACTTAAAAAAAGAGGAATCAGAAAAGCAGCACTAGATAATTATACTTCAATGGAAACCAACCAGGGATCTATTAACCTGTGATGTGGGATCAGCTGTAGATATAATACACTGTCGATTTCTTTCTGTACCTTTTGTAACAAATCACAGAGGAAAGGGGTGCTCAGGATAGTGAGTAGGCAAAGCAGCAAAGGCACCTGACAGTCTGTGATAAAACAGATGAGGATTTAAATGCATGAATAAGAGGTCACAGTCTTTCCAGTTGCTGTCTGCACATTGTATCAATAGCACCATCATCTAAACAGCCTTTCCACTTGGTACAACTTACCCTTATCACTACCCGTCCCTACTGTCAGGGACATGGTGTTTCCTCTCAAATCATTTGCACTCCACTGCCCTCTAGATGTAAAAGAAAATGACAAATAAAAAGAGGAGCATTACATCTCCAAAGCAGCAATAGTAGAGCTTATTGTGGTTCAATACAAATTCTAACAGTGATTTATTTACCTTTGATGATGGATAATGTGTAGCTTTAGTACAGTGTGGGTCTTTATGCTGTGGGTGCATGTTACCCACTGCAAACTGTATGGGAGAGCTTTGAAGCACTAGGTATGATAGTGGACAGAATTAAGTAATTGAGCATGAGCAGTGTTGTAGAAGGCTGTTGTAGAGATCAGTTGCTGCACTTGGAAACATGTTCATTTATGTAGATATTAGGATCAAGAAAAAAATGTGAGTTGGGAGATTGGGAACATAGGCAGTAAATAACTGGCATCTCAGCACTATTAACCTTCACAATGATATTCCTTTCTTGATTCCTCCAACCAATCCTTATCTACTTGCTTTATCCCTCCTTGTATTGAGATAAGCCTTTCTGTCCCCCAAAGTAGTGAGCTATTTTCTGTTATCTCTCCAAAGGTGACCTCATTAATCCTGGTTATCCCGCCGCCATGTCTGCGTCATTCACCTCCTCTTCCTGATTAGGTCCTTTATTGAGGACCTCAGGAAGCTCTTCCACAATGACCCTTAAATACCTGGTGTTAGATTTCTGACAAAGATCTGGATTTCCTGCAGAAAGCTGCCTTTGAATGCTGCAGTAATTAGATCTCCCATGATACAGCAGAAAGGGATGCTGCCCACTAAGTCCCCTGGTGGTGGTTGGGGGAATCAGACCTAGCATGGTTAGAGGTGGTGTGCTGTATGAAGCCTCAAGTTGGGGATGTAGAGAGAGTACCAGTGCTCCTTGTTATTATAATAATGTTGATGTGGTGTGTTATGAAGAAAAAGCCTGGCAATGTGGATGTAGAGACATGTTAGGCATGCAGCATCAAAGCATTACCTATCAAGGAAGACATATATTCTCTTTATATTAGTAGGTGGTGTGTTATAAAGAAATAGGCCTGGCAATCTGGATGTAGAGACTTCTTAGGCATTCAATATCTAGAAAGATGTAAATATATTTACCCCATTTGACTCATAGCTGAGTATTCCATTTTAACATAATATGTCCACTTTCAGGTATGTCATGTTTGGTAATATATTGAAGAAAAAAAGATACATTGCAAAGCAGATACATCAAAATATGTACATCAGTGCAAAGACTGAATAATGTTGCTGGTGATGCCCTATGAGCTAAATATTTTGAAAAGGACACTAATAAAGAAATTGTCTGTCTTTGTCTGGGCAACAAGACATGGTACACATTACGCCACACAGTGTCCCCTACCTGACTCTACCTTCAGGCGCTGTCCTTCTGCACTAGAAAGCCTCTAATCCAATAAGTCTTTCCACAACCAGCCACGGGAAGAAGAACTTTGTCTTTAACAGTGTTGGCTGCTTAGCACTTCTCAGAGGCTAACAGGCTCATAATCTCTCTATTATCAGTTATCACTTGATGCAGCTTGGTCCATGCCATCCTCAGCAAAATATAAGCAAAAATAATGCTGTGGTGTTTTGTTGAATCAATATTTTTCCTTGTTTTTATCATCTGCCATTTTCAATCGTATTCCTATTCTCCTTGATGTGTCTGCCCAGCTGGTAATGGAGAAGCTGTGTTGTAGATTATAAAGAGACTGTGATGAATTTATACAACGCTGCCTGTGTCTCTGAGCACACAAAGCACATCTAGGCAGCCCACCATGCTGTCATTGTCTGCTAGAGTGCTTCCAGGTGTAATTGTATCAGCACAAATAAGAAATATATTTACTGATCAATATTTTGAATTGCTGTTTTTTATTAGTATTTTGATGATATTAAGATGGTCATAGCTAATTATTTCTAATGTGATTTCGTCCTTTCGCCATGATAGTACACCCAGAACCAATTGAGCTATTACATTGAAGCTACAACCAAGTTTTTTATGTAGTGTATATTTATTTCTATACCTGTGTTACCTGCTTTTGTCTGGATGATGCAAAGAGACTGATTATAAAATAGGAAATAGGATTGGGAGGGATCGGATCATGGCCACCATCGGCTGGGATGACATGGCCAAGGTTATGAAAGAAATGTATGGTCTTAGTCAGACACAAGCAGATATAAAGTTTCAGACAGACCAAAAGAACAATGGCAAGCACTACAGTGATTTTTTTTTTTGTAATAATTTGACTTTATTTGACACTTTATGTATTAAACAGTTACATTTGTCCTTCGATTTTGACAATCGGGTATCCCTACAACTTTCTCGAGATGTATATTTAGCATCTTTACATCTTTGACTGTATACTATATACTATAGTATTGGTTGTCTGAGAATAACTTTTTGGTTTAAGCTAGACTTCTGAAAGACTGGGCATGTTATCATCAAAGATGAAATACTAATATTAAAAAAATCATATTGATATTGAATCTGTGAAAGGTACACATGTTCTTTTAAGACCAACAGCTTTGAAACTATGTTAAACACAGTCAATTCTCAATTGCACAATGTATTTGGATTCTAATTTCTTACAGCTTTATCAGATTTAAAAAATGAATAACAGTGGATTCTGTCAGTTGGTGATGTTATTTGTTTGCAGTTGAAGGAATGAACTTGGAATAATTATTAAGAATCTGTTTATATAAAATGCACTCTCCTCAAAATAAACCACAGGGTTATGGCACCTTTTTGATGTTGCCTCTTCTTGATTAAATTGAAGCAGAGTCTTGGAATACTGAAGACAGATACTCAGTCATGATATAGATCATAGCCCTCTGGAATCTTGTAAAATATTCCGACTGAGCAGGCAAATATCATAATATGGCTATGAGTTGGCATAAACTGTTCTGATTCTCACCCGGATGTCCATATGCTGCTCTACCATCCACCTGTGCAGAGCCAAATATTTACACTTTGAGTACAAATAAGCTGCCGTGTCCAAGATACACTCACGTACAGTGGTGTGGGAGCTCTGCCTCAGCCTGTTTGTTCAGTTTTAAGCTGATCTATATCTTGGTCGGCAAAAAAAAAGATTTCTATGTGATGAGCAGGATCAATGCTATTAGACGTGTGCTGATAAAGCTGAATCAATCACTGCCCATACATGATTTTCCCTGGAGGAAGGTAAGGAGCTATATCAGTCCCCTTTTTTCTGTTTATAATCATAAATCTATGTTGGAACAATTATTGTGCCATGCTATACAAATAAAGTGCTTTATTATAGATCTTATCCAGTATTGTTGGCAGTTTAATTCAAGGATCACTGTCCATCTAATGGCTAGCTGCAGGAGTCATCATGAAGCGATTACTAGACAATGTGGCCTGTTGCACAGAAGAAATAGTACAGCATCGAACAATTCTCAAACAATTGGTGCTAATTAAAGGGAGGGGGTAGACGTATGAGGGAAATGGGCATCTCATAGAAGTTAGTCTGTGTGTATATGAACAGTTATAAGATGCACAGTCTAATAATGTATGGTAAGGAGCCATTATGAAATATAAAAATTGGTCTTTAGGGCCCATGACAAACTATTGAGAATAATCACAAAAAGCCAAATAGTTCTATCTGGCTGAGCTAGGACAGCTCTTGATGGGATCCATGCATGACAACTGCACTCTAGTAAAGGTAGATCAGAGCCACCTTTTAAACTTGAGGAGAGGGGTGTCCTAGTAAGAATAGCGATGATACAGTCTTTTCCATTTTATATGAGAGTAGGAATACAGTAAAGCTGCACTGTATCTATTTTATATATTTAAACGTGGTATGCTATCACACAGTGAATGCGATAGGAAATACCTTTTAAAATAATACTGAGCAAGCTATTCTCATTTGGCAGTTGTTTGCCTTGGATGCTACTGAACCCATAAAGGCAGAGTTCTACACAGAAAACACAGATACAGTATGATCTGTATTTACATGACAGCACTTGATGTAACATTACCTTCCTGGGCCACGGGCAGAAGTCTTTCTTGTCACTTCCAGTCCTTCAATTGTAATGCAGATATTGCATGACTGGTACTTTCAGGGTACAGGCTTCATGGCAGAGGCCTTAACAAGGGGGGTTCTTAGATATCTATACTAAAGGTAGCAGTTGTTCCTATGAAAAAAAGAATTGACTTCTCTGAATTAACAAGCATAGTTTGAGCCTATAGATGAGCTGACCTCCAGGTATTGACGTATGCTAAGTAATGCTTGCTTTGTGCATGCTGGTATACCTATGTAGATGTCACACAATCATTCTTGTTCTAAATGCATATTTTGTACACTAGGAGAACTAGGAGCCTTTGTCTTAGATTTCTCTCCAAAAAAATAGATTGCTCTAATCAACAAGCGGATCCTTATCAATAAACTGACCCTACATTGCATGAGATTTCTAGAAATATTTCTGAAAAAAACTATCGAGTTGAAGCCTTCAAACACTTTGCAGAGCCATTTAGTTTTTTTGCCCAAGATACCATCCATCAAAGTTAGCTGACATCACCTCATCCCTTATAACTGGTTCTGCAGGACGGGGAACTGGAACATTGCATGAATCATTTTTAATTGGAGTGGGTTAAAACTCAGACATATATTGATCCCTGTGATTGATCTACTATCCCCTGGTAATCGAATCCAACAGTGAGTCTAATGGCTCTATCCTGTTGATGCAAGAGGACTTTTAATCATACAGTATATAGAAATGCCAGCATTGTTGACTCAAAGAAAAGTAGCCAACTGAAGTGTTTTGATAAAGAATTTTGTTGATAATGGTGGACAAACATAATTCATTCTTTCAAACAAATAAAACATGTGATTCAATTTTATGTCAACAATTTAAGAAAGGAGCAAACTGGTTTACTGGTAAACTTCATTTCATAATGTCCTTTAAGCTCGTTGTGAATAGCCTTCTTCAATGTTGACATCGATAGTCCTAGGTAAAGTCCCAAAAAGAATTTGGTAATAAAAATTGTCTACACTTCCCTACCAAGGGGAGTCTCTAGTTATGTTAAGGAGACGTTTTTATTTAGGGTAGTCACTAGAGAGTGATAAGGTACCCATTGTGTTTACTGTCGGCCCCAATCTATTAATCTGGTATATTCTCAAAATACGTTTTAACCAGTATAAAGGTCGATCCTGATTCTCTTCAGTAACAGTGATCTAGATACGCTCAGAATATTTATGATAAGACACATAGAATACCATGCTGTATTATAAAGCATATAGAAAGAAGTCCAATGTGGAAATTGATTACATCCCCTGCTCTTGACAAAAATCCTTACAATTTGTTATACCCCTTTTACATTCACTGTACAATGGCCCAGTGTCCCTAAATGCACTGTGCTGTAAGTGACCAACTCTGCCACAGACAGGCTTCTTATTCAAAACAGAAAGTGCCTTTGAGTAGGGAAACATAAAAGGCACCTTTAATCTGAGATACAATCAGCGAAGAGAGGAGTTTGAGAATCAAGAAGTCTACTTAAAGTTAAATGAACATGTGCATTATGAACATGCTGGAAAAAATTTATCAACTATCATTCAGTCCCTGAATAGAATACCTGTAATAGGTTTTAATTGTATGGGTGTCTATTGAATTCAGTTAATACAAGTTAAAGGGGTTTCAAATGTGAAAATGAATGTTTTGTAGAGGTCGCGGAAAACTTAGTCATTTGAGCGGCCGGGAATCGAACCACAGACCTCTCGCACCGGTGACAAGCGTGCTAACCGTTATACTACCAACCTGTGTCTGACTACTCTCCGCTCCCTACATTACTGGATTGCAATGACAAGTCCCTTGGACATATAGGGCACGATGCACAATGACTTCCGGTTATGGCACCCCCTGCGGGGAGACACACCCAGACCTCATGCCCCTACAGTTTTATGAAAAAGCCCTCACCGCTTGTGACAAACACTTGAAGATAAATTTTACAGAGACCTTCACATGATGTACACATGATGTGAAGGTCTCTGTTCAAGCTATTGTACTACATGTACTCTCTCTGCAATATCAAAGACACAACGCTCCTTCTTCTCTACTCCAAAGCAAACAAGGTCCCCTGTCACATTGGCATTACCTACAGTGCTTCCTCTGCTTACGTTAATGCTATCCACTGTCACCAGCTCCTCGCCTGTTTGCCTCAAGGTTGCTTCCACTTTGCTTCCACTTCAGCTATACCTGTCAGAAGTGCCACATGAATAGTATGCTGCAGTGTCAATATCACTGAGAGGTCTTGTGACGTCTGTTGCCCTTACCCTGTCCCTACCATATGCCACACACCTCACCATATGCCATACAGGTTTGACACTTGGTTTTGTGTTGAGCTGCTGTGTTGTGGGCAACTGTGAGGTGGGGCTCAGGGCTTTGTGGAGATGTGTGTGTGTGTGAGCAGGTGACCCTGGCATTGTATGGAGGGTACAGATACAGCGGGTGTCACCTGTACATGACAGCTGCCACTGTCACCAGCTGAGGTCCTGCATTCACAGCACACTGTACCAAGTAGCAGGCAGTTGGAGCAATAGTAGAACATGAACAGCAAACATACTGGTCCCTATAGGTTCAGTTGTACTTGAGGATTTTATTTTAAGTCACTTTCAGCTGTTCAAAAAATGCTAGACTTTTTTTAATTTTGAAAGAATTGAGATAAACACTTTTTGACAGATGCCTGCAGAAGTTAAAAATGAATAAATTGGTACAAGGTCATAAGCTGATGTGAACCCTTAATAAAGCTTCTCTCACAGTTTCAGATATCGAAGTCTTAGTTTGATACAATACAATTAGAGATGCACAATTAACAAATAGATGAACAAATGGCAAAATATCAAGTATTAGCACGTACAGAAAATACCCTGCTATCACATTGCTATAGGTGGCGTCCATTCTATAAGAGACAGACTTCAGAAACACACTCAAATGTTTATTTCTGCTGGATACCTTACCAAGATTTTTGATGCAGTAGGAGGTCCGCGAGCGACTCAAGACCTACCAGGCACTTTATCTGTCCCTGAGCTCAGGCCAACTCCAAATGAAGATCAACGATTTAAAAGCTTTCTTAACAGGAATGGCTGCCTGCCTTTTCTGTGTGCACTTATATCAATTACCGTGCCCAGGTCTTGGTGCTTGATATGTGCAGTGACTAATGGCTCTGAGTACTGGTAGGGGAAATGGTGTTTAATTGCATTTCAGGAATTTCCATAGATAGAATATTGCCACGATAGATATAATGAGGGTCCCTTGTCAGCTGATTTAGACTGAGAGCTGTGAAAAGTTTATTCATCTAGAAGAGAGAAAGATTATTCGTATAAACATTTTAGTGTGCCTCTCTTGATGGATTATCAAAAGCACATTACAGAAATATATTTGTGTATTATGGTGAGTAGGTAAGAAGCATGGCAATACGTAAATGTAGAAAAAAGATGAGGATTTAAGTGCTACAGAAAAGCCTCTGCCGTGTCATCACTGTCTACACATTAAAGCAGTATCACTTATCACCCTGGTTGTTCTCTATACAACATTTCTTATCAGTACCACTTAGTACCCTCCCCTTTGGACATCCATAAACATTTACTCTAAGATCATGTCTTTTGCTATACTCTGTTGACAAGATACAGAGATCACTACATTGCATCTCTAAGTCAGCAACAGCAGAGGCTACTATAGATTGTAGATTCAATAAACATCAACCATGGATCTATTTCCTATAATGTGTAGCTATAGTAGTGTGCAGATTTGTCTATGTAAAGAAGCATTGACTATGCTTTAGGAAAAACAAATAAAGGATGACTGAGGATCCTATGTAGGCAAAGAGGCAAGGCAATACTTTAAATAACCAGAAAATAACACAAAAGAGATGAGGATGTAAGTGCTGAAACAAAACACAATGCTCTCTAGCTTTTGTCTGCACTTAGTATCAACAACATCATGTGTTGAGTTTTTTTCTATGAAATAGTATTTTCTCTGAAATAGTATTTCCTCAGAAAACGTCTCTGGTTTATGGCTCTGTCGACATATAAAACACACCCTGACAGAGCAGCCCCTATGCTGCAAAAACAGAGACAGTTATACTTCATTGAAAAATCACAATCTCTTTACCTTTGATGTGGGATAAGGTGTGTTTATAACAGATTGTGGATTGTTTTGCTGATGATGGGTGGAGGTGTATTTCAGTAGAGTCATTGAGTGCAAACTGTACAAAATAGCCTCGGGGGTCATGTTCTTAGTAGATTCTAGACTAGATCGGGTATTTAGTACTCTCAATACCAACAGATTGTTAACATTTTCTTCAGAAAGATTTGTCTCCATTTTGTCACACTCTATATTAATAGTACCAGGGGTGTAGGCGATGTAGCACATGTATAAAAGCAGTATGTCAGCTGGTATCTCAGCAAGAGCGGCCCTAACCTGCAGCTGCTTTCTCACTGCTATTATCTACACTAGATACCTTATCTATCGCTTCTCACTGTATATAGGGAGTAGGGAGTATGTAGGTTATTCCTGCTTCCAAAGCTGCCCTCATTAGTCCTGGTTATCCCCCCCCCCCCTGCCATGTCACGTGTGTGACATTCAGCAGCTTTTCCTAATTAGGTCCTTTATCAGGAATCTCAGGAAGGTCTCCTACAATGGGCTTTAGATGGTTGGTGTCCAGTTTCTGACACTCACCTGGATTATCTGTGTGCATGGAAGCTGCCTCAGGGCGCCGTGGTAACTAGATCTCCCATGATGCAGCAGTAGCAAATGCTGCCACCAGAACCCCTGGTGGTGGTTGGGGGAATCAGACATGTCTTGGTGAGGTTAAATTTGGTGTGGTATATAGAAACTTGTGAGTAAGTTTTGAATGAACAGATTACCAAACAGGTTTCGGTTGTTCAAGAGATTTTTCAGGGACGAGTTGGACACATCTTTACATATTGTGACTGTGTTAGTCTTATAAGGGCTTGTGCATGATTTAAGGTCTATTTCCTGTTTCTCTTAACATCTGAGCAATTTTAGTCATTCAAACTATTACTTATAAAAAACTCTTTTTACATTATCTAAACAAGCCCCTAATATGATTAGTCTTCACACCAACAGCCACTTTGTGCTCACCAGCACTGCCTACTTGGCACTTCCAGCCGAGTCATAAGCTTTATTCATGCCATTATAGTCAAAATAATTTAGCTTTGTCTCTGTTTCAATTCTTATTGTAGATTATTTTGTGTTATGTAGTATATTGATTTTGTAGATTAATATGTGGGGACTTTGTGATGCATTCATGGAACAATAACCGAAAACGGCACGGCGGTTGCATACGAGTGCTTTTAGCCAACGAGTGTACGCCAACGAGTGTACACTCGTCGGCTTATGAAGCCGACTCGTGGGTACCGTGGCGTACACGAGTTGGCTAAAAGCACGAGTATGCAACTGCGTGTCGTTTTGGATTTATTATACCGTCTGTAGTCATTAATTTCGCCGAAAAATGAACAAAAACCACTATTTACTTAGCTGAAATCAACAAAGCGTCGCCATTTTGCCGGAAGCTCAAGAAGACAGGGCGGAAACGAGGCTCCACCACATCACATCCTCAATACCCATGCGCGAAGGGTTAACCGTTTGTCCATGGCGTGTCTTCGTCATTCTTTCGCATTGTAACTCTAGAAACTGGCACCCCTCCTCATCCCTACCCACTACTACATCCCCCCACTTGAGTTGCCTGGCTTCATGGCATCCACGGAACCCAAAGGCTGACCCCATGTAAAAGAACAGGGTGTCCTGTAGGGATCTTGCATTTGCCCCACCAAATAGACCTGTAGCCCATAATTTGTCGATGTGATTTTCTGTGACAGCATCAGAGCGATTAGGCTTATTTCCCTTTCCCTGCCCTTTCAATTCCTTCCTTCGCCCTTGTAGAACAGCCCGGCTGGAGTGAAACATTTCATCTGTTAAGATGCAGAAGGTGTAATTCTTCTCCTTCAGGTGCCTGGAAATATATTAAAATCACAAAAAAATATTAGGGCCTTCCTTTTTCAATTTTACATAACGAAATCCAATTTTTCCCATATTTTTATGTGGTTTTATGACATTTTTACGCTTCTTTAGACAATTTTTAAAAAAATTTAAATTAATTATTAAAAAATTCAATTTCAAAAATTACATTACCTGTCTATGGCTCTGTGTATGCTGGTCAAGGTATTTGGCTCAAATTGCTTTCCATCCGCCCTCTTTGTGGTTAGCAGATAATTCGCCAGGTAGTTACTCAGGGTTCCAGGATCTAACGTATGCATGGGACGTGCATCCAGGTGTGTAGTAAGCATATACTGCCTGAACTTCTTTACAACCTGCAAAAAAAAGGTGGAAGTGGTTAAAAAGTGACATTTAATTTTTTTCAGACATTTTTGGCAATTTTTTTGACATTTTTTACGCTTCTTTAGACACTTTTCTATACTTTTTTACACATTTTATTTTTTTTAAATATATTTTTTGGGGACTTCTTTAAAAAAAAAAAATCTTACCTGCTCAGTCCTCCTCACAGTATTAGCTGACCGCTGATCATCAACATATTGCTTCAGCTCGGCATCAGACAGAGCCCTGTTGGTAGGGGGGGGGGGCGATATCATCTGTCAGTTCCCTCACCGTCCATGGGTTGGGCTTCTTAAGCTTCAATTTACTCTTGCAGTATGGATTTGGCAGTAGTTCTGCCCCAACCGGAGTAGGCTGCTCGTCATTTAAGAATTCTACCTCCTCACGAATGTTCACGTCTTGAATTATCTCTTCAAATTTGTCATGTCTTTCTATGGTAGAAATTAGGGCATCGATATCTGCTGACACAACCGTATCATCAACAATCATGTCCATTTTCTGCTCTGTTTCCACTATTTGTAGAGCCTCGAAGTCCGAGATGTCCTGCTTCAATATGCAGATCCTTCATTACGTCGACCACATTTTCAATAACAAAGGCATCAACCACCTCAGAACCCAACAACGACTCCAGGTACGTCTGTTCCATCTTGACTTTTGGCTCTGAATGATTCAATTGTCGGCTGCCACACCCACTTTTGCCGACAAATTCCGCTTGGGGCGCTTCTATTTGCCGCGCTCTGTTTAAATTTGTCGGCTGCTCTCGCGGGAAGCGCCAGAAAACAGCGAAAATAGCTTTAATTCCGATAAAATCAGACAGGGGACGCTGCGGCGCTCGCTTCTATTACTTTAATTGTCGGCCACTGGGGGCACCACGGCTCGCACTTTTTTTTTGGGTATCAGACGTTGTACGCCACGCTCGGACGTTATACGCCACGCTCAGACGTTGTACGCCACGCTCAAATGTTGTACGCCACGCTCACGTCTGTACGCCACGCTCAGGGCGTGAGAGTGGCGTACAGACGAGTTTATCCCATAAATACGCCGTCCGTAGCTTCTATGCTTAAGAGATAGGGATCCTGTAAGCTTTGTTGTCCTAGGTATAATAATGCATGAGTCTGAAGCTCATCTAGACAATACTTACCCTTTTCAGTACTTGCCATGGAGCTACTACGTGAAAAAGAACTTTATTTGCAGCGCAATATGTGTGCTTTTAGATTTTCAAAACAACTTGAACCATAGTTCCTAGTTTTCTGCATAAAAACATTCCTCCGAGCCCAGGTGGCCCACAGGAGTATTTAGAAGACATTTAAAGAAAGTTTGCCTGACAAATATGGTCATGCAATATATCTTTGAAAAGAGGGCAATGTGCCTGGACAAATATGGTTATGCAATATATCTTTGGAAAGAGGGCAATGTGCCTGGATTATTCATGTTGATTACAGTCTTGCATAGACTAACCAGAAATATATTTTTTTTCTCTCTCAAAGAAAACATGATTTTTACCGTCGGCCCACAGATCTTGGTCCGGGCCCATAGTTTTTTAGAGCCATGGGCCCGGGTGGTCCACAGCTGAAAAAGCTAGTGTCTACCCCTGGATATATATCATGTAATTTGAGTCTGAGCAGTTATGTTTTAGAGCGGATTAAATGTCCTCTGATGTGTTTCATATATAAATCTCATTGTACAAGCAGCATGAATTATAGATATAGAGGCTTAGCTTCACTTTAAAGCTAATACTGCCACTTATACAGTCCTGTGTATATTTATTTTCATACCTGTGTTGTCTGCCCTATGTCTGGTTAACATGAAAGGACATTACATAAATAAGTCAGTGATGTCTGGAGAGTCTCCCAGACAAAAGAAGCGTTCAAAGGCGGGTGTTACATTGACATACAGACTGTTACTGCAGTACTTTTACTTCTAGGCGCATCCAATTTGGGTATGTATGTGTGTGTGTGTGTACAAGGGCATGACTTATTGTACAACCTAAGTACACATTTATATACTACAACAACAGCATTGCTCTCGCCATTTTACAACGTGTATTTTTCAAAACAACCTCTTCATATTCAACCTTTTTTAAATCATACTTAACCACACCCTATTGTAAAATGGTATGTGCATGAGAGCAATAGATGATAAAGCATAATGTTTGCCCATGAGCACTGAATAAACACCTTTCCTTTAGAATAACTATTCTTATCTCAGGCCACTAGTTGTTGTCACAGGGCACTCCTTATCTCTCCAACCTCCCCACGTCTCAGTCACACCCTAGTTCAATAAGATCCAGCTATCAACTAGTGAAGTAGTGTCTCAAAGTGTTCCATACCCCATGGAGTCACTTGCATCTCTTATTTAGATTTCTATTAATCTGCACTCATTCTTCAACCAACCAGACTGCCACGAAATAACGGTAATCAAAGACTAATGACAGAGTGTGCCCGAAGCTGTGTTGGCAGTATTGGAACAGAGTTCTTAGTCTCCTTATCTGAGAGCACCAATTGTTGTCACGGTGTGTTCCTTATCTCTCCATGCTCACCACCTTTCACGCAAACCCTATAATCAACGAACCCCACCCTTAGGATCTGTTATACCACGATTCTGGCGTTTCCCGTGCGGAGAGTGGATATTTGCCGTTCGGTTATCTCAGGATATACGCACGCTCAGAATTTATTTTTTACACCAAGACGCTTCTATATATTTTCACAAGGTAATGAAAGATAGGCGTAGCCATTTTGGCTACGATGTTAGAGCGAATCGTCCGGGACGCGAACCCCGGCCGCTGAGGCCAAACGCCAGCGCCTAACCTCATCGGCCACAGAGCCGACTGGTAGGGTGCCAATACTAACTTACCTTGTCGCCATGATTCTCCCAGCGGTACCAAATATGTAGTGAATAACATCCAAATGTGGCGAAATTAGAGCATGTCAGGCTTATTGCTTCAATCCAGTACATAAATAGATATCCTTCTTGATGTTCCCGTGCAGAAATAGCCTTTTAATTGCGTAAAATCCTCATATTTCCACATATTCCGATCGATACCAACACGCCGGGGATAGTAAACAAGGAGACGACACAGATCACGTGACCGACTGACGCAACCAACACCGCCAATTCGAGTGACCAATGGACTAGAAATGACGATCAGCTGATCGAAGCCACCGCGGAAAGTGGGTCAATCGGGCGCATTGGTCACTCGACTTGGCGTGTTGGTTTTACATGCCGTCCCGCTGTGTACAACTCTTACGAGCTGGCGGCCTTCGCAAAATGTCGAAATATGAGAAATTTACGCAGTTAAAAGGCTAATACTGCACGGGATCATCAAGAAGGAGGCATAAACATGTACTGGATTGAAGGAATAAGCTTGACAAGGTCTAATTTCGCCACATTTGGATGTTATTCACTACGTATTTGGTACGGCTGGGAGAAACATGGCGCTCGGCGAGTCTGCCAGTCGATCCGCAAGACAAAATGGACAATTGAAAATGGTAGGCCTTATACGATATTATATTCATATATTTGAAGAAATGGTGGTATAAACGCATTATTGGTTGATCGTGAAAGAACTTGTGAGGTATATCTGTCTAATAATGCACTCGCCTTCGGCTCGTGCATTATTGCCAGATATACCTCACGCGTTCTTTCACGATCAACCATTATTGCATCAATATGCCGTGTTTTCCTGTAAGTTGATCCTCTGCTTAATGGTAGGTGGCCTGCCTCGGCTTCCCCTTCTGTAATGTCTCCCTGTACCATAAATGTCTCCCGGTTTGACCCATAGCCTCGTGGCCCTTCTCACAGCTTGTGGCTTAGTTAACCGCTGTTTTAACATACACAGATACAGAAACTTTCTACTTTATCATTACCTTTTTGTCACATACATGCATCAGCAAAATATGTGAAGATTGCATAAAATAAACAGTCCATTTCATGAGATGGCATGGCACCTGCTTTTCGGTGGATCATTTGATTTCTAACAAATTATGTAAACTGAAAAACAACTGAACAACTTACCAGATTTAATGTTAAGAAACCAATCAACACAGGTGTAAAGTAGGCCACCTATTACATGCTGTTTATACCAACTACGCCCCCTCCCCCCTTCATAGCCCTCAATAGGACACAGGCTGGGTAGAAGATAGGGATGACCTAGATCAACTGTGTTAGATTGCCTCCTCCGTCATGATTACTGGAGGTGCCCCAGAGTGTCTCAGTTAGGTAGTCACTGAGTCCTATATGATAGAGACCTGTGAATTATTGATGTTGGTATGAGCCTCCTCTGACTGGGATACTGACTACTGGGAAGAATAACACCAATGATCAATATGATATGAAACATTAAACAAGGAGCAACCTGATGTATCCATCTAACAGCATATTTTATGTTATGAATCATTATTCTACATAAACAGTTGTACAGTAACTACAATGTAATATTGTAGTTATATCATATTATGTTGAGAGGAGATTGTTGGCCATACTCTCATTGAGTAGCGAAATTACATATCATGATCATATCATATCCAGTTTAAGTCCACACGATGTGTTATTGACAGTTTTCTGAAACCCATGTTATATTAGGTGGGCAGTAATATCACATGAAACAGACATGAAACCTGATCCTTATTTTCATGTCAGTACTTGATATGCACAGCTGCACTGTAACCTCCAGTATTCAGTACCAGTAGCCTTTACGGCATGTCATGCATGTCACTTTCAAGTTTATGCATAAAACATATCAATTGTTATAATATCACTGTGATAGCAATAACACCATTTAGAGAAACCAAAATACCTAAATACGCATGTGACTTCTGATAACATATCTGACTATCCATATGCTTATCAAAATTTAGTGCGTTTCTTCATCCTATTACAATAAGTTCAGCATTATATTCACAGTCTGGAAAATCCTATTCATCAAGAAAGTAAAGATAGTATCCAGACAACACTGTAAAAATAGTGTTTAATGATAAACAACAAATTTGCTAAGCGGCGTTTAAATCCTAAACACTTACATTATGTAAACATTGGATCTAAACGCCATCAGATTCTAAACATTTATCCTACATCTTACACCTGTATGCTAAACACCTAAACACGTTATCCTCAAGTGTTTAGGCATTTAGGGTTTACACACACATAATCTTTAAGTGTTTCGTTTTAAACACACATTTAATTTGCTGGACTGAGAGGACGGGGTGTTGAGCATCATGAGACTAGGTGCGGCTTGGGGACACTGGGGGTGGATGTGTGGTTACACTGAAGGTGGAGATGTGGTGATTCTGGGGTGGGGCCGAGCTGGAAAATATATGGTTATGGATGTATTATCCTCCTGTCTTTTAGAATTAGGAATTTTTGCGGCATTGGTTAAATAGCTGAGTTCCGATTTGAAAAATGGATGTTCATCAAATACTATACTAGTCCACCTTGTCTAGATTGTGATGATGTCAGTTTTCTGTAAGTGTCTCGCCCTGTCAACACACATTAAGCCCTACGATAAGAAAATAATAGTATGGGACTTAAGCAGCTAAATCATCAATTTATATCTTATTTGAATCAGCTCGTCAATTCCTGTAAACTGATAAGCATAATGCTATCGACGGATCTACCAGGGACTTATACTGTTATATACTGGCTTATAGTTATACCCCAGGCTCATACACATTTAGTTGATTTTACCAGGGATATAAAGTACATGATTTTACCATGTCCATGCACCAGCTATACCCCATGCATGGACATACTAGCACAGGGAGAATTTAAACAGCACCACCCAGTCCGGACACTTATTCAGAATTGTATGTGTGGCGGGAAAACACAGAGGAAAAGTCACGTGATACTACTGTCCACCAATGGAATTAAACTTTAAGAAACAGCTTGGATTTGAAAAAGTGGTGACTTCTGGAGGTAAGAAGGCAGTCATTGAATCTATTTTGACTTGTAGATTGTTATTTTCCTTGAGTGTATTATGACATTCATTCATAATATCTTTAATGTAACATGTAGAATACCCAGAATGGGTATAAGGAATAGCTGAACAACAATGGACGTAAATTATTGTTATTTAGATTCATGCTACGACATATAGACACATTACAGTCTAGTAAAATTGTGAGAAAAAGAATTATAATGGATTTCTGAAAGTAGAAAACGAATAGTAGCTCATAGTTATACCATCTACCATTAACATTTTTTTGTCTTTAGTATCATAATACCTAGCTATGATTAATTTTGTGTTCACTCTTTACATTTGCTACTACCGTAAATTCCCGCGTATAACCCGCGTGCCATGTGTAGCTGAAGTTGACTGTTGATCTGGCTTAATGTTCACATACTATTTTTATATTAACCAAGAACATATCTCTATGCATTAACATTTTCCAAATCTAGAAGCATAAACAAGTGGGACTCGAAAGTCTTTATTTATTTCCCTTTAAACATGTTTTGTTATTGTCTTAAATCACATCAAAAATCTGTTATTGCCACAGATCCCCCAACCTGAAGGATAAGAGACGACCAGCAAGCAATCCCTTCATCAGTAGCAACAGCCGCAGGACTAATTCTGAGATATTTTAGATTGTGGGGCAAAGTTGATTGCCCGGGTTGATTGTCTTATGTCAGCTGTAGATACATTTGTATTATACATTAAAATGAGAATGACGCTGGTTTAAAGTATTAGTCCCCACCCATGTCAATTAGGTCGCACCCATTTCAACTTGTCCCCACCCATGTCGACTCGTCCTCACCATGTCAACTCATCCCACCAATCTCCACTTGGTCCCAACCATGTCGACTCGTCCCCATATATGTCAACTCGTCCCCACCAATTTAAACTTGTCCCCACCCATGTCAACTTGTCCCCACCCATGTCAACTCGTCCCCACCCATGTCAACTCGTCCCCACCCATGTCAACTTGTCCCCACCCATGTCAACTCGTCCCCACCCATGTCAACTCGTCCCCACCCATGTCATTTAAGCCCCAACCATGTCAACCCATTCTCCTTTCACTCATTGTCTTTTTCTTATTTTAGATATAATTCCTCTTCAATACGTATTCTTTATTCGAGTTCTTTTCCATACTATAGATAACCATCATATTGCACACTTTATATGTGATATGTTTGACTACTATCATATTTTTCTGATTGCAGATTGAGAGCTACAAGTCACCAGGATTACAAATAGGACATGAAATAAAATGATGAAATGATGATGAATAAAGTTGAATAAATATTATATTACCCCAGACCCCACCCCATATAGATTTAAACACTTCCTAAAGCTAAACACTATATAACCAAACACTTTCTATAGATACACACTTTGTATCTAAACACCTCCTACAGTTAAACACTATTTATCTAAACACTTACAAGAGGCAAAACACTTCCTATCTAAACACATGCCAGAGCTAAAAGCTATATGTCTAAACACTTTGTAGCCTAAACTAAACGCTTCCTGAAGCTAGACACTTTTGCTCTAAACATTTTTAAAGTTAAACGTGTTAAGCCAAAAAAAGCGTTTAGAAATGTGGGACAAGAAAGTGTTTAACTAAGTGTTTGGAACCTAAACACTGACGTTCAGGATCTAAACACTCGTTTTACAGTGTAATAACATATTTTACTGACACAATCCTTACCATCATATCCTATGTTCCTTCAATCAATGTCAAATGCCCCCCTTCTGCCTGTTGGCTCGGTAAAGCTTATTAATGAATAATGCAGACAGAATGTCAACATTCTATGTCACATAAAAAGGTAGATTGGCTGCCATTTTTCGCCCCCACGATATTGACATCATCAGTTGATTTAAATGACCAGTCACCTACTTTCCTGGCTGCTTGTAGACAGCTGTCTGTACATGGCACATAAGACAAAACAAAACTCCATAGCTAGCTTAATCCAGATCTCCAATCTAAATACGGATTGATCCTTTTGAATGACTTATCTTACTTGTTCCTTCAGATATCTTAAGGATTTCCTAAATGGACCATTCCTTTCAGGCTCTCAAACATTTTGTGAATGCCTAGATGAGGAAAGAATTAAATGGGAGGGATAAGACCTTATGTGAAAGGAGAACTGGTTTTTACCATTCAGTTGTTGCAATCTTACATTTTTAGTTAAAGTTAACTTAACTGAAGCCACTCTCATCAAGGAGTGGCTCTGCACAGTTTATGATATTTATTTTTGAGCTGTACAAGTTCTTAATTGTGCCAGGATAAATAAACGGGAACAATGTATTTTACATCTCCTCATGCCAAAAAAAAAAGTATCCATTTCTTCCTGAGCCACTACATGTGGGGATTTTCCCTTAAGCGGATGTCATATTATAGGAGCACATAAAAAACACCTAAATCCCCATCCGTTTCTCCATGTCGGTACTTGGTTGTTGCAAAGCAACCTTCAGGGTTCAGCACCAGGAGCCTTTATTGTCACTTCCTTTCATGTGAGTCAATTGTTGAAACATAATTATCATAAATATTGGTTCTTGCCTAGGCCTGGTAACACAAGTGGCATAAAACATATCACATTAACTGATAACAGGTTGAAAAACAAAGGCGGACAAGATCATTAGATTGAAGTACATTTTGTGAGGCTTCAGTTAATACCCCCACATCCTTTTCAGCATTCACTGTGTTTCCAGCTTTCTGTTAGCTGCTGGAAATATCACATTAATCAAGAAAGTCAAGATAACATCCAGACTTCCTGATAACACATTTTACTGAACATATCCTTATCATCATTTCTAGTGCTTCTGTATCCTACTGAGATCCAACATTTTACCTCAGGGTCTAGAAAATCCCATCAATCACTAAAGTCAACAAATGTCAACATTCTCTGTCAAATGTAAAAAGATAGCCTGGCAGCCACTTTCCCCCCACACAACATTGACGACATCAGTTTTCTTTAAATGATCAATCAGAGTAGCCAATTTACTTCCTGACTGCTCTTTCCATTACACAGAACAAAACTAAACTGTTAATCCAGATTTAAAATCTAAACATGGATAGATCCTTTTTAATGATTCATCTTAAAGTCCTTTCCTTTTAAAGATGTTTAAAAGAACTTATCAATATGAAGGCTTTCAAACACTTTGCGAAGGCATTTAGTATTTCGGCCAAGATACCATCCATCAAAGGTCACTGGCAACAGCTCATCTATTAAAGATATTTTTGTAGGATGTGAACTGGAAGAAGCAATGAATCATTTTGGAACTAGAGTGGGTTAAAGAATCTGACATATTGATCCCTGAGATTTATTTAGCTTCCCCTGGCAATATGTTGGGAATAAAGACCAATGGTTTGGTCCAATTTGAGGTTTGATGGCTCTCAATCATAAACCACAGACAGAATACACACAGGGTGACCAAATACTCCAGGTACAGATTCAAGATACAGATAAGAAAATAGACAATCTATCTAGCATATTCCTGATCCTGATACCATGAATCTAATACTGTATTATACTATCTTTTCGAGGATATTTCCTATCTAATGCTTTGACACTAGCCCTCTTTGATTATGAACCATGAAGTACATCAATGTTGTTCACCAAAATCCCTCTTGTGCAAGAGATATGTTGATATCAGTGTCAGTAGAAAATGAAAAATCCCATGGAAAACCAGTGACATTCTCGCTGCTTTGCTTACAATAAAAACATAAACACATTATGCTACTTACATCAAATTAAATATGAAAATAAAACATCCATCAGGGTAATGAACTTAAATATATCCATCCCCCACAGGAGTGTAGAACATCAAAGAGGCGTCCCTACCAGTGTACATACAGTATGGATGGTGGCCTTGTGTAGGTGCTCCAGCCTCATAAAGTACAACATTAAATATACACTATATACCAGTGTACATACAGTAGGGATGGTGGCCTTGTGTAGGTGCTCCTACCGGTGTACATACAGTATTGATGGTAGCCTTGTGTAGGTGCTCCAGCCTCATAAAGTACAGCATTAAATATACACTATATACCAGTGTTCATACAGTATGGATGGTGGCCTTGTCTAGGTGCTCCAGCCTCATAAAGTACAGCATTGAATATACGCTATATACCAGTGTACATACAGTATGGATGGTGGCCTTGTCTAGGTGCTCCAGCCTCATAAAGTACAGCATTGAATATACGCTATATACCAGTGCACATACAGTATGGATGGTAGCCTTGTGTAGGTGTCCCTACCAGTGTACATACAGTATGGATGGTGGCCTTGTGTAGGTGTCCCTACCAGTGTACATACAGTATGGATGGTAGCCTTGTGTAGGTGCTCCTACCAGTGTACATACAGTATGGATGGTAGCCTTGTGTAGGTGTCCCTACCAGTGTACATACAGTATGGGTGGTAGCCTTGTGTAGGCGTCCCTACCAGTGTACATACAGTATGGATGGTGGCCTAGTGTAGGTGTCCCTACCAGTGTACATACAGTATGGATGGTAGCCTTGTGTAGGTGCTCCTACCAGTGTACATACAGTATGGGTGGTGGCCTAGTGTAGGTGTCCCTACCAGTGTACATACAGTATGGATGGTAGCCTTGTGTAGGTGCTCCTACCAGTGTACATTCAGTATTGATGGTGGCCTTGTGTAGGTGCTCCAGCCTCATAAAGTACAACATTAAATATACACTATATACCAGTGTACATACAGTATGGATGGTGATCTTGTGTAGGTTGTCCAGCCTCATAAAGTACTGCATTAAACATACACTATATTGGCTCACATCACATGAGACGGGAACTAGCGGATATATAATACAAGCAGGCTGCAGGCACGTAGCTACACTGTAGGTACAGCCCCACAGTGCTGCACTTATTGTGCCCTATACTCTCACACATCTAGACTCTGATTCACACTAATATAGGTCAGCCTGTTTATTGCATTCAACATTTAAAGAAACCATGGTGAGAATTAGGTCATTATGGGGAGCAGGTTCCTGTGCTAAGGAAAACAATCTCATGCCGTTTAGATTTCTGATATAAACACTGTCCAATACTAGACATTTATCTCTAGTTCAATAAGGTTTAACTAGAATCTTTTTTAGGAAGCACATGTCAAAGATTTATTTGGGTCTATATTAGTTTAAGGCAGATTGCTATTGAAGAAAACGTCTGATAATGCAAACCAGTAGAAGTAGTGGAAGCATGCATGTGGGTTAGCGAAGTACTGTAGGTCTGCACTTACCTCAGTAAAGCTACATTAGGAACCCCTGCTGGGAACATCTTTCCTAGATCAATACAAACACTTGATGAATAGGCTTTGAACAGTGAATTAGCTCCCAGATAAGCATTTTTACTGTCTAATTATGAGTTGGGAGGCAGGCAGCTATAAGCGAGTACACACATATGCGATACTCGCTCCCAGGAATTTTGTAAAATACTCACAATCACTGCCAGTGGCAAGTGTAATTTTTTGGTACACTTATACATGAATGTGTAGTGAACCTCTAAAAATAATTAGTTTTGACCCATTGTGAACATTTGGCCCAATCTTAGAAATCTTTTTCTTGACAAAACTGACACCGGTGGACGGCTTTGTTTACTAGGTAGGCCCAAATCTAGGTCATGGAAAATGCAGGTGAGACTGTTACACCGAGTACAGAAGTGAAAGTGACAGGTATAACTCGCCAAATAACACTGCAGTCACACCTGGCAGGAGCTAGCACATATATACTACAGACAGGCTGCAGTGAGGCACCTACACTATGGGAACAGCCCAACTGTGCTATATTCTCACACAACTAGACTCAGACTCACACTAATATAGGCCAGCCTGGTTACTGCATTTAACATTCAAAGACTATCCAATCTATAAAACAAGACATATCTCTCTGGCTTAATTGTGCTTAGTTGGGATCTATTTTAGGAAGCACATTCATAATCATGGTGGAACTATGTAACGTTAAGTAAGATTGGCTTTTTAAGAAAACCTCTGATATTGTATTCTACCAGCAACAAGGATGACAGCTTGTATTTGTTAGGGGGGGAGGAGCAGACTAATCTAAATCTGAATTCCAATAAAATGATGGTCTTATCTATGATTATTAATCTTGTTGGTAATTGGCTGCTGGCAGTAAAAATATAGTCTTCATACAAACGCTGCATGAACTATCAACAAGCTAAGTGCAGCTAGTTGGCTGTCTGTCCTCCAGTACCAATGCTTGAATCAAGTGGCCCTAATAACACAGACTTCATCATCAACCATTGTGTTATATACAATAGTAACGTGTGGAAGGCCTCAGCATGGGTTACACCAATGTCACATCCGGGACAGGCTGATACTCAATGATAAAGGAAACTGCTCCCTACTATTGCTCTTACAGCCGCGTGGCCTCAGCTGTCAGGTGCCAAGAATGCGTAAAGAAAGGGTGACTTTTTCAAAATATAGTTGTGTCTACGTTGCTTTCAGTAGAATGTACATAACGTTGTCTATAATTGCTACATTTGCAAACATCTCAATCCAAGAGATTTACAGGCTAATCATCTTTCAAAAAGTATATACTAGAATGCAGCATTTTATGGCAAGATTCTTGTACTTGCTGGTCCATCAACAACTTTTCTGAAACTTGCTGCATTGGTCTATAGTAAAGGCTGTATCCGTGCCCTCCATTCGACACCAAGGTCACCCTCTCTCAGAGACACACAGCAGGTTAACTCAACACAAAGCCCTGAGCACTGTTTGTGTATCAATGTGGCAAACAACAGGGAAATGGTGAGAGGTAGGGTCAAGGCAGGAGCTTTAGGAAATGGAGAAGGGCACCAAAGGGAAATTGAATATGTTTTATTAGAAATGATAACATAAACAAACACAAAATCTAATCCATCTTTTCATGTCAGTACTTAGTATCCCCATCTACGGTGCTACGTTCCAGGTCCTGCAACAACAGCCTTTCTTGCCATGTTCTTTATGTCCATTGTAATGCAGATGCAGCATATGCTGCACTCCAGGGTACATTTTTCATGTAAGAGGCCTTAGATTTGTCAAAAGAGGTTTCAAATCCCTGAACCATGTTCTGAAGGAAACATTTCTTATCCTAAGGGCTATAGAACACAGTTATCATTTCACTGTGCTTTTCTCAAACATATTACAGTAAGTCTTCAGAATTCAAATAAATCAATAAAGACAACGAATTGTCAACACTCTTTACCAGATTTAAAAGAACAGCCTGTCATGAAGACCTGACAGCTCCCGTTAACACCAGCTGAGGCCACCTGGTCCCAGAGTACTAAGTAACCAGCAATTAAAGCTATAGTAGAGAGCATCTACTTGACCCAAGAGCTGACTATGGGGAGGATACTAACTGCATTAAGTATTATTAACATACATTATACATAATCCTATACATAATGGACTAGGTTGTCATAAAGGTGATGTGGGATTTATAAGATTGAGTTACAGCTTCCAATAGCTGAGTACCAGTCCCACAGTCTCCAGTCCCTGATTCTGAAGTTGTCAGGTCAGAGGACTCAAATTATTGATTTCTATGTTAACACTGTCCTCTAATAAAGCACTGGCTGAGGTATAGCCAGCTGAATGAGCATGATCTACACTGTATTAAACATCTCTGTATGATTCAGAGTTGAGGAGAGACTTTATCCTTGCTTCATTGGTAGTGGGACCTTTAATGGTGCAAGGGTTCTGTAGTTGTGGTTTTATTCTAATTAGGATAGAGCCATAAAACTCCCTCTCATAATTAAGCTGTCAAAACATAAATCTGTAAGAGGGCTATGAACCTAGAAGAGGCTTTTTCATTATGTGTTAGTATTGATCCATCCATGAAACTGAAAGATGTGTCAATGCCAAGCAGGGCATCCTTACATACCAGTATATAAATTACTATAGAGGATGACATTGTAACCATCTGTGCTTCAAACCTACTGTTTTTCCTATGAAGAGGTTCCTCTTAGTACTACATAGTATCTTTCACCGGCATACATTTCCTCTCAATCCATCACCATTGCACTTCTTCTCTGTAACTGCAAAAAAAAAGAGAACTTTTAAAGAGAGGGATCAGAAAAGCAGCATTAGATATTTAGACTTCAATGGAAACCAACCAGGGCTCTATTAACCTCTGATGTGGGATGAGCTGTAGATATAATACACTGTTGATTTTTTTCTGTACCTCTTGTACAAATCACGGAGAAAAGGGATGCTCAGGATAGTGAGTAGGCAAAGCAGCATAGGGACCTGACAGTCTGTGATAAAACAGATGAGGATTTAAGTGCATGAAAAAGAGGTCACAGTCTTTCCAGTTGCTGTCTGCACATTGTACCAATATCATTGTCATCTAAACAGCCTTTCCGCTTGGTACAACTTACCCATATCACTACCCGTCCTTATTGTCAGGGACATGGTGTTTCCTCTCAAATCATTTGCGCTCCACTGCCCTCTTGATGCAAAAGAAAATGACAGATAAAAAGAGGAGCATTACATCTCCAAAGCAGCAATAGTAGGAGCATTTTCTGGAAAAGAGGGCTTAGAGAAAGGGTCAAGGCATTTTTAATTAGAATTGTTTTAAGAGTTGGATTAGGATAATTCGGGTGTGCTGAATCCAAATCTGCCGTATAACATTTCCTATCTTGATGTTATATGCCTGAAAAATCAAAAACAAAATGGCTACCATTTTAGGCTTAAGAACTGCAGATATGAGCAGGTATGGGGTAGAATAGTATAGTATAAAAGGTGATATAGACATCAAATTGAATATGCTTACTCCTCAGTGAGTCACCTTTAATATCTGTATTATTTGATATTTTTAAATCCAAGATGGCGGCCATTTTTCAAGATGGCCGTCCGAATCACATTTCAAAACTTGTTTGCTTCATAGAAATGGATGTAGTTGGTCAATCAGCTTGATCTTGGTGTCAAATTCTATGTTTTTAGACCTGCTGGAGCTGATTCAAACACTTGTAATGCTTTTAGAGCAGTTATAAAGCAAGAAAATATGAATTTCACATCATTTCCTTGAGCATAGATAATGAGTGTTTTGTGATTCCATGCTCATCGTCTTACTATTACCCATTCACTGACATTAGCAAGACTATGGTCAGTCTCTACCCCACCTACCCATTCTTCACTACCCATTGCCCTCAGATACACCTGTTACAATGGATCCCTTTTCCAAGATGGCCGTCCGAATCACATTTCAAAACTTGTTTGCTTCATAGAAATGGATGTAGTTGGTCAATCAGCTTGATCTTGGTGTCAAATTCTATGTTTTTAGACCTACTGGAGCAGGGAAATGTAATAATGCCTTCTGTCAAAAAACAGAGGGAGAGTTATCTGACTCATTTATCAGTCAAAGATCATCATTCTAAGTCAAAGTCCAAGATCTTACAGCAGATGTTTATGGGCTCCATGTCCTAGATAGAATAGCAGATAAGGAAAAGGGAACATTTCTAGTGCTAAGACAGTGGCCTAGGAGAAGGGGGCCCAGGGTCGGGGCTCCCAAATTACAGAGGATGGGGTGGGCCCTCTCCTTCCCCCAAGAAAAAATATTGTCAAGACCCTACAGTATTATACACTTACCTCCCAAACCATACCTCTCCAACACAGGTAAAAGTGTGATACAGGGGTCTGGGCCCATAATCAGAATTAAAGGGGGGGCACACCACTTTTCTATACAGGACTAGCGCATCCTGGTACCTAAGGAAGTCGGGGGTTAAACCCCTTTCTCCTTCTCAGAGGCTAATCTCCTCCCCTCACACCTAGAACAAAGGTGCTGATAAGAAATTCACCCATGATGCACTGCTCTGGAGTCGGGGGCCTAACCACAATGCATTGCTCTGAGCCAAGATGGAGGGGGTACAGGTGTATCTTAATAAATAGAAGCCTTGGCACCTAAATGGGCTAGCACAAAACATACAGATGTGATATAAATACAAAATTTAATAGACAGTGCCCTAAAGCTGCTCGATCCTGATTCTGGAGCAATTTCTCTGGAAACATCAGTAGCTGATTGATTTGTACATCCATGTGATTCACCTAGTAAAGTCAGTACGGAGTGGTTAACTGAACCAGGGAGCCTTACCCCCATAAACTGTCAGCACAGGCAAAGGACACTTTTAGCAGAGTGGAATATTTCCAATACACTTGGTCATGCATGAAGCAACCTGGAGAACCAACCAAGCAGCAATGAAAAAGACAATTTCAATGAAGGCCGGAGCAAGTAAAGCCCCAAATTACATTCCATACCATACAGTCTTAGAGATCTGGAGTCTTGAACCTAATGAAATACTGTCCTTGATGTTGTTCCATGCTATTATAGGGACTAATACCACTAATTTCCTGGCAGATCACTCAACAGCATAGAAAGACTTTGTGCAAAGTTACAAGGTTCAGTATGTCTTTGGTAGCAATCTTTTGAATGACAAAACTGACCAGTAATATATAATGGTAGAACCAGAGCTCTCCTGTTCATTTAAGGCATAGGCCAAGAGCTCCTGTATCCAACCAGCAATTCTTTCAAACTGTGCTTCATGGATACTAACCTTCAGTCCATTATATATGGCAGATGTCAATGGAAAACGTATAGTACCACAAGCAACCACTATTCTATACTATTCTTCATCAACTACATCCATTTCTGTGAACATAGGCATGAACCTGCATACGCATATCACATCTTTAATGTGACTACATTATGACTTGATTGATGCTTTTATCTGATTTTCTTAAAAACTTTCTGGGTTAAAAAGTGAATCTGGTGCAGAGAGTGGTGAGGGATGGGGAGGTCAGAGTGGAGGTTGACCATAGTTCTGCTCTTGTCAGTGAGTGAGGGTAAGAGTAGGAAGCTGAGGATAAAATCACAAAACACTTATTATTTACACTCAAGTCTACCATGATCATAATATAAAGTGCACATTTTTCTGCTCTATACTTGCTCTAAAAGCACTATAAGTGTTAGAATCATCTTCAGCAGGTCTGAAAACCTGTAATTTGACACCAAGATTAAGCCGGTTGACCAACTACAGCTATTGCTCTGAGAAATGTTGTGAAACAGTATGAAAAGGGAAGAACGAAGGTGAGGGGCATGGACCAGGGATCCATTGTAACAGGTGTATCTGAGGTTAACTGGTAGGGAGGAATAGGTAAGTGGGGTAGAGACTGACTATAGTCTTGCTAGTGTCAGTGAGTGGGTAATAGTCAGACGATGAGCATGGAATCACAAAACACTCATTATCTATGCTCAAGGAAATGATGTGAAATTCATATTTTCTTGCTTTATAACTGCTCTAAAAGCATTACAAATGTTTGAATCAGCTCCAGCAGGTCTAAAAACATAGAATTTGACACCAAGATCAAGCTGATTGACCAACTACATCCATTTCTATGAAGCAAACAAGTTTTGAAATGTGATTCGGACGGCCATCTTGAAAAATGGCCGCCATCTTGGATTTACGAATATCAAGTGATGCAGATATGAAAGGTGACTCACTTAGGAGTAAGCACGTTCAATTTGATGTCTATATCACCTTTTATACTATACTATTCTACCCCATACCTGCTCATATCTGCAGTTTTTAAGCCTAAAATGGTAGCCATTTTGTTTTTGATTTTTCAGGCATATAACATCAAGATAGGAAATGTTATACGGCAGATTTGGATTCAGCATACCCAAATTACCCTAATCCAACTCTAAAAACAATTCTACTCAAAAATGCCTTAACAACTTTGATTTCCTGAAAACCGGCCCTGACTAAGAGCTTATAATGGTTTAATACAAGTTCTAACAGTGATCTATTTTGATGTTGGATAATGTGTAGCTTTAGTACAGTGCGGATTGTAATGCTATAGGTGCGTGGTACCCACTACAAACTGTATGGGAGAGCTTTGAAGCACTAGGTATATTACTGGACTGAATTAAGCTTTTGAGCATTAGCCGTGCTGAAGAAGGCTGTTGTAGAGATCAGTTGCTGCACTTGGAAACATGTTCATTTATGTAGATATTAGGATCAAGAAAAAAATGTGAGTTGGGAGATTGGGAACACAGGCAGTAAATGACTGGCATCTCAGCAATATTAACCTTCGCAATGATATTCCTTTCTTGATGCCTCCATCAAATCCTTATCTACCTGTTTGATCCCTCCTTATCATGAGACAAGCCTTTCTGTCCCCCAAAGTAGTGAGCTATTTTCTGTTATCTTTCCAAAGGTAACCTAATTAATCCTGGTTATCCGCCCGCCATGTCTGCGGCATTCACCTCCTCCTCCTGATAAGGTCCTTTATCGAGGACCTCAGGAAGCTCTCCCACAATGTCCTCAGACACCTGGTGTCAGATTTCTGACAAAGATCTGGATTTCCCGCAGAAAGCAGCCTTTGAACTCTGTGATAATTAGATCTCCAATAATGCAGCAGTAGCAGAAGCTGCACACTGAGTCCCCTGGTGGTGGTTTGGGGAATCAGACTTGGTGTGGTTGGAGCCTAGCAATGTTGATGAAGAGACATGTTAGGCATGCAGCATCAAAGCTTTACCCATCAAGGAAGATATATTTTCTCTTTATATTAGTAGGTGGTGTGTTATAAAGAAATAGGCCTGGCAATGTGGATGTAGAGACTTCTTAGGCATTCAATATCAAAGCATTACCCATCTAGAAAGATGTAAATATATTTACCCCATTTGACTTATAGCTGAGTATTCCATTTTAACATACTATGCCCACTCTCAGGTATTTCATGTTTGGCAATACATTGTAGAAAAAAAGATACATTGCAAAACAAATATATCAAAATATGTACATTAGTGCAAAGACTAAATAACGTTTCTGGTGATGCCCTACGAGCTAAATATTTTGAAAAGGATACTAATAAAAAAAATGGCCATCTTTAACTTGGCAAGTAGACATGGCACACATTACGCCACACAACATCCCCTCCCTGACTTAATCTTCAGGCGATGTCCTTGTCCTCCAGAAAGCCTCTAATCCAATAAGTCTTTCCACAACCAGACACCGGAAGAAGAACTTTGTCTTTAACAGTGTTGGCTGCTTAACACTTCTCAGAGGCTCAATTTCTCTATTATCAGTTATCACTGGAGGCAGCATGGTGTTTTGTTGAATCAATATTTTTCCTGGCTTATTACAATACATTGAGCTTGTTTTTATCAACTGCCATTTTCAATTGTATTCATATTCTCCTTGATGTGTCTGCCCAGCTGGTGATGGAGAAGCTGTGTTGTTGTAGATTATAAAGAGACTGTGTGATGCATTTTTAGGACAATGCCTGTGTCTCTGAGCACACAAAGCACATCTAGCTGGCCCACCATGCTGTCACTGTCTGCTAGAGTGCTTCAAGGTGTAATTGTATCAGCACCAAAAATAATTATTTTTACTGATCAATAATTTGGATTGCTGTTTTTTAGATAAAGAACTATACTGTAAATTAGTATTTTGAAGATATTAAGATGGTCATGGCTATATATGTTTTTTTTAGAAATTCATGTACATCCTAAATGAATAACCCTATTTAAATATGGACAGATTTAAACAAAAATTCAAGAAATCATCTCTAATGTGATTCATCCTTTTGCCCTACCATAAAACATTGCGTATATGCTGCGGCTAGTACGCGAATAAGATCGCTGGTGCGGCTTATAGGTCAATGGCGGCTTATACCCGAGTTTCTGCCACTATGATACAGTACTAAAATCGGCACATCCAGATCGCAAATGTGTCACACCCATAACCAATTGAGCTATTTCTTTGTAGCTACAAGCAAGTTTATTATGTTGTGTATTTTTATTCATATACCTGATTTACCCGCTTTTGTCTGATTATAAAATAGGAACTAGGATTTGGACGGATCGGATTATGGCCACCGTCGGCTGGGCTCACATGGCCAAAGTGATGTAGGAAATGTATGGTCTTAGTCAGACACAAGCAGATATAAAGTTTCAGACAGAATAAAAGAACAATGGCAAGCACTTCAATGATAGTATGGGTTGTCTGAGAGTAACTTTTTGGTTTAAGCTAGACTTCTGAAGGGAAGGGGATGTAATCATCAAAGATATTGAATCTATTTAAGGAACACATGTTCTTTAAAACCAACAGCTTTGGAACTGTATTAAACACAGTCAATTCTGAAGACAGATATTCAGTCATAAAAATCTTGTAAAATATTCAGTCATGTGGAATCTTGTGAAATATTCTGACTGAGGAAGCAAATATTATACTATGGCTATGAGTTGGCATAAACCGTTCTGATTCTCACCCGGAAGGGCATATGCTGCTTATCCACCAACCTGTGCTCGACCATATATTTGCATTTTCAAAACAAATAAGCTGCCGTGTCCCAGATACTAGCAGGGATCACTTATGGAGGATTGGGAGCGCGGCCTCAGCCTGTTCGTTTAGTTTTAAGCCGATCCGTATCTCGGTCGGCAAAAAAAAGATTTCTATGATATGAGCACGATCAATGTTTTTAGTTCCCTGATGTGTGCTGATAAAGCTGAATGAATCGCCGCCCATGTATGATATTCCCCTTTTCTGTTAATGATGATGAATCTATGTAAGGACAATGATTGTGCCATGCCATACAAATAAAGTGCTATATTATAGATCTTATCCAGTATTCTTGGCAGGCTCATTCAAGGGTCATTGTCCATCTAATGGCTAGCTGCAGGATTCATCATAAAGCGATTATTGAAAAATTCGGCCTGTTACACAGAAGAAATAGTACAGCATCAAACAATTTTCAAACAATTGGTGCTAATTTAAGGGAGCGGGTGGGCCTACATTTTCCCAAAACCGCATTTAGTATCTCACCTTGAGCTATTCAGATATTGAGGGTGACTTTCAAACTAGTTTTTAATGCTACAACTGGATATATTCTCTGACCTCTATAAAGAGGAGGTAAATATGTCAAACAATATAAATAATATAAATTTGCTTTTATCTAAAATCACTCATGAAGTTATGCTTAAAAGCAGACAAAATCATGTCCTGGTTAGGCATATATGTTTAAACTAGCATTGAATACACGGTAACAGTAATGTGCTACAAGCTCCTAATCGGGAGAGAATCAGAGGTTGAGGCCAGATGCTTGACACATGTCCGGGTAGACACATGAGGGATATGGGCATCTCATAGAAGTTAGTCTGTGTGTATATGAACAGTTATAAGATGCACAGTCTAATAATGTATGGTTAGGAGCCATTATGAAATATTAAACTTGGTATTTAGGGGCAGTAATAGGGCCCATGACAAACTATTGAGAATAATCACAAAAAGCCAAATGCTTCTATCCGGCTGAGTTAAGAAAGATCTTGATGGGATCTATGCATGACAATTGCACTTTAATAAAGGTAGATCAAAGCCACTATTTAAACTTCAGGAGAGAAGTGTTCTAGTAAGAATAGGGATGATACAGTCTTTTCCATTTTATATGAGAGTGGGAATACAGTAAAGCTGCACTGTATCTGTATATATATATAAATGTGTTAGGCTGTCACACAGAGAAAATGATAGGAAATACCTTTTAAAATAATACTGAGCAAGCTTTTCTCATTTGGCAGTTGTTTGCCTAGGATGCTACTGAACCCATGGATGCAGTGTAATAAAGGCAGAGTTCGTACACAGACAACACAGATACAGCAGGATCTGTATTTACATGACAGCACTTGATGTAACCTCACCTTCCTGGGCCAGGGGCAGAAGACTTTCTTGTCACTTCCAGTCCTTCAATTGTAATGCAGACATTGCATGACCAGCACCTTCAGGGTTCAGGCTCCATGACAGAGGCCTTAACACTGCCACGGGGGGTTCCTAGATATCTAGACTAAAGGTAGCAGTTGTTCCTATGAAAAAAAGAAGTGACTTCTCTGAACTAACAAGCATAGTTTGAGCCTATATATGAGCTGACCTCCAGGTATTGACTTCTGCTAAGTAATGCTTGCTTTGTGCATGCTGGTATACCAATGTAGATGTCACACAATCATTCTTGTTCTAAATGCATATTTTGTACACTAGGAGAACTAGGAGACTTTGTCTTAAATTTCTCTCCAAAAAAATAGATTGCTCTAATCAACAAGCAGGTCCTTATCAATAAACTGACTCTACATTGCATGAGATTTCTAGAAAAATTTCTGAAAAAAACTATCGAGTTGAAGCCTTCAACTTTGCAGAGCCGTTTAGTTTTTTTACCCAAGATACCATCCATCAAAGTTAGCTGACATCACCGCATCCCTTATAAATGGTTCTGCAGGACGGGGAACTGGAACATTGCATGAATCATTTTTAATTGGAGTGGGTTGAGACATATATTGATCCCTGTGATTGATCTACTATCCCCTGGTAATCGAATCCAACAGTGAGTCAAATGGCTCTATCCTGTTGATGCAAGAGGACTTTTAATCATACGGTACATAGAAATGCCAGCATTGTTGACTCAAAGAAAAGTAGCCAACTGTAGTGTTTTGATAAAGAATTTTGTTGATAATGGTGGACAAACATAATTCATTCTTTCAAACAAATAAAACATGTGATTCAATTTTATGTCAACAATTTAAGAAAGGAGCAAACTGGTTTACTGGTAAACTTCATTTCATAATGTCCTTTAAGCTCGTTGTGAATAGCCTTCTTCAATGTTGACATCGATAGTCCTAGGTAAAGTCCCAAAAAGAATTTGTTAATAAAAAATTGTCTACACTTCCCTACCAAGGGGAGTCTCTAGTTATGTTAAGGAGACGTTTTTATTTAGGGTAGTCACTAGAGAGTACCCATTGTGTTTACTGTCGGCCCCAATCTATTAATCTGGTATATTCTCAAAATACGTTTTAACCAGTATAAAGGTTGATCCTGATTCTCTTCAGTAACAACGATCTAGATACGCTCAGAATATTTACGATAAGACTCATAGAATACCATGTTGTATAATGAAGGAGGATATAAAGCATATAGAAAGAAGTCCAATGTGGAAATTGATTACATCCCCTGCTCTTGACAAAAATCCTTAAAATTAGTTGTACCCCTTTTACCAACCACCAACATTCACTGTACAATGGCGCAGTGTCCCTAAATGTACTGTGCAGTGAATGACCAACTCTGCCACAAACAGGCTTCTTATTCCAAACAGAAAGTGCCTTAGAGTGGGGAAACATAAAAGGCACCTTTAATCTGAGATACAAGCAGCAAGGAGAGGAGTATGAAAATCAGGAAGTCTACTTAAAGTTGAATGAACATGTGCATTATGAACATGCTGGAACAAATTTATCAACTATCATTTAGTCCCTGAAAAGAATACCTGTAATAGGTTTTGATTTTCAGGGTGTCTATTGAATTCAGTTAATACAAGTTAAAGGGTTTCAAATGTGAAAATGAACGTTTTGTAGAGGTTGAGGATAATTTAGTCATTTGAGAGGCTGGGAATTGAACCACAGACCTCTCGCACCGGTGACATGCGTGCTAACCTTTATACTACCAACCTGGGTCTGACTACTCTTCGCTCCCTACATTACTGGATTGCAATTACAAGTCCCTTGGACATATAGGGCACGATGCACAATGACTTCCGGTTATGGCACCCCCTGCGGGGAGACACACCCGGACATCGTGCCCCTACACTTTTATGAAAAAGCCCTCGCCACTTGTGACAAACACTTGAAGATACATTTTACAGAGAACTTCACATGATGTACACATTATGTGAAGGTCTCTGTTCAAGCTATTGTACTACATGTACTCTCTCTTTAATATCGAAGGCACAACGCTCCTTCTTCTCTACTCTGAAGCAAACAAGGTCCCCTGTCACATTGGCATTCCCTGCACTGCTTCCTTTACTTACATTAATGCTATCCACTGTCACCAGCTCCTGGCCTGTTTGCCTCAAGGCTGCTTCCACTTTGCTGACACTTCAGCTATTCCTGCCAGCAGTGCCACATGAATAGTACGCTGCCGGGTCAATAGTAGCTGAGAGGTCTTGTGACGTCTGTTGCCCTTACCCCGTCCCTAACATACGCCACACACCTCACCATATGCCATACAGGTGTGACAATTGGCTTTGTGTTGTGGGCAACTGTGAGGTGGGGCTCAGGGCTTTGTGGAGATGTGTGTGTGTGTGTGAGCAGGTGACCCTGGCATTGTATGCAGGGTACAGATGCTGCAGTCACGTGGACCTGACAGCTGCCACTGACACCAGCTGAGGTCCTGCATTCACAGCACACTGTACCAAGTAGCAGGCAGCTGGAGCAATAGTAGAGAATGAACAGCAAACATACTGGTCCCTATAGGTTCAGCTGTACTTGAGGATTTTATTTTTAAGTCACTTTCAGCTGTTCAAAAAATGCTAGACTTTTTTTATATTTTGAAAGAATTGAGATAAACACTTTTGGACAGATGCCTGCAGAAGTTAAAAATGAATGAATTGGTACAAGGTGATGAGCTGTTGTGAACCCTTTATAAAGCTTCTCTCACAATTAGAGATGCACAATTAACAAATAGATGAAGAAATGGCAAAATACCAAGTATTAGCACGTACAGAAGATACCCTGCTATCACATTGCTATGGGTGGCGTCCATCCTATAAGAGACAGACTCAGAAACCCACTCAAATGTTTATTTCTGCTGAATAACTTACCAAGATTTCTGATGCAGTAGGAGGACCGCGAGCAACTCAAGACCTACCAGGCACTTTATCTGTCCCTGAGCTCAGGACAACTCCAAATGAAGATCAATGGTTTAAATGCTTTCTAATCCGGCACTAACAAGAATGACTCCTGCCTCTTCTGTGACACTTATATCAATTACGATGCCCAGGTCTTGGTACTTGATACACACAGTGACCAATGTCTCTGAGTGCTGGTAGGGCAACTGGTGGTTAATTGCATTTCAGGAATTTCCATAGATAGAATATTTCCATGATAGATATAATAAGTTTCCCTTGTCAGCTGATTTAGACTGAGAGCTGTGAAAAGTTAATTCATCTAGAAGAGAGAAAGATTATTTGTATAGATATGTTAGTGTACCATTCTTCATCGATTATCAAAAGCACATTACAGAAATATATGTGTATTATTGTGAGTAGGCAAGAAGCATGGCAATAGGTAAATGTAGAAAACAGATGAGGATTTATATGCTGTAGAAAAGCCTCGGCTGTGTCGTCACTGTCTACAAATTTAAAGCAATATCACTTATCGCCCTGGTTTTTCTCTATACAACATTTCTTATCAGTACCACTTAGTACCCTCCCCTTTGGACATCCATAAACATTTACTCTAAGATCATCTCTTTTGCTATGCTCTGTTGACAAGATACAGAGATCACTACATTGCATCTCTAAGTCAGCAACAGCAGAGGCTACTCTAGATTCAATAAACATCAACCATGGATCTATTTCCTATAATGTGTAGCTATAGTAGTGTGTAGATTTGTCTATGTAAAGAGGCATTGACTATGCTTTATGAAAAACAAATAAAGGATGACTGAGGATCCTATGTAGGCAAAGAGGCAAGGCAATACTTTAAATAACCAGAAAATAACACAAAAGAGATGAGGATATTAGTGCTGAAACGAAACACAATGCCCTCTAGCTTTTGTCTGCACTTAGTATCAACAACATCATGTGTTGAGTTTTTTCTCTGAAATAGTATTTTCTCTGAAATAGTATTTCCTCAGAAAACTTCTCTGGTTTATGGCTCTGTCGACATATAAAACACACCCTGACAGAGCAGCCCCTATGCTGCAAAAACAGAGACAGCTATACTTCATTGAGAAATCACAATCTCTTTACCTTTGATGTGGGATAAGGTGTGTTTATAATAGATTGTGGATTGTTTTCCTGATGATGGGTGGAGTTTTATTTCAGTAGAGTCATCGAGTGCAAACTGTACAAAATAGCCTCGGGGTCATGTTCTGAGCAGATTCTAGACTAGATCGGGTATTCAGCACTATCAATACCAACAGATTGTTAACATTTTCTTCAGAAAGATTTGTCTCCATTTTGTCACACTCTATATTATTAGTGCCAGGGGTGTAGACGATACAGCACATGTATAAAAGCAGTATGTCAGCTGGTATCTCAGCAGTGGCAGCCCCAACCTACAGCTGATTTCTCACTGCTATTATCTACACTAGATACCTTATCTATGGCTTCTCACTGTATATAGGGAGTAGGGAGTATGCAGGTTATTCCTGCTTCCAAAGTTGCCCTTATTAGTCCTGGTTATCCCCCCCCCCTCGCCCTGTGTGTGACATTCAGCAGCTTTTCCTAATTAGGTCCTTTATCAGGAATCTCAGGAAGGTCTCCTACAATGGGCTTTAGATGGTTGGTGTCCATTTTCTGACACAGACCTGGATTATCTGTGTGCATGGAAGCTGCCTCAGGGCGCTGTGGTAATTAGAATTACCAGGATGTTTACATCTCAGAGGACAGCAACTCCACCGTGAGGAAACAGAAGGCTGACATTAGCTCCATTGCCAGATTTGCACATGAGTAGTATAGTATGTATCGGAACGGGACTATAGTTAAGTACTGTTTATTACTCAATCGATATGCAGCCAATCAGAGGCCTCCATTTGGTCACGTGACCCGTTGCCATGGTAACGTGACCTACTTAGGGCTCTCAGCCAATCAGAAGCCAGCATTCTGGGTGACCTACTGACCTACTTAGAAGCTCTCAGCCAATCAGAGGCCGGCATTCTGGTAACCATGGTAACGTGACCTACTTACGTCACGTGACCTACTTCGGCTCAGCCAATCAGAAGCCGGCATTCTGGTAACTAGGGTAACGTGACCTACTTAGGGTTTGTTTGTAAACAACACCACGTGGCTCTCTTGTTTGTAAACAACACCACGTGACACGTGACTGTTTGTAAACAAACAAACGAAAAAAAAGTCATGTAGCTTGTATTATAGAAATAAAAACACAACAAGATAATTTCTTTTCTTTTCATTTTATTCTTTATTTTCATTTCAATCAGAAAAAACACACAAGTTTATGCTTTTTTAGCTTGCTTCTTCGATTTGCAGCAACTCAACAGGCCGCAAAGTCTCACGCCGCCGTCACTCGCACCACCACACCCCGGACGAGTTCTCTCCAATACACATTGCACGACTTTGGATAAATCCAACACCATTTCGGCAAGGCAGAGAATCTTTGCTTCCATGAAACGGCCGCCATCGCAACAACCCGTCACAACAGCATCATCGATAGCTTCTGACTCACGACCCGGTCGCTCAGCTTTGGGATTCTGCTCATGCGCATGACGCACTTCTTGGGGTTTCTTGTTCGACATGCTTCAATTAGGAAATGAACGCAATGAGATCCACAGGTGTCAGCAGAAGTGTCTTGTAGTTGAATGCGGTTTCTTTGCCACTTGAACGGAGCAGAGCGTTCCACGAAGGACAAGAACTCCGCACTCAGCGGCGGTAAGCCGAAAGAATCAAAGTAGTACACTTCACCCGTGCTCGACACGTAAAACGCCACCCAATGCTGACCTGGTAAATGTTGCGGATCTGTGTTGCTCACGAAACAAGTGTCTTTGATAGGGTGCTTCGGAATAGTGTCACAAGAGAAAACGCCCAGGAAACGATGTTTTGTGTGAACGTTTTCCTTCAACACTCTGCTTATTTCAAGCGTGTTCATACGATACGCCAAGTACCGCGGTCTTGTCTTCAGTTCATGTGGTAGTCGGTGATGGGGTGTCGATCTCGGGTCAGCTCGACGACGTTGTCGTACACCAAGTAGAGTAGCACGGTTGTTGTCGCTAGTAGCGCCGAGCGGAAACTGACTTCCACCCTCAGCTGACCCACTCTTATAAGGTTCACGCGACACCCGTCGTGCGATCTGTCTGGGGTTAAGTCGAGGGGGAACACCGTGTAACCGTTCAGGAATTGATCGTATGAAATACCGCAGGAGCGCACGCCTTCGTACATCCCCGTTTCCGTGTGTAGCGCCAAGTACTCTCTCACGGCCGCTTTGGTCTTAAAGTCGTTCGGCACTTTCTGATCGTTCACTATCACTTGAAGCGAGCTGATGTCGTAATGCTTCATCTTGAACGGGTTCTTGGTGAAGCTACCGTTGAAGGCGTCGTGGTCCAGGAAGCAAATCATCATCGACTTGGGAAGCTTGCCTGTGTTGGAGTGCGTGTAGCTGTGATCTCTGTTACCTTGAGGGATGGCGTACGTCGTCACTTCCACTCTGTTCACCGGGTAGTCGAAGGGTCCGTGTTCTATCACCGCTCTCTCGTGCGTTTCCGCTACAGCTTCCGCCACCAACACGCGTCGCACGTAGAGCTTTGCTTTGTAGATCTTCAAGCTGTAGCCTCCGTCAGCGGTGCACATCAGATAGAAAGAGGGCGCCGCCTGTTTCAGAGTGAGATTGATTTCCGTCTCTCCAACGATGAGCTTCGGTTGATGAGCCAGGTCAAAGTGCAGTCGCGCCATCAGCGAAAAGCGCTTGTTGGAGATTAGCTTCTTGCGCGCTTTGTACCCCGCATTCGCGTCAGTCAACGTGTCAAACTGACCGGGCGTATCTTCATGCCACCCCTGGGCGCTCATGACGCCGTCCTTCACGTCTTTGTTGTAGTTGAGTAACCCTTCCAAGTAAGCTCGGTAAGGGTAGGTCTCGGTGTTGCCAGACACTTTGAAACCGCCGATGGAGACTTGCACGTCTTTGAAGAGCGAGTGAGCCAAGTTGTTCACCGGAGCTACTGCGTCGGTGTCATCGATCGCCGTTCCGTTCGCTTTCAGCACTTGACATTCCAGATGAAGGTAATTCTCGTTGAGGTCTGTGTACTCTTGCGACTTGTTGATGGTGAAATTTATGTTACCTCCATCCTCTAAAGAGTTTTTTGTTTCTATCCCAAGGAAAGACGACTTTAAGATAGTAGTCTGAGTCGGCGCTACGGTGTGCAGGTCGAGCTCAGAGAGCGCGCACTCGTTACTGCTCTCGTGTACGTAAGCCATTGTGTTCTCTCTTCACGCGGCCGACAGACTGACGCCGACCGCCTCCAGTCTTTTTATTTATACCTGAACGCCTAGGCGCTTACCGGTCGAATACATCCCCTCTACGTCTCTTGCAAGAGCCACCACCCGTCTGAGGGGAATGCCCACGACGACGTTTCGACCCTTTCTTAGACGCGACAGTCGTCTTTCCTCCCGAGAACGCCGTACTCGCCAGTCTCTTCAGAGCGCCTGCGCCTCGGTCTTTCACGCTGCTCTTTAAAGTCCGACCCGCCAGCACATCTTTAGCTACGCCCACACCGGCGCGGAGCAGCGTTTTTCCCACCGACTTCAACAGCGGGGTAGCCGAGCGCATCAGACCTAACAGAGCGCCGCCCAAACCGTGCCCGCTCTGGAAAGAGCGCCCGCTGTACACGGTCACGCCGTTGCCCAGCTGCGCGTTGTAGTAATCGCTGTACCCTCTGCCGAAGTCGGTGCGCCTGGGTGGAAAGTACGGAACGCGTTGACGCATCATTTTTCTCTCTTTCAGCGCTCAATAGGTCTCAGATGAAGTGTCACGGTCACCTCGCCTCTACCGAATGGGATGGAATGACCGGATCGGTCTCTTAAATAGATGCCGACCTCGGTGAACCTCTTGGATTTCAAGGGGAAATAATCCAAATGGGGAAAACTGATAGCTTGCACGCCACCTCGACGCTTTCCGCCTCTGTCCACCGCCACGCAGCGCAACAGCGGCACTTGCATGTCGCCCACACGTCTCTCTTGGATCATGTCGGTGTATATGTACACAGAGTGCACGTCTCCGTAAACATCCATCGAGTAGGCGCCGGTAGTCGGCGACGCGAAACGCGTCTTCTCTCCGAAGCCTAGAACGCATGCGAGATGCGGAGTCAGCAGGACAGCGCAGTGTCTCGGCGGTTTGATGGTGACGCGTTTCGTCTTGGCGTCGTACGATAAGATCCGCATCGGTTTGAGCAAGAAGCTCTCGCCCTCTAGTCTGTCATCTCGCATCGTCTCACTCAAGCGCTCGACTAGGGTGTGGTTGCTTCCGGTGAAAATAGGAGGTATCTGGAATATGTTTGGCATGAAACTGCGCACGCCCATGTGTTTCTCCATCTCTTCGATCATATGTCTTGCTTGATCGCTGATCGCCTTCTTCTTCACCGCCGGGGACAAGAACTTCTTGTATACGGCATTCGTCTGTCTCAAGTCGACCTCTCTCTTGAACCTTTTTGTTTCCGGTTTCAATTGCTGCTCTTCCGCCGTGTCTAAATATCTCTTCCACCGTTACATAGCTCGCTTCCTTCCAGCTCAGCGGGAAGTCTGAGCTGAACGTTAGCTTGCTCAGACCGTTCGCGTTTCTCATTTCCCGCCAGGCCACCTGTGGTTTTTTTCCTTCGGCGAATTTAGTGTCTTTTAAAACCTGGATCGCCTCCTGTAGCGAACCCTTGGTGCGCAGAGGAACAACGATGATCAAGTCGTCGTCGTGCACGTTAGTCCATTCTGTAGGGAGGATGATCTCAGTCAGAGCCGCTTCGTACGCTTCGGGCAGAAGGAGCGGCGAGTCGAAGTGAGTTCGGAAAGACGTCAAGCTGTTGTCAGGATAATACTCCATAGAGCTGTTGCTAGGTAGAGTGATGTTCATTTTGTTACGTTATTTTTTTGACGGGGATCCACTCGTTGAACTTGTCGTCGTAACCTAACCAACGTACGAAAGCTAACTCTTTACCGTCGACGGTCTTGCGGCGCAACACCTCGTCTATCAGGTAGTTCTTGTCGTAACGACTCTTGTACACCTTCTGAACCTCTTCCGGGTAGAAGACGCCTTTTATCTCCTCGCCCTTGTCGTCTTTCAGCTCGAACCCTCTGCTTCCCAACGTCTTAGCAACGTCGACCACTTCCTCGCGCCAGTTTCCCTCGTACCCTTTGTCGAAGGCGCCTTTGGTTCTCAACATCCTCACTCTGTCACCCGGAGCGATGACGTCGACGGCGGACGTCTTTGTTTTTTTCTTCTTTTTCCATATTTCGTCGATTTGTTTGTTAGTTGGGAGATCTTGTCGGTAGAAAACCGCTGTTTTCCGAGCTGACTTGAGCCGGCGCCATTTTCAACGTCTTGTGGTGAGTGCGATTGTAAGAAGACACTACATGGTGCAGTACGTCTACGTAGCGATACGTGCGCTTGTGTGTGAAATAACGCCACAGCTTCTCCTTCAGACTGCGGTTAAAGCGCTCCACTAGACTAGCTTTGATGTCGTCGTTCTCGCCAGTGAAGAACTCTATGCCCTCGCTCTTCAAGTGATCTTGAAAGATCTTGTTCAAAAACTCTTTCCCCTTGTCTGTCTGAACAGTGCGCGGTCGTCTCTCGCCAGGGCCTGTCATCTCTCGGAAGGCCTCGGTGACATCAGCGCCGCTCTTGGATTTAATGGGAACGGCCCACGCGTACCTAGAGAAAACGTCGATCGCCGTCACCACGTACCGGAAGCGGTCGTTGTGAGACGCCAAAGCTTGCATGTCCATAAGATCTATCTGCCACTGCTGATCGATTGCGCCGGTTATAGTCTTGTTCCTTGCGAATTTTCTCCGAATGGGTTTATGTTTAGTGTAGGCGTCCAGCGACACTAAAGCATCTCGGATGACGGCCGGGTTCAGGTGGCGAAAATGCTGTTTCTGGAGTTTAGTCACGCTAGTGAAACTGGAGGGCGCTTTGACGTCGGTATATCTAGCTACTACGCGCTTCTTTTCTTTTTCCTTCTTGGTCAGTCTCTTCACTGGTTTGCCCATCGCGGGTCTGTTGAGGGCGTGAAAGACGAGCTCGCCGCTAGGCGGTTGCGCCCTTTCCTTTTCTTACGTGGCACGCTCCTATAGGAAGTCGGAGTTTGGAAAAGTTCACGGTCGTCCTCCTCGTCGTCAGAGGATTGATCGTCCACCACCTGCAGAGAAGAGTCTGCTGCTGCTACTGCTGCTGCTGCTTCTCCTTCTTCCGATTCGAAGCTCGGTCGTTTCCGACCTCTGTCAGCAAGCCGTGTGTCCAAACTTTGGCCAGGTCCGCTCGCTTTATACAGATGGTTTCCGATCAAAGCGTCTGTGGTGGGAACCGCTTCGCGCAGCGCTTTCGTGAACGGCGAGTAGCCCGCCGGTCTGGGCGCCGTCTTCCTGAACCTGGCGGCGTCGTTCAGTAAGTCCACTATGTTGATGCGATGCTCAGGTGGTATTCTCCGACCCGACATCTCGCGCACCGCCCCGTCCTCGTTCCACTTGATCACTCCGGATTTCTCCAATTGTTTGTACAGCTCCACGGTCCGGCGGCGATTCCTCTTGGGAACTTGGTTCGCCAACCGCTCGAGTAGGGACGCGCTGGCCTCTTCAGCAGACTGACGGAGGTGAGCCGGGGGCGAAGAAGAGTAGGACGAAGAGATGTTGCTGTTGTGGGGATTCGCGAGAAAAAATTGCAATCTATTCAACAACCTTCGGTATTTCAACATTTTCTCGCGCGATTCCAAAGTGGGGTCGTTCAACACTAAATCCAAGTCCCTGTAGATAAACTGTAGCACCTGGTGCAAGGCCGCGTCGGGATGAAGGGACTGCTCTGCCTGCTTGTGGTAATAGGCCATGTCGGCGGGTAGGCGGGCGGCGGTGGCAGGAGCGGAACTCTCGTTCTTTTCAGTGCGCTCATCAGGAAGAGGAGGAAGGTTTGGAGCAGTAGAAGTACTAGCAGCAGCGACTGCAGTAGTAGCAGCGCTAGTAGTAGCAGCAGCAGCGGGCACATGATGAAGTAGACCTGCTCGTGATGATTTGTAGAGCGTCTCAGGATCCACGAGCGCTAAACGTTTGTAGTGTTGTTGCTGCTCTGAGTCCGTCATGGGGACGACGGTGGCAATGACGCTGGTGGTGGCGGTAGTGGTGGTGCTGTCGGCGAGTAGGTGTCGAATGACGTGTCTCATATACGGAGAATGCTCTTTATAAGCGGTAAGGCCATCCCTATGAGAGCCGGAATGAGGAAACCTCCCTCTTGTACCAAGACGCGTCTCTTTTTTTTGATGGGCGTAGATTTTTTGCCGACCTCCCTCAACACGTCAGCCGATTCTCGAAGCTTGTCCAGTTGTTTGTCGCTGAGCGGGATGTTCCCTACCAGTAAATTGTGACAGATCTCACTCAACGCTGCGATCAGCTCGTCGCTTCCAGAGTCTATTAGATGCGAGCAGTCCTTTGGCGAGCACTTAGCTAAGTGCTTGAGAGTACCAAAGTGTCTTTCGAGTAGATGAGAAGACATTTTTCTTTTGCTACTGCTTTCTGTTGTTCTTTTTTTTGTCTAGCGGTACGAACACTAGCTGAGAGTGTATGGCCGTCAAAGAGGAGCGTATTCTCAGATCGTCAGGTGTTGACTGCTTGAAGTCCAGGAGGAGGTATGAGTGAGGTCGCTTGAGTTCATGGGTAAATATACTAGAGAGAGCCGCCGCGTTGGACGGAAACACCTGGCGAGACAGACTAGCTATTTGCCCCATGTCGCGCGGGTTCTTGAAAACGATCATGTAGTGAGCGTTCAGACTCATAGTTCGAAAGTCGGGTGATTTCTGGAAGAGGTTCTGAGTGATGTATATGACGCTCACGTTCCAGTGATGCGAGTATTTAGTAAAGATGTCGGCTACCACTTGCTGATTGGAACTGCTCATCAGATCGTCCAATATCAGTAGAGTGTGGGGTCGTAAAGCGTCTTCTGCTACTTCCACGTCTCCCGCTATAGACTCTTTGCTAGGAAGACCTTCTCTGAATTCCACACCGTACCGATTTTCCATTTTTTCAAACAGAGGTTGCCACTCGCCGTAATGGTAAAAAGTCTTTTCCACCGGCGGCGTGACCAAATTGTTCACGTCGCTCAGAAATTGATCCACCAAGCGCGATTTTCCACAACCCGACGGACCGCTAATGATACAACTAAAGGGTCCTTGTAGTCGAGCGTCGAAATGAATTTCTGTGAAGAGTTTGCTTTTACTACTGGACATTTTTCAGGACGCGTCAGAGAGCGGTTGTGTGTGTGACTGTCTGCTGTGTTTCTCACTCGAACGGTCGGTGGTGAATGGTTGTGGAGAAAAGTCCGCCGACCTTTTTATTGATTCCGGCCGGTGTCACAGTAGCAGCGGCAGAAGTGTCTTTTTTTTCTTTTTATTTTTTGCGATAAAATTCTATTTTCACTCAATAGTCATAAATGTTTTGTATCGGACTCCAGAGGAGTCTGATACAAATATTTATTTTTTTAAAAAAAAGAAGAGAGAGAGGAGGAGGAGGAGGAGGAGGAGGAGGAGAAAAGCGCAGATTAATTTTTTTTTTTTTTTTTTTCTTTAGGCAAAGCTCGTCGCTTTGCCGCTTTCTTTTCTATTTCTGTGTTGTGACAGGATCGTCTCGAAAAAGCAATAAGGTGTGTGAGCGCGGCGGTGACAAACACATATCGGTGCGTATGGTATGAAATAGTGCGTCCCTATCTTCTTCCATTCGGCTGCGTTGCAATAAGCGGGATAACAAGTGAAGACGTCGAAACTTTTAGTTACCGTGTTCACGTCGGCCACAACGCGCGCCCACCGAGTGGGAGCTGCAGTCACTCCCAAGAATCCGATCGGTTTGCGGAATCGTTTCATAGCGCTTATTCTCACTATATAAGAAGAGGCGGGGTGAGGAGAGTGGCGGCGCTCTTTCTGTTCATGAAACGCCCAACGAGTGGGGGCGCTGAGAGCGGATATTATGCAACGGTAGAGTAAATACGGTTCTGAGAAGACGGCTCTCGGCCATGCCGCTACGTTTTCCTTTTCCGCTCTTGTATAACGACGATGGCGCTCAGCTTTGCATTTCTCGAGAATTTTGTACGCTTCAAAAGAAGCGTGAACCTCAACTACGTGACGCTCTCTCCTTTGAGATAAAAAAATAGCCGGGCAGTTGAGGAGGGCGCTTTGTTCGCGCGATCGTCTTTTAGAAACTCGCGCCCTCTGCAGCGCCATATTTCTTTCCTCCGAAACAAAAAAAAAGACTGAGTGAAAATTTAAAAAAAATTTAAAACAAAAAGCTCAAAGAAAAAAAAATAAGCAATTAGCAGACTCAGCTCGAAATTCCCTGCCGGCGTGATGACGGTGTCTGCAGGCGGTGGCGGCGGTCGGCTGGCGATGGGCGGTGGCGGTGTCGGCGGCGATGGTAGTAGAAGGGCGTGTGGAAAGAGAGAGAGACGCATCTCAGTCTTTTATAGGAGCGGCGAGTGTGACATTTTCAGCTGTCGCATGCTGACCTGCTGCTATCATAAGAGAAACAAAAGCCCTAATCACACTTTTCAGCTGGATCCTTCCACCCCGCCAGACATGGATCCCAGATGGGAAGGCGGTTTAAAATTAAATCCGTGTACCGACTGTCATACAATAGGGTAATTAGTTGAACGCGTGTTACCTGTATAAAGGATTAACGGGTCATGGGCTCAGCGTGTGTATAGAAAAACAACTACAGGTAGCGTGAACAAAGCGACCCCCTCCCTTTCTGTCACTCTGTCTGTGACTAGAGGGTGCGCGTGTGGTAAGCGGCTTATATCTAAAGAAAAAAACAAATCACCCTCGCCTGTCGTCAGCAGACAGCCGGCCGGCGGCTGGAAAATGCGATTAGAGGGATGATGAGCCACGTAGTAAGCGACTTAAGGCTGATCTAAAGACCTGCCGTGAAGGGGCAGCTGGCCGGTGGCTTGAAAAAAAGCGGGGCGTAAGGGTATATAAGGGGAATGAAACCGCATTCAGCATCGTCATCATCGTTCACGCTACTACTACTACTACTACTACTACTACTACTACTACCACCACCAGCAGCGCGCCTCAATTTGCAGATCCTCGTGATGGAAAGTTGCTACCGTGACATGAAGCGGAATGACGAAGCGGCGCGCGAATGTGAAGCTGATGCTGTAGCCTCTGCTACTGCTGCTGCTAGTGCTGCTCAGCGTGCTACTGCTGCATTTACTGCGGCTGTTAGTGACGCGGGTCGTGATGACGTTGTTGTTGTTGCCGCTGCGGCTGTGACTGCTGCTGTTGCTGCCGCCGATGCAGCTACTCATGCCACCGATGCCGACGCTGCTGCTGCTGATGCTGTTGCGGCTGCCGATGACGCCGCTGATAACGCTACTAGTGCCCGCTCTGCCGCCCTTGCTACTGTCGCTGCTGCTGTTGTTGCTAATGCTCACGCTACTGCTGCTGCCGCTGCTGCTGCTGCTGCTACCGCTGCTGCCGAGGCTGCTGCCGCTGCTGCCGATGCTGCTGCCGATGCTGCTGCCGATGCTGCTGATGCTGCTGATGTTAGCAGTCGCGTCGACAAAGAATCGTCATTTGTCACTCTTAAAGCCGCTCCAGTGGAACGCGCGACGGGTAGTAGGGCTACCAACGCGACGGCCGGATGGTGCAAATGGTGTCGTCGCTTCTGCTCGTGCGCTTGCTTTTCTTCCGGTCCTACCTGCTGCTGCTACGGTATGATAGTGTTATAGTGTTTGAATGAGAACGCGCGTAGTTACACATAGACGCTGTTACAGATGTGCTTTTTTATTCGAAAATATAATTTTAACATAAGATGGAACTTGTTGTGTTTTTTTCTATATATATACGTTGTTTGTTTACAAACAGTCACGTGTCACGTGGTGTTGTTTACAAACAAGAGAGCCACGTGGTGTTGTTTACAAACAAACCCTAAGTAGGTCACGTTACCCTAGTTACCAGAATGCCGGCTTCTGATTGGCTGAGCCTAAGTAGGTCACGTGACGTAAGTAGGTCACGTTACCATAGTTACCAGAATGCCGGCCTCTCATTGGCTGAGAGCTTCTAAGTAGGTCAGTAGGTCACCCAGAATGCTGGCTTCTGATTGGCTGAGAGCCCTAAGTAGGTCACGTTACCATGGCAACGGGTCACGTGACCAAATGGAGGCCTCTGATTGGCTGCATGTCGATTGAGTAATAAACAGTACTTAACTATAGTCCCGTTCCGATACATACTATACTACTCACATGAGTCTGGATATACTGTGAAACCAAGAGGTCGGGCCTCCTGTATGCTGGCAAATTTTACCCTCACCATGCCTTAAATGACTTGCCACCTGAAATTAGACTGGCCAACACACGTACGTTAATCACTGATGAGTTTATCGCTTATCATAGTGAATTAGCGCCATTGAGCAACTTCTACCCCTGTGCGGTCATTACCAATAATTATACATTCCACTGTGTTGAACAAGCCTTCGCCTATCGTAAAGCTATTTTCAGTGGAAAGGAAGAGAAGGCTAACAGGATCAAGGACACATACACTGCCCTTGCTGCAAAGAACATTGCGAAGTCAATCGATAATCCAGCCTGGAAGCCAGTGGAGGAGCAGCACCTTGTGGAGCTCAACATTATAAAATATGAGACTGATAATGAGCTGCTCGAGATGCTACTTGCATCTGAGACACGTGACTTGAGGGAGGCCACGTCATGCCCACACTGGGGTGTTGGCTGTGGACTAAGGGCAAAAGCCCTACTTAATGGCTTCTTTAAAGGAAAACATCGTGGGGGGAAGGTCTTGATGGAAGCCAGGCGTCAGCTTAGAGAAAAGCACCGACCCACCATCTAAACCAGCAGCCAGCCCAGAGGTGACGACTATACATACTACTACCGTGGCGACTCCCAGTACAGCCTCTCCATCTGTCGACACAACCACCACAGTAGCAGCAGCTCTCACCACCAGCACACCTGTATCTGAGTCCACCCCTCACCAGCCTCCTGCCCCTACCGTGATAGTGACAGGAACTACAGCTACTGTAATTGCAGCCACAGGAGGTGCTGGAGTTACCGTAACTTCAACAAAAACCGTACAGTCACTGATGTCCTCCAGGGCTGCCCCTCCCCCTCCTCCAGCGTCTACCTCGGCCGAGAGACTTGGCGCACCTATAACAATGCAGAGCCTACAGGAAAGGCATGGTAATGCCTCCCTATCCAGCCCCCCCGCTACAGGTGGGCCTGCCCCAGTCAATAAGAAAAAAGACAAAACCAAGGATGATACACTGAAAAGTAAGAGAGGACAGGAATCCATCAAGCTACATCAACGCATGATGAACGCCTTCAGCGGCTCCAAGAAAAGGGCTGCACCCAAGCCGGTGGTCACTCAACAGGCTGATCAATCATTTTAATTCCTTCTACATACAGGCATAAAGCATTAAGGGACAGCATAAGTAGTAGGCATACAGGTGTAGGCCATGTCACGCTATGGGCGAGACGCAGTGGACCGTGGTGACCCCTTTATTTTGGAGTAAATGCAATATGGTATACCATGTATGCCTTCTCAAGGATTAACTTAAATCATTTCATTGTATACACAACATATAGATTACATGTATACACCTCTATACTGTATACCATTCCACCCATCTAGAGGATTAGCACTTATTGTATACATAACATAATAGATAACATGTATACACCTATATAATGTATACCATTCCAACCATCTAGAGGATTAGAACAACCTCTCTACACCAATGCCATCTATGGGGAAATCAAAATCTCAATGACCACCAACGCCATCTGTAGGGAAATCAAAACCTCACTGGCAACACCAATGCAGTCTGTTGTGAAATTAAACAGGACTATAATTTATGATTATGGAGTATACGTCACAAGAGATAATCCGTAATGATATACTGTTAAAACCTACTTCTACTGTATGTATAACAGGACCTTCAAAGTGTGGTAAAACCTATTTTGTGACTGATCTTCTGAAGAAAAGACAATACATGTACCAAAACGGTGATTACCCAAAGAGGATATTATTCTGCTATGCTGTACATCAACCTGTATATGAGGAATTACGCAATGAGGTGGATAATATTCAGTTTCACGAAGGGCTGCCAAACATTCAAACTATAAACCAATTTTCCGATGAACATCATAATCTAATAATCCTGGATGATATGATGAAAGAGGCTGTGAATGACCGTAGTATAGAAAAGCTCTTCACTATTGGATCACATCACCATAAATTGAGTGTATATTTTATTTCCCAAAATCTTTTTGAGGGTGGAAAACATGCAAGGACAATATCACTAAACACTGAATATTATATTATATTTAAAAACCCTCGGGACGGTGGTCAACTATCAACATTGGCAAGACAAATAGGTGCACAATTCTCCCATGCTATTGTTGAAGCTTACAAGGATATAACTCGTAGAACTCCTTATGGGTATCTATTTTTGGATATGACTCAGAACTGTTCGGAGGATATGCGTATAAGAACAAGGATATTTCCCAACGAACACACAATAATATATAGAGGTAAATCATACTGAATTGGATTTCTAGCGATGTCAAGAGTAAAGGATAATATACATTTTCTAAGATTCATAGCATCAACACCAACAGTAAAACAGCGCCAGAGTGTTTTAAGAACAGCATCGAAGGAACAAATCTTCAGCTTGGCTGAGGTTATTTTAAACCTATTACAAGGTAATCTGAATGTATCAAATGATACATTGAAGGTGTTAAGATCTTACAGAAAACACTTGAGGAAGGTAGCAACTCCCGAGAAGAGTAAAGTATCATGGACAAAACGTAAGGAGGCTGTTGTGAAGAGTGCAAAGGCTATTTCTCTTCTCCTAAAGGATTTTGAATATATATGGAGATCTGACTCATAATAATGAGTTTCACTGAGAAATTGATTGTTGTCCCATACACAACATATGATAGACTGAAACAACATTATGATTCTACACATGATACAGATAAGAAAACCGTTAATATTAATAATGACGAACACATAGATAAAGAGGATTTAAGTGAAGACGGAGGGATAAAGGAGGTCGAGGCAACCTCGGAAACTACCCCAGAACCCCATCTACCCCTAAACCCTCGAGAGTATTTCGCTAATTATTCCAATTACAAAACACAGGGTGACAATGGTATCAGGTATAAAAATGTGAATAAGAGAAAGAAGGAAGAAGAAGTTCATAAGAAGGTAAGGAGAGAAAAGAGGGAGGAGAAGGAGGAGGAGGAGGAGGTGGAGGAGGATGAGGATGAGGATGAGGAGGAGCAGGAGGACAAGGAGGAGGAGGAGGAGGGGGGAATGAGAAACAATGTGAAAAGTATAGCAATACAGAATCATCAGCGTTTAACCCCTCCTCAAAGAAAGAAGACTAAGAATAAAGTTGATGATAAAAGTAATAAACTCAAACAGAGGGAACAGTATAATTGGATCATATTCTAAATGGCTGTCAACAAACCATCACGTTTTACAATAGCAAACAAGTTGAAGAACAAACAGGTAGAAAGAAAGTCTAATAACAGTATAAATTCCAAAATAAAGGATGCGGTTGAGGATGCATATCTTGACCCTAGAAATCCTGGTAGTTATACGGGGGTGTCAACTATATCCAATATTGTTAAAGAGCAATTACCTCAATATAATCTGAGTCAGATTAAAAATATAACTACAAATGTTTTATCAACAAAACCTTCATATTATCTCAATTTACAACCAAGAAACAACTTTCTCAGATCTCGAGTATTCAGTGCAGGTTTGAACTATATGTTCGATGCTGATTTAATGAATTTATACCCATTTGGAAGGTATAATCGAGGATTTAAATATGTTTTACTGGTTATAGATGTTTTTAGCCGATTTGTAATGACAAGAGCTGTCAAATCCAAAGGTCATGTTGACGTTGTCCCCGCAATGGAGTCAATATTAAAGGAAAGGACCTGTAAATTAATGAGAACTGACGCGGGAGGCGAGTTTACAAGTCATGCTATCAAACAATTGTATAAGAAATACAAAATAAAACATTATTTGGCTTACAATGATGGTAAATCATCGTTTGCGGAACGATCAATAAAATCGATCAAAAATAAAGTGATTCGATATATGAAAGCCAAGAACACTTACAAATGGTTTGATGTTTTACAAGATATCACACAATCTTATAACAACTCAATTCACTCGACGATAGGAAGGAAACCCTCCAGTGTGACAAAGGATAATCAGGATGAAATATTCCATGAACAATATAACACCATATCAGCACGTGATATCAGAGATGCTAAAAAGAGGTCTGATAACATAAGAACCAGCATGAAATTAAACATAGGGGATTATGTAAGATTGTCTTTAGTAAAGAAAGCTTTTCAAAAAGAATATGAACCAAAATGGACGGGGGAGTTATTCCAGGTATATAAAAAAACAACACGTGATGGTTGTATAGCGTTTTACGTAAGAGATTTGATGGGGGAGGTAGTGGAGGGGAGTTTTTATGTACAACAGTTACAGAAGGCGCTGGTGGATGAAGCAGAATTATATGGCTATCAGAAGGTGCTCCGAAGAAAGCAGGAGGATGGTGTAAAGTATTACCTAATACGATGGGCGTATTATCCTAAGAAGTTCGATGAGTGGGTTGATGAACACCAGTTCAAACATTTAAAGAAAGTTTTAATGTGACAATGTATATTCATATGTGTAATACGGATAGTATCAATTACCATCCTAAAAATAACATTACACAATTTACAGTCAAATTACCAAACTCTATCTCACTGGACGGATCTGGATGGATGTGTGGGGTATCTCAAGTAGAATTTAGGAACATAGGATCTATAGAGAACACAGACACCGGAGATAATATATTACCGACACCTACATGTATCTACATAGCTACTGACATTGTTGATTACACTTACACTGGCTTTGGAAAAGTACCTATATTAAGAAGGATTCCGCTTTTTAACACAAAAAAAGGTGATGTTTTTCAAGGTTCTACAATTCTAAAGGATTGCCAAAGAGAAAGAGGGAGTGGTGTAATCACAGAGGAATTCAACGTAGTTAACTACACACCATTAAGACTTTCTACTTTTTCGGATATTAACCTGTATTTAAAGGGGGACAAGTGGAGCTCCATACGTATATCAGGTATACAAGGTGAAAACGGGGAAGTTCTACAACCGAGTGTATATTGTGTGCTTCATTTCATAAAACATTCCAATGGAAAAGGAAAAATACACAATTATTAACCATGGTCATCTGACTAAGTTGTTTACAAACTCATGTGTGTCTAAAGAAAACAACAGCGGCCCATATGATATTGGTTCAGTGAGATGTGGTTTGATCAAGTCTAGACATGTGGGTAATGGTCGTGATAGGTTACTCATTGTCAAACATAAGCACAGCCAATGTCAGAACACAACACAAGACCACACTAAGGTTATTACACCTATAACCCAAATAACAGAACAGGCGCGGTCATATATAGAATCAGAAAATTCTGAAAAGACATCACCAAAAGGAGCTATTGTGATCTCATCGGAAGGCACTGCTACAGGTGTAGATGCAGGAGATGGACTTGGTGTGGCTAGCGTAGATAAAGAAGGCAAAAACGTGGAAATAAATCCATCATACTTGGTTTCTAAAAAAAGGAAGGTATCGAAATCAACAACAACAACTCCAAAGGTAAAGGAAAAACGTTCTAGACTGCATAATAAAAAGCGCATCCGCGATTTACTCACATAACAATGGAGAATTATCAGAAGCATCGTATAAGACAAACAATCACCATCAATGTAAAAAGTATGGATGCCCCTAATGAAAAAGTAGAGGGGTCTATACTTAACAAATTGAAATACAGTGTAAGAGGTTTAATACAAAGAATGAGTGGGAAATCCAATAGAACAATGACAACTCGCTCCAATAGTGCAACTACTGTTGTCACTATTGTTACTACTACTACTACCAGTACTACAACCACTACTACTACTACTACAGTTGCTGTTTCTATGGCGACTGTTGCTACAGGTGGTGGTATTGATGGTGTCATCGCAGAGACACATAGGCCACGACCGGTTTACACCCGTCATCCATCAACACCCTGACAGTTGTAGAAAAACCACAGACAATTCCAGAAACCACTACATCACCAGGAACACCAGCTATACTAGTAGGAGTGAAACAGGACATTGATTATAATTATGGAACCGCTCTCATCATGTAATATAATAGACTAATTAATTAAGCACTTAGTATCATTTGATTGTTAATGTTATACATATATTATCATCTTTTTTAGTGGTGAGTTATTGTGATCAATATGGCGTATAATATATCAACCACAAATGAACGTAGTAGTTTAGGTATTGGGGAGAGTATGAATTTATTTCAAATGCCTGTTGTTGATGTAGGTGTTTCAAAGGTAAGGTATGTTGATTTTCAACCCAAAAATCATATGAACAAATCCCTAGGTATGGAGTTTGTTATAACTAATCTAGGAAATCAATATATTGATTTGAGGAGAACATATCTCAAGCTAAAGGTTCGAATATTGCAAGGTAATGAAACAGAACTGCCCAAGATGTCTAGTTCATATAATGTTGGTGGTGGTGATGTACAAGAATCTGATAAAGGTGGTGGTGATGGTGGGGTCGATGCTACACCCTTGACAACACCAGTAACACCGAATGCATCCAAAGTAGGTCCTGTAAATAATTTCATGCATAGTTTGTTTTCCCAAATTGATGTATATTTTCAAAATAAACTTGTATCTTCATCAAATGATAATTACCCGTTTGAAGCATACTTTAATACCTTGTTTAACCATTATGTTAATTCAAAGGGGGTGCATTTGATGTCCCAGCTTTTCTGTAAAGATATTAGCCCCATGGATAGTGCCGACATCAATGGTACAAATACAGGGTTAGTGGTAAGATCGATGTATACCCGAGAGAGCAGGGTTGTAGATTTGATGGGTCCTCTTCTACTGGATGTTTTTTCAATCAATAAGTATGTACTGAATGGTGTTGAAATTAAGCTCAAATTCTGGCCTTCAAATGCAAAATTCCATTTAATGTCCAATGCGTCTTCACCTGATTTCAAAGTTGAATTAGTGGATGCATGTCTTTCGGTATGTATTGTAACACCGACCCGTGAGATGCTTATAAGTCATCAGGAGGTGATGGAGAAGAAAAACTATATGGCTGTATACCAATATATGAAGACGGATATTAAAAAGTATTCAATACCTGCAGGTTTATTGTCATTCAGAGTAGATAATGTTTACCTTGGTAATGTCCCAGTCAGACTGATTTTCGGGGTCAATTCAGAACAAGGGGTTAATGGTTCATACACGCATAACCCTTTTAATTTCTTCCACCACCATATACGTTATGTTAATGTAAGTGTTGATAATGAGAGCATACCGTCTTCTGCATATCAGTTAAAATTTGGAGAAGAAAATACTGAATATACAAGTAATTTCATTGATGCATATCTTGCACTTTTTGGAAGGGAAAGAGAGTTTGATACCCAAAGTGAGGGTCCTGCAATAACTAGAACTGATTTTGCCAAAGGTTATACACTATTTGCATATGACTTAGAACCCGATGTTAAAAATGAGGATGATGGTATGGCTTGGCCAACGTTTAAAAGAGGTAACTTAAGGATAGAAATCCAGTTTGAAAAGAAACTTATCGAACCTGTATGTGTTGTTTTATTTTCCACATTTCCCAGCATGATAAAGATTGATCACACAAGAGCAGTATACTTAGCTTGATCATTTGTGTATATATGAATATGTCATATTACATTATATTGCTATCTATATATATCTATCTATCTATCTAACTAATTGTTTAGTTTATTTCCACATTTACTCACATGATAAGGATTGATAATACACGAATGGTATACTTAGCTGATCATAATTGACCATATATGTATATATGATATTTATATTATATTACTATCTACTGTATTAAATGAACACACACACACATAATTATAGTGTTGATTTCAGTTTATTCATAATCAATGTTATTGGTGTTGATTACGTATCATTGCTCAATATATTCAAGGTAATCGGTACAATAAAGGTTTAATCATTATCATATATGGGTGCGGGTAATAGTTGTAATAAACATATATATAATATTCAATGTTAGTAAATAATAATCAAGATGTACAAATTATCATTAACATATCAAAATGGTTAGTACCCAAATGGTAGAGTTGTTCCATCTGTAAAAACGATCCGTTTACTGAATACACATTGAAATGTTTTTGTGACATCTTTGTTGAACAGATATATGTCATTTTTATTACGCATGATATTATTACCTGTATTGACAGCGATATTAGGTAGTATATTCTCTGTATAAGGTTCGTAATTAAATTGATCATTCTCACAAATACTCATTGTCTCTTTATAAACTTTCATCATTGACTCCATATTTATTACATCACCTGTTTTGTAATTCAGTCGCATCCCCTTAAGTTTAACTATAGGTGGTGAATCATCAGCATTAACATCATAAACATAACATTTTGGCCCTGTTGAAAGAAACTCTGTTATATACTCATCTTTTTTTAGTTCATCAGTCATCTCACCACAATTATCCCCCACTGACAGGTCTTTACCATTGATTGTAGATACGAAAAAACAGGAATCTGTGTCGTGGTACAGGTTTTGATCGCCTAGTTTGTCTAAATACGTATATAATTTTATCCTAGCATGGGCTGTTGTGTATGCTGCCACAACAACATTAACATTTTTGCACATTTTACGAATTCTTCTTTGTATTTATATTGAACACGTACAACGTTTTCATTAATCAAATGGATATCCTCAACCATAACACCATCAGATGTTATTAATTTAAGATATTCTGCTTGGTCGCATGTGTGGAGAGTTTGGGTCATGTTTTCTCTCTGTCCAAATTTACCCCAGAAAGAGTTTAACATTAATTTGGCTAGATTTCTCATTCCGGCATTGTGTTTAATTTTATCAGGGTCTAACTGTATACCTTCTTCTACTTTGTATAATTCTATATACTCCCTTTTTTTCTCCTCTGTTGTACACCAAGATGGCCATCCCGAACTTTCTTGTTTCAATTTTAAAAAGGTGTTAACATATCTAGAAAAAAGGCCTCCCGATTTAGTTATGGGGTCATACATCTCTGTTTCTTCAAAATGGAAAATTTCATATATACGTAGAATGGTATAGCCTTTTTCTATAGCCAGTAATACCTCATGCACCACCCAACTACCAGTAAGGGCTCTTTTTTCATCAGAATGCATGCAGGTTTTATATTGTGATTAAGAAATAGGTCTTTGAACTTCCCCATACTCATCCACACATGTTTTACATAATGGGAAAAGTAACTTTCCCCCATACCTGTATGGTAACACTGGGTGATATAACCCTCTAGGGGGTACAATCTTACACTTTATTAACCCCTCATACTGTTTCAAATCAACCATGCAATGAGGGGGTGGTAAATCTGATCCTTGTATTTTTGTGGGGTGCCCTATAGGGTAAACACAATATTTGTTAACATAAGGATATAGAGAAGTAACATCATAATAATGAATTGTTTCGTTCTTAGCAATATCTGCTTTGTAATAACATTTAATAGTATCAGTGCGGCCACCGTAGAACGCTTGCCGTGGCTGAAGTGGGGTAGATAATTCAACATCACTCATAATATTTTTGTACTCATCAGATTGACGCACCTTATTGAATTGACATGCCCACATCTCAATCACTGTAAATCCAAGACTTCTTAACTTATCAGATCTATTATTAGTACGTTCATATAGAACACCCATGCTCATTCTTAAAAGAGGGTTAAAGGTTTGTGCAGAATAACATTCACTATGTCCATGGATAAAACACCCATTGTATTGAAAAACGGTATTAGAACCATAGATAAAACCATCGACAAATGCTCCGGCTATATATACCTCGCCTCTATCTCTACGGGCATGCTGTATCAATACATTATTTAGTTTTTCAAAATATGTTAACCATAAGATAGCTTCAATAGAGTGTGTAACCAAAGGTTCGCAAGGTGGAAGTATAGCAATGGATTCATGTTTTAGAAATTTGGATCTGTAAACTAAGTTACAAGCTGAGGCTATAGTTATACAATTAAAGAATGGGTCTATACCCATGAAAGCACTAGCTGTCACTGGTTCCTCAGCACCTTCTCTAGAGGAATCGGTGTGTGACGATAACTTGGTTTCAGGGATGATAGCTGATGTCATATCCATGAACATAGATCTAAATTTCATACAACCCTCTTTTAGTATTTGCACATCATTTATACAATAGTTAATTAACTCTTTCTTGAAGTCAAAATAATCCTCTCGATGTTCATTGAACCAAGTAAAAAAGCGCTTATTGTTTTCCACTGACATGATGTCAACAGCATAAAATCGTGGGTGTGGTAGACCCTGTTGGGTAAATGATTGGTTTGTTGGTGTGTTTAGAAGATATGGAAAATAACCCTTATCCTCACACTTCAGATCTAGTGTTTTGGGAAATTTAGCTAGTGCCATAGGTAGGAAGTTAAGAGAGTCTAGAAATCGGATTTTATAACCCTTGATATACATGAACATGATTTTAGCTCCACAATATAAAATTTGTGGTATGGCCATGTTTCTATATAAATATGATACAATGGGGTAGGAATCAAAAGACTTAAAATTATGACTTATTACTATAGCCCCCTTATTATCGTCTGTAAACAACCAATCACAGAAATCTTTTATACAACTCTCCCCGTAAAATATCTTTTGCTTAATCTCACAGTTGGAACATGAATCACTCTCACCTGTTTCAATGTTGTAACACAGATCACATACAATGTGTGCAACGCACAGATTAGCGATGTGTATATTTGTGTCGCTCATTGTCTCCAAGTCATAGAAAATAAACCGGTTATGTGTTTCAGAATTTTCCTTTTCTACTTTCTCAGAATTGACCCCCTTCTCATCTTCTTTACACCCTTTACCTACGTTGTTTTCATCTACACCCTGGTCCATTGGTTCCTCAGTGATAGAATCAACATTCTTTGGAACAACGTTTCCCACATCCCCATCTTCTTCTGGCTCATTATTGTCACTATTAATAGCACCCTCCCCAACAGGTTGCATGTAACACTTGTGATCCTTATCAAAATAGCCATTACACGTTTTACAATAAACCTCCCCGCACATATGTTTTTCGAATCTATTTTTTTGGACTATTTTTTTACATGTAATACATTTCTTTATGTTATCACACACGCTCCCTGGTTTCTTTTTTCCGATACTAAAAAAAAGATTAGTGTAACACTCTGGTCCATAAAAGTTTCTGTTGCATTTTGGACAATAAATCCATTCACTTTCCCTGTCTCCCTCTACATCAATATCAACTAAAACAGTTCCAGGTATGTGTGGGGCGGGAGTGCTTGTATTAGAGTGTTTTTTACTATTCACATAATCAGTGTCGTTGTGTTTGTGTTTGCATATACTACATAAACTTTTACAAGAATGAAAAGTTCCATTATACGCTTTCCTACAATCAAAACAATAGCGTCTCTTATTTAAAAATGCTGGTACTTTTAAAATGACATCATAGTGATGATCATGATAATAAAGTATTAAACGTTTTTTTGCCCATATGTTACCCTCAAAAACCGTATTGTTCAAATGATCTTTGGATATAACTATAATAGAATATTCTTTCAGATGATTCTGGAATATTTCAATTTCTTTAAGACCACAAGGTCCTTCAGCGACACCTGCATCTTTTAAAAGATCAAGGGCCTCCTTTTTCTGAAGTATTAATCCCCGGGAAAAATGCCTCTTTTTAGGATTTTTGTCTACAAAGGCTCTAGCAGTGACTATAGCACGTGCACAACAGAGACTGTCTTTGTTCTTAATTTGGATTACTGATTTCTTTGATTTCAACATTTGATCTAATTGATGAACAACTTTAGATGAAAAACTAGAACCCCTGGGTAATGTAACGTGTGTACTCTGAATAATCATGTTTCCATCTAAAGGAAATTCTTCGAAACTTTGTAGAACTCTTGAAACTTCAGACATAATCAGATCTACAGTCAAAACACTAACCTCTAATAACGGAATTTGAATGGGGTAATCTAAATGAGGGTTATCTATTGTAAACCTAATGAGATCATTAGCTCTCATAGATCGTGTTAATTCTGAGATCAATGTTTCAAATATTTTATATAGTATAAGCAACACATTGGATATGTGATAGACATTGAGGTTATGAATCTGGAAGGTATGTAATTTGTTTCTCGTATTGAATCTGGTAGAATTAAATTCATTTACTTTAGTTAGTGTGTATAACTGGTTCGGGGAATTCTCCAGAATACCAGCTGTGCGTATTCTCTCTTCATCTTCATCACCCTCGAACCCACCCGCCCCACCACCATCATCATCATTGGTTTCTCCATACCCCACTACTCTATCCTCCCTGTGTTTATTTTTTATGTGATTTCTCCATATCTCTCTAGATATAAATCCCTTATTACAAAAAGTACAATTGTAATTAAATAACCCAGGAAGCCGTTTCACCGTATCATACGGAGGGTCCGTATGTCGTTTTTTTGCGTTTCAGTTCATTTTTGCGTTTCAGCTCGACATGTCCGCATCTTACGGAAAAACATACGGAGGCCGTATGTACATACGGCCCTCCGTATTCACATACGGCGATAATTGCGTTTCAGCTCAACATACGGAGCACAAAAATTCCGCATCTTTGGCGTATTTACTACAAGATATACGGAGGGGTAGGGGGGGGGGTGCTATGTCAAATTATGCACATATACCCTGTTTTTTAGGGCCGTATGTGTGTATAGTGGGCCGTATGTGAATTCTGCACTATATGTATTGGCCAAATTCAGCGACCTTCACCTTGGCAGTTGACCCTTGACCCTTGACCCCCATATATTTTGGCGCACTATTTGGATAGAGCCAAGATGGGTCCCAGAATAGGCTATGTGCTTCAGACTCAGAGAGAGTATTACCAGCGGGTGGATCCGTTCATCAAGTATGGGGAGAAGAAATTCCTTCAGCGATACCGCCTTACGAAGGCAATCACCAAATGCCTGATAAAAGACTATGTGGACAGCCTAGAGGACAAGTTGTTACGGGGCAAACATGCTGTACCACATAGGATAAAGGTATGTACCACCCCTACACCCCACTATGGCTATATGTCTTCCCTTATTCCTATATTGTTAATTTTTTCTCCATTAATATAAAGTTTGATTTTGGCTTCTGCCCTGCACTCATAATATGCTATGCTTTTTCCATATACATGACTTATGTTCCCTTCATATGCCATAGCACTGAATGTATTCTACTATCCCAAATGAAATATAACAAGGCATTAATTAAAGTGTAACAAAATGATTTTTTATTTTAAAACAGTTCTGTGTAGCTATACGCTACTTTGCCACGGGGTCAAACTACACCGACATAGCGGATGTGCACGGTGTGTCCCGCAGTACCGTATGCAGAGCAGTCAAGTCAGTTTCTGACTTCTTTCATCACAACCTTGCCCGATATGTCAGCTGGCCAGACAGCACGAACGAGAAAGCTAACCTGGCGTATCGTTGGTACAAGAAAATGAAGAAACCCAAACTGTTTGGACTAGTTGACGGTACTCACATACCAATAGCCTGCCCTAGGGGTTATACCCGTGACGAAAACCAATACTACTGCTACAAAGGCTATTATAGTATAAACGCGATGGTGAGTAAAATCAAAGTACACAAAAAACATGAAACTTTGCATGCATAACATATGTTGTCCCTATTTGAAAAAATAGTACAGCACAATCTTATCGCTATATAACAGTTGACTTAAATTCTATATGTACCTTTCAACGGGTAAAAATAAAAATATTTCACACACATGTTACCCAAAAATGGAATGTTATATTTTGCAGATCATATGTGATCTGGACGGTATCGTACGTCATGTGGACGCGTCATACCCAGGCTCCCAGAATGACATTTACATTATGAACGGAAGTGAAATCAAGTTCCTGGGGGAGAGGAATGACTTCAAAGGGTTCTTCCTGTTGGGAGATTCTGGGTAAGTAAAATAATTAAATTTTCCTGTGCCCTGACTTTGGCATAGCAGATAAATAGTTATTCCTTACAGTACAACTAACAACCAAAAAATAAATATATTTCTTGTATGACCTGAGTTTGGCATAGCACAGTAATACTTTGTCCTAAGACAAAAACTTTTATCAAAAATATACATGTTGTTTCTCTCACTCATTTGTCCATATGATACAGAAATATATCACACACTTTGTTATACTACAGATACGTATTGACAGACTACCTGCTTACTCCGACCAAAGTAGAGTACACCGCAGACGATGTGGCCTACAACAAATGGCACCGTAAGACCAGATCTTTGGTGGAGCGAGTGATCGGAAACGTAAAGCAGCGTTGGAGGTAATATCACATAACATGTTGCATATCATATCAAAAAATACTCCATACCTGGCTACGGTAGTACCACATAGCACAATGCCCAAAATTGTGTCCTATTAATGATACACATAATACTATGACACTGTACAAATGTGTACATCAAAACAGCCTGTCCAGTAATCATTCATATAACACATGTACCTCTGTACATTCTGCCATCATACTTCTGATATATACCTAATACTAAAAGAGACATGTTAAAATACAATTACATAGCACCATACCTGATATGTCTCAGAATATAAAACCCTAATACTATGTAACATTAAAATGTATCTGTTTCGGTAGGTGTCTCGATACAAGTGGAGGATATCTCTTCCACGAACCCGTACGAGCTGGGCGCATCATAGAGGCATGTGTAGCACTGAACAACTGTGCTAGAATTGCCGGACTCCCAATCAAGAAGGACTTCTACGCCAAGGATTCCTTCGTGGGATACAAAGCACCTGTGGAGCAACCCGTGAATGTGGCACCGGGAGAACGCGTCCCCTTCAATAACATGCGTAAAGAGTACATCAGCAGGTACTTCAACCCGGAGGCTGTGAAACGCGACAAGCAGTGAACTTATCTAACAACATGAACCACCTAATATACATGAATTCTGTGACAACCAGTCAACTTATGTTACAACATGAAGTACCTGATATACATGAATTTGGTACCAACAAATATGACGTGAAATATATTTCGGTGTATAATAGCGCCGTGGAGTGTTATAACATGCAACCCCTTTGTGTTAAAATATATACAGTTCGACCCAGTCCGCCTGCTTTTCATTTGGGATTTTTCCTGGTTTTGACTCGCGTGGACCTTTTGGGTAGTGTTGTCACTTCACTCTCGCTCTCCTCCGCGGATGCCAAACCCAGAACCATTTGCACGTGTTCTTCGTCAGTTACTGCCGGTTCCCTGTTCTGCTCCACGTCTTCTGCTACTTCCTGGATCAGCACTACCTCATCCTTGTTCAGGACCTGGTAGTGTGGCAGTCCACTGTCGGAATGGACGTCCTCCGTCTGTATGACTATAAAGAAAGGAAAAAAATATAAGTAAATGTATTTTAAGCATGCATTAAATTTTACACTGTAATATATTCTGGCTCTTTTTATTCACATACAATTGTTGATATATATGTAAAGGTGGAAAACAAATTGTTGTATAATACACTGTGGGACCGGTTGTAACAACTAGAATCTTGTTTCAAGACATTGGCTATAGAGAGATACAATTGAAAAGAATGTTGTCATTTTCTCCCTGGTTGCTACCATACAGATATGTGTGTAAACATATGAAGGGAAAAAAGATATGGTATTAACTTATACAGTGTTGATACATGTGTACTTGTGATACATATCTTGTGCATTTTACGGTACCGTAGATACATACTTTTATATGGAAGAAATAATATGAAAATAAAGATATGGTATATAGCGTGCTTACCATGAGCGTTTACCACACATTTTGTTGGATGAAGCTGGGGCTTGGGGGAACACAGGTAGTTGGCCTCCTCTCCCTCTTTGGGTGGCTCGGGATGCGTCAAACTGGCTGTGATGTTTGAAGTAGAGGGTAACGGGTTTCGGTTGTGATCGTCCTCCTCCGGTTCCTCCACGCTGCTCTTGTTCACTGAGAAAAGAATTACACATATACATTTAATTACCAGTGAAAAATAATAAAACATTCTTCCATCACATGTTTCTGTTTTTAGAGTTTTACTTGAGACATATTAACGGATAAAATCATTGTATAATATCCTGACAATATCTTGATTTCTGCAGTACATATAAAGCAGAGCATACATATAGTGAGGTGGATAAAATATGGTAAGTAAAGGAGCAGGTAGCTTGTTTCCCGAAGGACTAACATATGTTATACTTACATGAAATAACAGAATTCACTACATGTGCCCGGTTCAGCTTCCCCTGTGCCACCGCAAGGATCTCAAAGTTTCTAGTCAACAAAGCAAGAGCAGAGTTGGCTCTCTCGCTCTCCTTTTTATGCATCTCTGCCACGCTCTGTACATCCGTCATCAAGTCTTTAATGCTGTTGGCTAGAGTGGTCAGACTGTCCACCATACCCACTACGCCTGACATCATAGTTTCCTCTGCTTTCGCAACACGGACACCCGTATTGGTAATAGCACCTCTGACTAAATTCAGTTGTTGCACCATTGCGGCCTGTTTGCCAAGAACATGATCAGACAGTTTGTCTGTTATGGCAATAAATTCCTCGTTGTTCTGCGCAGTGTTGGCAGCTGACTCTGCTGTCCAGGTATCTAGCTGCTCTTGTTGTTTCTTCATCGCCTCAGCGATTTGCTTCGCATTGTCAGATGCAGCTATCATGACAGTTCTGGTGCTGTCTTTCATTTCCCGGTTACACCTGGCCATATCCTGCTGGCAGTTGGCCTGGTCATCCGCCATTGTCTTCAAGTTATCTCTGAAAGCCAATGTGACTTTTTCCATTTCTTTTCTTATAGCTTCACTGAAATCCTCCTGTGCTTTTTCCTCCGTAAAAGATTTGAATAGGGCTTTCCGGTTAGCAGATGCGGTGCGTTGTATACGGGACAAGGCAGGAGTGTTATGTGGGGTTTTTATTGGTACAAATTCAGGTTCTATTTCTTCTTCCTCTATTTCTATGGGATCTGGTAGAACAGGCTCTGCAGGGGGGGGTTTATGTTTAGGGGTACTGGTTTCAAACTGCCCTTTCAGCGCCAAATGTATCAGCTCGGCTACCTCCTTCTCCGAGTATTGCTTCTTGTTGGCGTCATCCGTGTCCACATGTGAAACGGGACCAGGAGAAGAGTGTTGAGAAGTTAAATCAATCTCCTCCTCGTTCAAAATGGAAGAGAAAGATGGTCTCCTCCCCCGAACACGTTCAGCTTTTTTCTGCATGCTTGGACCAGGCTGAGCAGTACGGTGAGCAGTATCAGGAGCAGAAGGGTTATATGTAGGTTTTGCAGTAGGTTTTGCCGCAGTTTGGGGAAGCACTGCAGGCTCTGCCTGAACTGTTTTTTGAGGCAAAACTTTCAACTTTAGTGTCTTGAGTGCCGTAGCCAATTGCGACTCTCCGCTACTTCTTCCAGAGGACATAAGAACGGATTCAGTTTTGGAAACTTTTTTCTTTTTGCTGCATTGGCCTTCCGGATCGGCTGTTTTGGCATTTATTCTGGCGACTAAATCTAACATGTCTCTGCGGGAAATACGTTGAATAGGAGACCGGTCTATATCCCCGAACATGGCGTCACATGCTTCTGTAGTGGACACGTCATCCGGCTCAGCTTGCAGGGCAGCGGGCGGTGGATCTGGAACCTCGTTGTACTCCTCCTCCTCTCCACTTTCCTCCCCAGCGGCCGTGTCTTCCTCTGTGGATACAAAAATATATGTTATACACCATAAGTTTTGATTTTGTATATGTTGTAAGTTAAATAGAATTAGCTGCATCATGTACATGTACGATATGTTATAAAATAAGGCAAAGTAGGTGCATCTCTGCTGTGTGTGTAAGCCATATCATTACCGTATAATATATAGAAAAAGAATAGATTCCACAGTCATAAATGCAAAATCAAAAACAGGATAAAATACTGGAGACAAAAAAAATTTTACAATCAGATATTATGTGAATGTATTTAGACTTGTTTACAGCACATAGGTAAAACAAGAATGAGGGAATATATATCCAGATACCTATGTGGGGTATATTATTTTACAGTATAAAAATTCAAACATATCTCACCGTCGTCGTCTTTAAGCATGTCCCCTTCAGCTATAGCAGCTAGTGCGGAAGAGGGCAGACCCATAGCGGCATAGTCAGTCTTTGATGCTCGGTCGGGATCGTAACAGGAAACGAACCGGGGCCGCCCGCCCCCTTTGATACTGGGAGGCTGCATTCCTTCTATCCCTATAGCACAGTAAAATAAAAGATATAATTTAAACTGTATTTTTTTCACCTGTAGTATGTGTTTTACATATGGTATGTGGCCTTGCCTCAATTCAAATGATACGCAGTACAAAGGAAGGAAATTATATATGGGCACTTGAGGTGGAGTATACAGGAAGGAGATATATGATGCGCTTGGGCTTTATGCTCACCTAGGATTACTTCTTTCCCCGCATAATCGCATGCGGCCTGCTCCAGTTCGTTTAGCTGGTCTTTCTCGTCCCTCTGTCCACTGCCCGTCTTGTATTTCATATCTATCAGTTGACGCTATAGAAAAAAATATTAATAATATTACAATAAAATACAGCAAGGTGTGGTAACAAGGTAGGTAACACAGGCAATAATGAGACTGCATATATTTTGGCATTCTATTTAGATATATTTTTAAATACCTGTGGTAAAATAAAAACAAAAAAAAAACGTGTCACATATTAAAACCATATGTGTATGCGTACCTTCCTCTTGCTCTCCTGCACGAAGTATTTGAGCTTGTTTTGACATTTTATGACATCTCGGCCGCGCCCACCGTTCGCCGCCACATAGTCTGGCAGAAAAAGGAGAATGTTATGAAATGTCAAGTAGATGTATTGTTCTGTCCTTTATATATAATGTAGTATACTGTGACGTTGAACAGGGATAAAGGATTTACTCAATGCTAAAAATGGTAAGGGTACACACATGACAGACATACAACAAAATCAATAATAAATATACTCACCAACTAGCTCGCCCCATGCCAGCTTCTTCAGTGCTACCCCATCACTGGCATGCTTAAACCGTCCCTTCAAGACGGGCTTTAGGTGGTTCGCCCCCTTTATCAGCGCTTCAAGTTCGTCCGGTCTCCAGTGCTCACTTTTGGCCCGAGCTGCCTTTGAGGTATTTACAGCAGAGGCGGATGCCACTGAATCGTTGACAACTGATTTTCCACGCCCTTTCCCACGTCCCTTACCCCCCCTACCACGTTTGGGGGTGGGGGTAGAGGGCTGCTCCACGTTTACCTGTGGTACAGTTGCTGGTGCAGGAGGTATGTAGGTGGGGTCATCACTGTCTCTCTTCCTTTTCTTGGTCTGTGTGGTATGAGGCCCACCATTGGACGGGTGTTCGCTGGAGGGGGCCTTCCCCTTTCCACGAGCATTCTTTTCCCGGTTCCTTTTGATGAGAGCCAATATATAGGATATGGCTTGGTCGCCCCCATCTCCCTCGAAGTCCGTCGGACTGATCTCTTCCTCTTCCTCTGACGACTGATACTCCGGATCGTCCTTGTTAGGGGGGGGCTGCAAAACATTACATATACCCCGTGACACAGTTGTACTTTAATGATAATAATGTAAAATAATTGATATATGAACATAGAATGCAATTGGAGAAGAAGTGTTGTGCTTTTTTTCACATTGACATAATACATACATGAAATATAGGGAAAGCAGGCTGGCCCGTTAATTTTCTGTTTGTGCCCACCAGCAGGCTGAGCGCATCCAGATTGCCTAAAAGGCCCTTGAAAGACCTTGTTTTTTTTGATTCGGCTTCAGATTGGGTAGTGGGGGGTTGGCTGTCACTGACCTCCTCCTCTGAGGTAGTATCATCCTCCTGAATTCATTGAAAATGCTATGTAAGCTATGTTGTATGGTGTATCACACAAAGGGGGACAGTTGTATCGAAATAAGCTATATATTTTGCCATAACACAGTTGTAAGGGGGGTATAAGAGCAGTACCGGTAGTATCTGAGCTGCTTTCACGTAAAGCGGGAAAACGGACCGGCTACTTTGGCAGCGATGTTCATGTATTAAAATCAGAATAACACGCTCAACAAACTACATTGCTGGAATGTACGTGATCTCATGTATGTAATGGCACAGGAAGGACATGTCCTACTTACCCTTTTGTTGACTCTCCCCATGTTGTTTGGTGGTTGTTGTGGCTTACAATCGCTTTCCGCACGCTTGCCCGACTCGGTGTTTACTATTGAGAAATTGCAAATGGCGGCGCCCACAAGTCACGTGTGTATGACGTCAGATACGGAATCCCCGGGTATTCCCCCGGATGTAGCCTGGTCGATGGCGCCAAATTCAAATGCGGCGGGTCAGAAGAAGCACATACGGAGGTGAAGATACGGAGGGCCGCATGTGGACTGCTACATACGGCATAGCAGGGGTGTATGTTGGAATTTGATAAAAAAAGATACGGAGGGTATGCGGAGGGTGAAAAGAAACGGAAAATTTGCTTTGGTGATATTTTGTCCGCATCTTGACCGCATCTTTAGGCCGTATCTTATATTTTATATCAACATACGGTGAAACGCCTTCCAGGCGTGTGTTTTCTCTCCTTGTGTTTTTTTAGGTTATATGCACGACTGAACTTTTTGTTGCATATATCACACTCAAACATGATATATTAATGTATTGATGATGGTTGTATTAGTAAATCTGTAAGGTGTTGAATCAGGTTAGATGGGAAACAGAACGAATAAAACAGGTGGTAAAAGATTGAGATATTGACATAACCAGTTGAGAATGTAGAAACCTGTAGATGTAGTGAGGTAGGCTAGTACATATTATTATTAATATTATAGGGTACAAGAAGATATGGATTTGCAGCCAACCGGTAATGGAAAAGATGTCTTTTCCCTCTTTCTTCTGGGAGGAATCCTAACATACAAAATTGTCTTAAAATATGAACTTGATAATTGTTACTATAAAGGTTTATGATCTTCCTAATAATTGCTCTTTGGAATCTCAAATCCCGTCTTATTTCTGAACAGGTAAGATTGAATAAATCTACATGTTTTGGGAACCATCTATCAATTCTAACAAAAATATACTCAAGGAGCTGTACTTTGCAATCAAGATCGGCATCAGGGCCATATTTTGCTGGGTCAAGCCATCTTTCCAGCCTTATTTTGAATATATGTTTAATCTCCTCTCCCGGGGTGGTACCAGTACGATAACATAATTTAAAAGTACAAAGATCTGAACATGTGAATTTGGTATTTAGTTTTCTGACAATAGGGGTAGGAATTGATGTTGGATCTGATGAGGGTGGATCAAGTATATATTGTAGCGTGAAGGTGCATGTCAATATTTTCAGTAAAATAGGGTGAAACCCCTCAAAAACCGGCTTCCCGTCACAGGTGTCGTATTTGAGATCAAGATATATCTTTGCGTAATCAGATGCTTTTTCCCACGTAGGTTCGACAATTAAAACCCTCTCTAGACAACTCAGCTTAGCAAATAAAATGTATGAGTTGTAATGATTATCAAATATCAATGATTGAATGGTTCCCTTCTCTATTCCAAACGAACAAAATCTAGAACACAATCTATTGAATAACAACCTCTTCCATAAGGGGGAATGGGGCGAGTTTAGTGTAAAACCAGCTGTCCCGTTATCAAACTTAAAGGCGAGTCTTAGATTAACCAATGTAATACTATCCAGAGAAATATATTCTACAAGAAGTATTAGTAAGATATCGAAAGAGAGTAAGTCAAAAAATGACATTTTGTGGATTCTTTAAGACACAATCGCTTATACCCAATGTAATTATATGGAGTCAATGATAAATTATTTCATCGCTTATTCAACCTAAGCAGATAATACTACTATAATGGGGATGTCTACATATATGATTAGATAGATAGATATCTAATAATAACTGGTCATGTAATGGTTAAAACCATATAGTATATATGCCAGCTAGCTACATAAATAAATCCTAGTAATGATATACCATATAATAATTAGTATCGTTATTGATAATGAGGGTAAAGTTTTGATCCAACAATATACTAATAATACACCCTATAATCATACCTATCAACTATCTTAACTAATGATATTATTCTGTGACAATTAAATCACCTAGATGTATAGATTAACAGTGATGTATAGATTAACACTCACTCGACATCCATGGAGGGGCTCACATTTTCTTTGTTTCCGGTGTTGTTGGTTGCTCTAGCTGACCGTCTAGATGCTGGGAGTTGTTGTGGGGCCGGAGGTCCAGGTAAAATGTCAATTGGTGGGGTTATCTCCTCCCTAGAGGTTACATCCTCCCCCTCCTGCTGCTGTTGCTGTCGTTGCTGGACTACCTGGGGGACCACTGTCTGTTGCTCTTCGGGCACGGTCTGCTGCTGCTGCTGCTGCTGCCCGGTCTGCTGCTGCTGCCCGATGTGCTGCTGCTGCTGATGATGCCCGTTCTGCTGCTGCTGCCCGTTCTGCTGCTGCTGCTGCCCGTTCTGCTGCTGTTGCCCTGTCTGCTGCTGCTGCCCGGTCTGCTGCTGCTGCTGCCCGGTGTGCTGCTGCTGCTGCTGCCCGGTCTGCTGCTGCTGCTGCCCGGTCTGCTGCTGCTGCGGTCCTGTCTGCTGCTGCTGATGCTGCTGCTGCTGCTGCTGCTGCTGCTGCTGTTGCACTGGATGATAGGGTACAGTTTGTTGGGGTACTGCCTGTATGGGTACGGTTTGCTGGGGTGCCCAGGGGGCCACTGTCTGTTGGGGGATGTTTTGCCCAGGTATGGGCTGCTGGTGCGCCCAAGGGGCCACGGTTGCCTGGGGTACGGTTTGCTGGACCACCTGGGGGGCCACGAAGTGTTGTGGCACCTGAGGGACCACGAAGTGTTGTGGTACCTGGGGGGGTACTAGTTGTTGTGGTACCTGGGGGGCCGCAACGTTTTGTGGCATCTGGCTGAGGTCTACCGCATCTTGTCCCTCTCGGGGTGTTGGGTCCAAGAAAACTAGGGGTGGGAGAGTACGTCCCTGACCTTCAAGGTCTAAGAGGTGCTGAAAGTCACGATAGACGCTCTTTGCATTACTTAGCAAGTTCATTAGAGCCGTCTGGCTCAGTGAGATGCCCGATCCTTTCTGGAACCGTACTCGACCGGGGTAGTCGGGGGCCTGTTTTATTTTAATTATATTAACGCGGGGCTCCCCGTAAAATATACTCGTAGTGCAGACACGTCTGAAATTAAAAATTATAGATATAAATATGTGTAGAATAGAACATTACACATGAAATCGTAGAGTAATCATTATGCCTGGAAATAAGATTACAAATATATATATTCAATCATGTTAACTTCTATCATCACAATATTCAATTATTATCTATACTCCAGACTCATACTAAGTCACCACTAAGACATAGTTGTATGGTTAATACATTCAATGACAGAGGAGCCAATTATATACATACTTGTACCGAGGGGAAGTAGGTGTTCTTGGTGTGGACCATTCCGTATCGAGAAATAAGGCGATGTCGCTCTCTGTAAACGTCTCTGAGGGGGGAGGGACAAGTACGTGACTGAAACAGATTGATAATTATACCATTAGAATAAGTGATGGGGGAATATTAGTAATCATATATGCATACATAATTTACTTGATAGATAGATAGATAGATAAATAGATAGTAATATAGGTGTACAGTAATCACACATTCAATCATTCTTATACAATAACCACAGATCATCATCATTATATTCATCATATGCAATCAGTGCTTACCCTTCTTGTGGGGTTTGCGGTCTGGCATTTGATTGAGTTTGGTATGGGTGGTAGAAAGAACTACGCTGTGTGGCTTGCTGTCTGCCATGCGATTGGGATTGGTTTGATTGGTAGAAAGACATCTGAAAAAGATTAATTACATTAAATAAGTAAAGTGTGTTTAGAATGTTAGTGATAGATGGTACCATTATTATGAGATCCTTTATATAATCACTATATAATCAGAACAGGATAACAATCCTTCCTAAACAATATGAGGTAATTAGTGTCATGTTTTCACACGAGGTAGTGCCACCACCTTGCATGATGCATTAATGTATCATGCCCTTGGTCGTCATGATGCATGAATGAATCCCTGGTGTGTAACTCGCCAGTGCTGCCTTCAATCATCATGCCGACTCCACAGGTTTGAGACACTCTCTATGGGTTGACATGATACACCAATGTAGCACCGGCGAGTTACGTGCCTGGGGCTGTATTTGTGCATCATAATGACATCCCCCCTCTTAAAGGTGTTGCTGTAAACACGGGTATCAATGAAGGGTTATTTACCAGGGTTGCATTAATTCATCATGATGACCGATGATATGATACATCAATGCATCATGCCATCTTTAAAGGGTTAAGACTGATATCATAGCTATGGTTATGCATGATAATGATACATTAGCATAACAATAGACAAACACATTAACCCTTTCATGCCCAGAACTCCATAAGTGGTACAACCACATTCGTGTATCATACCCGGCATAATTACAACAAGAAAAGTATCACTAGGATACCATCCTTAACCCTTTAAGAATGGTTATCCATCACCTGCACAGGTGGTTTTACTCGAAAATTATCACTATAATATCATCCTTAACCCTCTTAAGGATGGTTATCCAACACCTGCATGAATGGTTTTTGGAACAACAATAAAAGCTATGATATTACACCTAACCTTATAAGGATGGGGCAATGTTCATTATTACATCTCAACGATCAAAAGTATTAGGCATGAACCCTTTAAGGACAACATCATGTCTTAATGCATCATACCCATTGTCGTCATGATGCATGAATACAACCTTGGCGGGTAACTCCCTAGTGCTGCATTCAAACACCATGCCGACCTTATGGGGTTGAGACACCCCCCAAAGGGTCGGCATAATGTACCAATGCAGCACCGGCGAGTTACTCACCTGAGGATGCAATGGTGTATCATGACGACCAATATCATATTTTAGCGACATCTATCCTTAAAGGGTTAATGTATACCTTTATTGTCATCATACATGAATGCAGCCCTGGTGAATAAATAGAAATTATAACTATAATAGCATCCTTAACCCTTTAAGAATGGTACACACGATACCATGTTGGGCGTGGTCATGTCTGTAGGTGAGGTGTTTTAGTAGGGTCAGTATGATGTGTGAATGTAACACTGGTGAGTTATCCTATAGATTTGAATCATATACAAACAAAACTAGGTTTGACTTGACCATCTCGTGTAAGTTCACTTATAGTCCTCCAAGTGTGACATGGTGTTTTAATAAAGACCTAAAAACAAGGCCCTGCATATAAGTCGATTAATAAACCATACTCCATGTCCGGTGTGTCACTAAAGATGATCTCTTATGACAAACACTTACCTTTGAACGAGTATAGATGACTGTAGTAGTGGTGGTCGTGAAAGTGATACCAAAGGAGGTAGAGATAACCAGTGCTGGCTCTGATTGTAGTGATAGTGGTTGTAGGAGCGGTGGTGCTGGTGACGGTGGTGCGGGTGGTGGTGCTGCTGCTGCTGTTGATAACAAGGGTCTGACAGATGTCCTGGAATTGCGGTGTCCTTACCCCCCAGCCACAGCCCCTTTTATACTGTCACCCCCTGACAACCCCTAACAAGTGCTTAACCCTAGCCCTTTAAGAACTGTTGTATGTATATATTACACAATCCCAAGTGTTTATCGTTACAATTTATACTTCATAACCCAATAACTAGATGTCAGGATTATTGGCCGTTGAATGGTGTATCATGATATGAAAAGTTAGAAATTTTATCCTCAACAATAGTTTACAGAATTTCACTTTTATATATCACCAGATTTATAAGATGTAAAGTCTTTAAAGGTCTTAAGGAGAGTCTACCAACACTCCCCCCTAATTAACAGGGAGGGGTGTTGAAGCATAACCCTTTCATACCTATCCCATATTGATTGTTTGTTTTGCTAAATATCTTATTATATAATGTAATATCCAAGCATTCATCCATACATTAATACTCTAATCTATAAGTAACATAATCACACATCTACACATACACAATTGTGTATGTGTGTATGTGTTGATATCACCTTGAATACGTGTATCTCATTATGACAATGATATAAAGGGTTATGTGGTCTTAAAGGACGTTTTGAGTGCGGATAACATGATTGCTTAACTACTGACCAGGATTAACCCTTTCTATCAGGGTTATCATAATAATGCATTCAAATATATATATTTAACGAAAAATATCGATAAACCTAATAGATATAATTATGATTTGTTATGATATACAAGTATAATTGTTCTATGAATACATATTATATCTAAGCAATGGTTGTATGTACGTGTGTGTGTGTGTGTGTGTGTGTGTGTGTGTGTGTGTGTGTGTGTGTGTGTGTGTGTGATGATGTCTCTAAAGGGTTAGATGATTAGAGCGGTGGTTGGAGGACATGTCACCCCGTTAGTACACCACACACGCCATATGTTGAACACATAGGGTGGCACATGTGAACTGTGTGCTGATAAGATTATGTTGCTGTATCAAATCCTGTGTCATTGATGTTTAACCCTTTATGGTCTACTACACAATTACACAAGTCCTGATACATCAGAAGTATTATTATAATCAGACAATAGAATTTTAGCCAAATCAGGTTCATAGCTCATTCATTCACCGATTTCTACAATAATATTATTCATTCATTCGTTCAATCATCACCCCAATATTCTGAATAGACGGATCATCAACCATGTTTCATTGGAACACATATAATCCTTAATGATGATATAAAGAGCTAGCATGTTGTTTAAGCATCTGTAGTGTCAGACCTGTAAGGTAAAGACTTTCTATATCTGATGTCTGTATACTGGTTACCATATTATGTGTGCGAGTGATTTGTTACACACCCTAATCAAACTGATATATTCACTATCATTAGTATTTATGAGTATTTGTGTATGTGATAATAATAATATGTATACATGTAATATATCTGTACATGTATAAGTAGATGTTGTTATATTAGACATGTATATGTATATAACATGTAGGACCCTTCTGGTCATTATCCTGACCTGCCTGTTATACCTCTATAGGATTAATCTGTTACATCATGTTGTGTGGAAGAAAAAACACCCCGTATAGTGTCGCACTGGGGGCTAAATCCCCATGTATGTACACATGGGTGTGACAAATTCCTCTACCACCAACAAACAAACTCTCATTTGTTTTACATACTCCTGATTGCCGCGGAGTAAATCTACATGACCAACACCATTGTTGGGGGAAAAATCCAACCAATGTAACGATGATATAGGGTAAAAAAAATGTCTACATTATAGAACTCAGGAAAAAATGTTACATATGGTATTATTGTTCCATATTGATCTCATGGATTATGGTTGTGAAATCCCGTTTGACATGTGTAAACTTGATTTGCAGTTCATGTTATTTATACCTATATAATAATTGAGCGGTCTATATGGGGGGTGGTTACCTACTGATCCATTGTGTGTATGTAATATGATGGGTATTGTGTTTAGATAAAATATGACCGTTGAATGATACACCCCCTTATGATATCGTACATAAACAGCACCTCTAACCATAACCATCGCATATACACGTATATATATATGTATGGATGTATGTGTGAAAGACACATTATATGATTAGAACGATCATCATGGATAAAGGATACACAATGATTGTTATGTTAACGTTATATTTGTTAACTGGAATGTGTAATTCACAAAATACCTGTGGGACACCCGACCTATGTTTGTGTTTTGATGCACGAGTAGTCTGTATAGGGGAAAATGTTTTCATATTTCCCACATTTCGCGAACCACAGAGGAAGAGCACCAGGATTCTCTTAATTGATTCTACAAGGATAAGATATCTGACAAATTTCAAATTACAACAGTGGGAGAACTTATCTCATCTGATCATAGTTGGAAATACAATGTTAGTGCAATGTGCCGATGTTGTGTCAAACATAAGGATGCAAGCAGAGCAAAAAGGAATTATTGTTTATACATCCTGTGGAGATTCTACCACTACACATGAATATATAAACACATCTGATCTGGAATCTACAAATGTGTTTACATCTGAGAGAAGTGATATCACAACACAATCGAATACAATTACTTATGATGTAAATTCATATACCGCGTCATCATTATATACAACTATCACGTCAGAAGGAAATACCATCCCCACCCTGAACAATTCGACACATTGGATGAAGCCTGTTTTCATTACACTAGGGGTCCTATGTATTCTCATGGTTTTAAGTTTTGTTATTCATATTGTCATAACAATGAAAACCAAATCAAAACCTAAGAAAACATATAACTCACCGATATACCTACCAACTATTCATTCAACTCATGTTTAAACAGTGGTATATTTAATATATAAGTTCTATAATCAATGTAATTTACCAATTATCAAATTGATTGAATTTATGATATGGTTGATAGACACTTGGTTTGATTCTCTTATTATGTAACTATCTAATCATCCTGAATCTATCTTTAACGCTCCCTGGACAGCATCCTGTATGTAGTAACACCTCACCTCTACCTTAGATTACCTAGAGATCATCTAAAGTTAAGACAGTGGTTCTATTCAGATGTAATGTGACCTAGATCTACACCCCCTGCCACCCCGACCTCCCTCCAGTAACACCCCAAGTAGGGTGTGTCGGTGACCCCACCCCTGATAATGAGATGTGACCTAGATCCATCACCTGCCACTCCAGCCTCCCTACAGTAGCACCTCAAGTCGTGTGTGTCGGTGACCCCGCCCCTGGAGAGGGTGTGTTGTGTTACCAGCAGCAGCAGCAGCAGCAGCGGGAGGGGCATTAGCACGTGTAGTACCATCAGTGTAGGTCGGTGACTCTCCTCCAGTACCCATCCAACTGTAACCATGGCGAGATCTCTAAGAAAGTTTGCCCTGTTCTGCATTATGACAATCACCATAATAGGATTAATACAGTCGACATCAGCTTTATTGAAGTGTGGACCATCCAAAAAATGTACCTGTTTTCCTACACGTGGTGTCATTTCCTGCACTAGCTTAGGATTATTCAGAATGCCTGACATAAGATATGGGAAGACACATGGATACAACGTCCTGGATTTGAGAAACAACAACATAAAAACACTGAACGGTTTTAATGTGTATAAATATAACAGTGTCGACCTGAGAGGAAACCCTATAACATCTTGCATTGGATTACCTCTAGATATTGTAAGGACCGATGGTTGTGGTGATGAAATGACTGAAACTGTGGAAAAGGACTCTGGGTATAACAAAGATGATTATGATGGACGTGTCATTGATACAGGTTCATCGGTCAAAACAAAACCATCTGTTACTAAAAAACCTGACGATAATGGACCGGGTATACATGGTGTAGAACAGGTTGATAATCGTTCTGGTAAAATGGTTATTGTTGTTGTGAGTGCGTCAGGTGGTGGAATTGGTTTATTGATAACCATAATTATTACCACGGTAATACATCTCTACAGAAAAGGACTGTTAAATATATGCTGTCAAAACATCATCAAGAATGTAAAGAGAAACAGACCTATACCCACAGACATTGAATCCGACATCTCCTCATTAGGACCCAATTCAGATTGGATGCCTATGCCATCAACGTCAGCATCAACATCAAACAACCATGATGAGAACAATACCATCCCAAAAACTGTTATAAATGACCGGTATAACCCGAACAAAGAAAGACAAATAGCTATTGATGCCATAGATAGCTGTAAAGTGGACTACAAGATCTATGGTGAAGATCCCTTAACGCGCAAAGAGGAAGCTATGGAAATTGATTATGAACCATGGTAGGTAGTTAGAGGGTCATATCTATAATAACAACCTATGCATTGTGTGTGTGTGTGTGTGTGTGTGTGTGTGTGTTTGTGTTTGTGTGTGTGTGTGTGTGTGTGTGTGTGTGTGTGTGTGTTGATTTAACTATGCATACTTTGATAAAGATAATAATAATGATAATAATGATGATAAATATACTATTGGTGAAATCATATCTAGAGATGGAGTAATAATAGCTGTTGTAACAATATATACAAGTAATATACCATATTATATATCATCTATTTCAGCATTGGTCTCGAACCTCAGAGGAGGGGCAAGGTTCCAGAAAGACCTCCTCCTCCTAGACATGGATCATCACTTGTAGTGGATGTACAGACTATACCTAATGCAGCAGAGCATAACTCACAGGACCCATCTTTATTGCCCTCTCCTAGAAAGACGTGTACGCCGCAACTACATTCACCACCACCATCACCACCGCCACCTCCCCCTCCTCTACTGCCACAGCCCCCTCCCCCTCCCCCTCCCCCTCCCCCTCCACCGCCCCCTCCCCCACCACCATCGCTACCTGTGTTACAACCCTCTGAACCACCACTACCACCCACAGTACCGACCACCCAATACACGGCCCCCTCTGTACCCCTCTCTGACCAAATGTCTATACATTATGTGTCTTTAGAGTGTCTACAATATAACCACAATACCGGCACTGTTATACCAGTAGACCAGTTACCACCATTACCCCCTTCACCACCAACACCTCCTAGGAGATGTAAAAGGAAAATAACAATGTGCCATTCAGGATCACCAGCAAAACTATCAAAATATGAATGATCATAATACCATTGGTAGTAACACTCCAATGCTACCTGTGTAATACATTGAACTAGGCATACAACCTATAAGTAAGGATAGAAACACTGATGGTGATTATGCATTAGATAGTTATGTAATCATAGGTTGATCGGATACACTCGATTTCATTGGTTGTTAAAGACTTACTAAAAATATATGATATATGATATATGATAGACAGATAGATAGATAGATAGATAGATAGATAGATAGATAGATAGATAGATAGATAGATAGATAGATAGATAGATACTTAGGTAATAGTCATACTATATACAAACCTTTGAGTGATTCAATAGATCTATAGATATTGCGGGTTATTAGACCTATTATGATGTGGTGATTAGAATATTAGTATAACGCTTAGTATGATTCAGTATGTTATCTGAACTCATTGATTATATTTGTGAGTATATATAGTATGTATTATACTACATTAAACCCTGTATTAAACTATATATCGTTATTAATTGTGCTGATTATATACTATTATTGTTTAATAGATGATATTACTATTACTACTACAACTACTACTAGTATATTGCGTTATATTTGTAATAAAAATAAACAACATATTGACATATGGTTATCATCCTCGTTTTTAATAGATCTATCATATTGATATACTATAGTAAACATAATGATTCTATCTATATAACATGAGTAATGATGGTTTGTAACTTTTTAATGTTTAGACAGTCTAACAGATGGCGCCAGTGAGGTTTTAATTTCCCCACAGATGGCCTTGGTGTTTAGCGGTGGTTCTAATCCTCTAGATGAATGGAATGGTATACAGTATAGAAGTGTATACATTTAATCTATATGTTGTGTATACAATGAAATGATTTAGGTTAATCCTTGAGCAGGCATATGCTATGTATACAATAAGTGCTAATCCTCTAGATGGGTGGAATGGTATACAGTATAGAGGTGTATACATGTAATCTATATGCTGTATACACAATGAAGGGGTTTAGATTAATCCTTGAGCAGGCATACATGGTATACCATATTACATTTACTCCAAAATAAAGGGGTCACCACGGTCCACTGCGTCTGGCCCATAGCGTGACATGGCCTACACCTGTATGCCTACTACTACTAGCATATAGTACCGGTATTTATGCCATTAGTGTTAAATCTACCACTGGACACATAGGCATTGCGTGTAATAATTGTATATACTTTCAATTTGTCGAACAGTCCCACTAAGGCATGTAGTAGACAGCTAACTACTATTATACAACAGAACTTCTTGTTATGTAAGGCATGTCCGCAGAGCTGGGCAACCCAACCACATGTATACAATTAGGTTGTTATAGGCACTTGTCCTACAGTGGGTCAGTAGGTTAAAAACATCTCAGCGTATAATATATGGTACTGACCCCGCCTCTAGTCACTCTAGAGTAAACAATGACTTGCCCAGGTCCATTCCCAATGGGCTAATTATGCTTTAAAGCATCTCATAAATTGTATAACTAATTATTTCATAATATGTAAAAGTGTTGTTCGTATACAGAGCGCGTTGCATTCCTTTATAAATAAGCCAAGACACCATGGAAAATGTATTCTATCACCCTCATACTTGTTATCACTCAAATCCCCCTCATCTCACCCTCATTGTGGACTATAAAGGTACCATCAAATGATCATGTTACATGAAATATCGGGAAAAAAAGGTCTTCTTTTTACATGTATTAATGCACGTTCATTATTTGGCAAGAGAGTTAACGCCTTTAAAATTATTTCTAGTTCTGACATTACAGGGATTGTTGAAACATGGCTAAACCCAACCCACAGAGATATCGATTTACATGTACCTGGTTATCAGTTTTTAAGACTTGATCGTTTTCCTAATAGAAACAAGAAAGCAGGTGGTTTGATGTTGTATTTGCGAGATCACCATATTGCTTCCATTGATCATGCCTCCTCATGTATACATAATGAATATGAAATTTTATGTGTTGATATACTCATTGGTGTCATTAAATATAAGGTATTTGTATGTTATAGACCACCTGATACCGGTAATGATAAAAGTGCAATATATACTAAACTTGCCGAATTGAAATCAGTTGTCACTAAAAATAGAAAAATTGTCGTCATGGGTGATTTTAATGTTAACCTGTTCAAGCAGAAAGATATTGAGGAGTCAAATGTTGACACCTTTTGTACCAATAATGAAATGTTTCAGCTAATTAATGATATCACTCGCCCCTTGTCTGGCGCGCTTCTAGACCATATATATGTCAATATACATAATGTAGCCGAGTCTGGCACTATTAACTTCAGAATTTCTGATCATGTTCCTATATACATGTTGGTTAAGTGTGAACGAACAAAAATCAAAAAGAAGTCTGTCATGGCCAGATCTTATAAGAATTATGATTTTTTTACTTTTTAAAATAAATTAACTGCCCTTGATTGGAATGGAGTAGTTAATATGGACAATCCTGATCATATGTGGGATAAAATTTTGGCTGTCTTTAAAACGCATCTAGATATAATGTGTCCTATTCGAAAACTCACCTTACCGGTATACACTCCTGACTGGCTAACTCCTCCAATTGTAGAGGCCATGCGAATTCGAGATGAATTATATAGAAAGCTAGGAGAACTATGTGTATTGATGACTGGCTTATAGCAAATTTTAATTCTTGTAGGGTGGAAACACTCATTTTTAATAGTAGAAAGAATGAAATAGGAAGGCTTTTGGTGTTCCGTAAGGATGATCCAGCCAAATTTTGGGAAGCCATTCGTAGGTTATTACCTAATAAGACCTCTGCTACACTCATTAAGTTAAGAAATAACACAACCAAATTGTTGATCCCCCCTGAAGATTGTGCTGAATATATAAACTCCTTTTTCTCTACTGTCGGTGAGAAGCTGGCTCACGCACTGCCGCCACCTGTCGCCAACCAACCTAACCAGACAAACCCATACGGTACTCCAGAAATGAATCATGACTTATTATTCCCCTTGTCGTTTTTAGATATGATTAAGTTCTTCAAAATGATAAATATTAACAAATCATCATCTATTCATCACTTTAAGTCACATGTATTGAAGGATGCTTTTATGAGTGTACCAGATGTAATGTTAAATCTGTATAATCTTTGTCTATCGACACAAATCTTTCCTACTAAATGGAAATCTGCTACGGTTGTGCCTCTTCATAAAAAACCTAATTCTCTTGATGTGAATGATCTCAGACCTATAAGTTTACTCCCCTTACCGGGTAAAATATTAGAAAAAATTGTATGTACTAGACTTCAAGCATATATGACTGACTGTGATCTTCTTAGCCCGAGGCAACATGGGTATCGTAAGGGTCACTCGACGCAGTCTGCTATTGGGGAACACCTTGAACTAATTATCAATAATGTAATTTCAAATAATTCTACCTACTGCCTTTATCTAGATTACAAGAAAGCTTTCGACACGGTCTCACACTCAATTTTAGTAGAAAAATTATCGCTTCTCGGACTTAGTCAAAATTCAGTAAAATGGTTCAAAAGCTATTTAGGCCTGAGAAAACAAATTACAATTGCTAATAATACACTATCTAAGTACAAAACTATTACATACGGTGTTCCTCAAGGATCTGTAATGGGCCCTGTGTTGTTTTCCATATACATTAACTCTTTGCCAAAAGTAGGTAATTTTGATATTACACTTTACGCTGACGATGCTGTTATTTCAACCACGTCTGCACTGCATATGCAAGAGTCTCTAGGTCTAATCTCTCAATGGTGCCTTGCAAATAGCCTTACTATAAATGAAAAAAAGACAAAATGGATGCTTTTTAATAATCTTTATCCAATAGAGCCTGTTTTTACTCTAAATAATACTGTTATTGAACGTGTTTATAATTTTCCATATTTGGGCCTTACGCTTGACCCTGAACTGAAATTTGTCGAGCATAGGAAAAACACTGTTAGAAATATTAGGCATAAGGTTATTCAATCGGCTAGAACCAGGCCTTACATAGACATACCTACATCGGTGGACATTTATAAGTCAATGGTATTACCTGCTTTTGATTATGTTGATTATGTGTGGGACAGGGGTGATATAGGGGAGAACCGAGAGCTACAGTTGTTGCAAAACAAAGCCCTACGGTTAGCATATAAAGTAAAACTAGAAAATGACCCTGTACATACTACTGATCAATTACACCTTTTAACAAATTGTTCAAAATTAGACATTAGAAGAGATATACATTTACTTTATTATGCTTTTAGTCTGAAAAAACAAGGTAATTATATTGACAATAGAGGTCTACCCACCAGAAGGCAACAGGGTGTAAGGTTAATCGTCCCTCGGTCTCTTAAGCCTATAGTGGTTAGGAGCTGTTTGTATAGGGCAATAATGAGATGGAATATGCTCAAGCCAGAGTACACTGTGATAGAAGACCTTAACAAATTTTAATTAGCTATTAAAAAAGGTTACGATAACTGCTTTATGTAGTTACCGGTAACTAACGAAACTGTAACTTTTCATTTATAACACTTGTAACTTTTGTCTTCAAGATTCCCTACAATTGTCCATTCAATTTATCCCTCATCACTCATCTCATTCTCATTCTCCCCCCCCCCCCCCCCGCCAATTTTATACAATTTAGGTCTTTTTACCCAATTGTCGCACAGGATTAATTGAATTTATGTTAATATTGTAACTAATCAGTGATAGCCATACCATTGAATTATATACGTTGTTGTCATGCTGGTAACTATAGGGGCCCTAGCGGAAGGAATGCAACGCACACATGCTAGGTTTAATGCATTTGTTATCTTTTGATGTAATTGTATTGTTTTCCCGAAATAAAACACTTTAAAAAAAAGATCTCCCATGATGCAGCAGTAGCAAATGCTGCCACCAGAACCCCTGGTGGTGGTTGGGGAAATCAGACATGTCTTGGTGAGGTCAAATTTGGTGTGGTATATAGAAACTTGTGAGTTAGTTTTGAATAAACAGATTACCAGACAGGTTTAGGTTGTTCAAGAGATTTTTCAGGGACAAGTTGGACGCATCTTTACACATTGTGACTGTGTTAGTCTTATAAGGGCTTGTGCGTGATTTTAGGTCTATTTCCTGTTTCTATTAACATCTGAGCAATTTTAGTCATTCAAACTATTACTTATAAAAAATACTTTTTACATTATCTAAACAAACCCCTAATATGATAAGTCTTCACACCAACAGCCACTTTGTGCTTAACAGCACTGCCTACTTGGCACTTCCAGCCGAGTAATAAGCTATATTCATGCCATTATAGTCAAAATGATATAGCTTTGTCTCTGTTTCAATTGTTTTTGTTGTTATGTAGTATATTGATGTTGCAGATTATTATGTGGGGACTTTGTGATGCATTCATGGAACAATGCATGAGTCTGCAGCTCATCTAGACAATACTTACGTTTTTCAGTACTTGCCATGGAGCTATTACGTGAAAAATAACTTTATTGGCAGCTCCATATGTGTGCTTTAACATTTTTCAAAAAAACTTGAACCATAGTTCCTATGGATATACAGGGGTAGACACTAACTCTTGCCTGGGAGCCAATGGCCCGTAGTTTTGGATCCGGGCCCGTAGTTTTCTGCAAAAAAAAACATTCCTACGGGCCCAGGTGGCCCACAGGAGTATTTAGAAGACATTTAAAGAAAGTTTGCCTGACAACTATAGTCATGCAATATATCTTTGCAAATAGCGCAATGTGCCTAGATTATTCATGTTGATTACAGTCTTGCATAGACTCACCAGAAATACATGTTTTTTCTCTCTTAAAGAAAACATGATTTTTACCATTGGCCCACAGATCTTGGTCCGACCCATAGTTTTTTAGAGCTATGGGCCTGGGTGGTCCACAGCTGAAAAAGCTAGTGTCTACCCCTAGATATATATCATGTAATTTGAGTCTGAGCAGTAATGTTTTATAGGGGATTAAATCTCCTCTGATGTGTTTCATATAGTTCTCATTGTACACGCAGCATGAATTATAGATATAGAGGCTTAGCTTCACTTTGAAGCTAATGTTGTCGCTTATACATTCTTGTGTATTTTTACTTTCATACCTGTGTTGTCTGCCCTATGTCTGCTTAACATGAAAGGACATCACCTGCATAAGTCAGTGATGTCTCCCAGACAAAAGAAGGGTTCAAAGGCGGGTGTTACATTGACATACAGACTGTTACTGCAGTACTTTTACCTCTAGCTGCATCTAATTGGTGTATGTATATGTGTATGTGTATGTAAAAGGGTATGACTTATAGAACAACCTAAGCTCACATTTATTTACTACAACAACAGCATTGCTCTTGCCATTTTACCACGTGTATTTTTCAAAACAACCTGTTCATATTCAACCTTTCTTAAATCATACTTAACAACACCCTATTATAAAATGGTATGTGCATGAGAGCAATAGATGATAAAGCATAAAGTTTGCCAATGAGCATTGAATAAACACCTTCGCTTTAGATAACTATTCTTATCTCAGGCCACTAGTTATTGTCACAGGGCACTCCTTATCTCTCCAGAATCCCCTTGTCTCATACACACCCTAGTTCAATAAGATCCAGCTATCAACTAGTGAAGTAGTGTCTCAAATTGTTCCATACCCCATGGAGTCACTTGCATCTCTTATTTAGATTTCTACTAATCTGCACTCATTCTTCAACAAACCAGACTGCCAGCAAATAATGGCAATCAAAGATTAAGGACAGAGTGTGCCCCCAGCTGTGTTGGCAGGATTGGAACAGAGTCCTTAGTCTCCTTATCTGAGAGCACTGATTGTTGTCACAGTGTGTTCCTTATCTCTCCATGCTCACCTCGTTTCTTACACAGCCTATATCAACAAGCCTCCACCAGAGCACAGTCCTGGTGAATCCGATATGCAGACTCATGATTTCCTGTAAGTTGATCCTCTACTTAATGGTAGGCGGCCTCCTCAGGGTCCTGACGCTGCCTCCGCTTCCCCTTCGTAATGTCTCCCTGTACCATAAACCTCTCCCCGTTTCACCCATAGCCTCCTGGCCCTTCTTACAGCTTGTGGCTTAGTTAACCGCCGTTTTAACACAGATACAGAAACTTTCTACTATATCATTACATTTTCTTACATACATGCATCAGCAAAATATGTGAAGATTGCATAAAATAAACAGTCTATTTCATGAGATGGCATGGCACCTGCTTTTCGGTGGATTATTTAATTTCAGTTTTAATGTTAAGAAACCAATCAACACAGGTGTTCAGTAGGCCACCTATTACATGTTGTTTATACCAACTACCCCCCCCCCCCCCCTTCATAGCCCTCAATAAGGCACAGGCAGTGTAGAGCATAGGATGACCTAGATCGGACCTCACCTGAGCAGGGACGCCATTGGACACAGGTATGCGCAGCCCAGGTGTATACTGCCACCCAGACTGGATACTGACCCACAGTGTGACACGACTGACAGGTAAACAACCGAACGATGTCAACTGGACCGACCATCAAAAAGCCCAAACTTAGGATCCAACCAAAGAGGAGGACAAATACTAACCTCATGGAGTCTGAGGACTTAAACAGCACAGTGGTGTCGTCCAAAGGATACCACACACTGAGTGAAACCAGTGAGGGAGAGGAAGACATCTCAATGAAGGAGCAGGAGTCGCCATTTTTTACACCGGCAGCCACTCAACAGTGCAGCAATCAGCACCCACCCACAGTGAGTCCCATTAATTTAGACAATAGCCACACACAGGAGGAAAACGTTTCACCCCCTACACGTCATTCCACACCCACAAAATATGATATGGCACACAGTGGTACAGCTCGTGACAATGACTCAGATACTGACCCCGGCACACTGACTGCTACTGGGGACCCCCTCACGGCCCTCACTATAATGATACAGGGCCTAGTTAAAGCACAGGGTGGGGTCAGGGACCAACTGGAGAAACTCACTGGGAATATCACCTCGGTTGAAAAAAAACTAGATGGCAGATTAGATGCACTAGAAACGAAATTTGAAACCAGGACAGCAGCACTAGAGGGCACCGTCAATACTGAAAAAATCAGGTTAGAAAACCTGGAAGGGGAAACCAAGGCGCAGTTTATTAAAACCCAGATATCTATTGACACCGAGACAGCAAACAGGAAGCAGGAAATGTGTGAGTTCAAAACCACTCTGCAAACTGACATTTCTAAATTAGTCAGAGAAGCTGTTGACTCACAATATGCCGAGTTAATTGATGAACTTGATACCCTGAAGAAGATCAACATTGAAAAGCAGACGGCCATTGATAGGCTACTAGCAAAAGATCTAGCTGATGGGGATAAGCCCCAGCCACATGACAAGCAGATAGCCAGGGTTCTGGAGGAGGTGGAAGGGCTGAAGAGAAAGGATGGAGAGAAGCAGGAGGTTATAGATAGCCTAGTAGCAAAGAACCTACAGAGGGAGGGTGAAGACACTGGCAGGGAGGCAGGGAAGCACACACCCAATGCACCTACTGACAGGGAGGAGCTGAAGGGGGGAGAGCACCAGTCAAAATGGGGAGTGATATATGAAGTTGATAGCACAGACAGGGGCCTCATAATCCATGGGGTACCACATGAGCCTATGGAAGATCTAGAAAGCAAAGTAGGACGAATCTTCCGGGAAGTTCACCTGAACATTTCACAACGAGACGTGCGTAGTACCAGAAGGATAGGCAGGTTAATGTCAGCCAAGCCACCAGTGAAAATCATGTTTAGCAACATCGAAGCAGTGCAGAGAGTACTGGCCAAACGTCGAGACATTAGAAGTCGACCCAACTGGGGGAACATTGCAATTGAGAGACTGGAGAGTCAATCCACCAGGAGGGGCAAACGGATAATAAGATCAGTGGTAGAAGCCGGCAAGGTCATGAAAACGCACACCATCAAAACCACATCTGAGGGATGCACCATTAACGGGACATTCTACCCAACTAGCAGTGCTGACACAATCCCGCAGGAATTTAGACCAGGCGTCAAAGGGAAGAGCAGAAAGATAAACCTCGACGAGGAGGAGAAAGCACGTGCGCCAGACGTAAACATCAACAAGGGAAACCCCGGTGAGGGTATCCCCCAACCAGCGGCCAATGACGTCACAGGCGGAGCCCCCGGGATTCCGCTGGCGCATGAAAGGCGCGTTCGGGTGTCTGAGTGTGGTTTGTTGTTTAATGGTGAACTAGCGGAACTTTCTAACTTTTATTATGCGCCCTTCACCGTGAAAGGCAGCGAAGGGGAAGAAGACCAGCACTTTGTGTCAGTGGAGCAGCACTTCCAATATAATAAGTGCAAAACACTGGGAGCTGAGAGGGAAGCAGCAGCCGTGATGAAGAGCAAAAAACCAGCACGTATGAAAGGTATAGCGGACTCACTCGATGTCCCGACGGGATGTGAGTGGACCAAACTTGCCGACAACACACTGAAGACTGGTATGGAGCTGAAGTTCAGGAACAACAGAATCCCAAGACTCGAGTTACTTAACTCATACCCCCTGCATTTGACTGAGACAACAGGGGACAAGTACTACGCGGGTGGATTTGCCAACAACAACCCGATCTATGACGATAAAAGAAGGTATGATGAACACCCCCACAAAGGTAGCAACATGACAGGCGTATTCCTGATGGAACTACGAGACAAGCTACTCCCTGACTACGCTGTCTCATCGAACACGGCCATAGAAACTGACAACAAAACAGCAGCTGGAGCAGTGCCGCTCTGGCCCGACGTATAAAACGAATAATGGACTGTATCCTACCTCCTACCAGGGATGTAGGGAGCCGGAGGGCAGCATCATGGTCCTCACAAGGAAGGGAATTGCTCCACACAGCGATTCTTAATGAACTGTATTGTCTAAGCTGCATCACGACAGGTGTGTCAACACGTGAGCGATATTACGTGAATCCGCCGTAGACACAACACAGGCGTTGAGTGACGACGATGACCACTACATTGAGCCCCTATGCAGCGGAGCTGATCCTGCTTTGTTCATCATGCCTTTACTATGCCTTTACTATCATGCTATTATCATGTTATTATTATGTTAACATTATCATAACATTATCAGATAATATTTAGTATAGCTACACAGAAGGGGGGGGGGGGGCTGGGGGGGAGCTTATTGAATCCTAGTATACTTTGTAGTTTATGCCTGCATCCAGTATGTATACACTTTATGTCTGTAACACGCCACCGTCGAGCTAACTACTGTAAAAGCGTGGTCACACTGGCAATGTATTATAGAAGGGGGAGGGCTCTGACAGAGAATGTAAGGGATACACACACAAGATGGGTGAATCAATACCAAGAGGGCTCAGAATTGTATATATGAACACCAGGAGTATGCTTGGCAAAATGACTGATATTATGGAATGTTTTAAAGGTGACATAGACATATTCTGCATTAATGAGACATGGTTAAATGAAAATGTAGATGATGAACACATACGATGGATTGGTAACCAGATATTTAGGATAGACAGAACTGCCAATAGGAGTGGTGGACTGGCTGCATATATCTGTAACGAGCTGGCTGACTACACTAAGATGGTAGAAGAGTACACGTATATTAAGACTGATATAGAGGTACAGACATTACTGATTGACAAACCCATGAGGAAAAAGAAACTGATTGTTAATATATACAGGCCACCTAATACTGATTACAGTGCTTTCTTTACTGCTCTTGATGACATTGTTGATAACACTGATCTAACTGATGTTGATCTTTGGATTGGTGGTGACTTCAATATTGATTTTAGTGATAAGCAAGAGGCCAAGTGTAAGGCCATGATTAGTTTCTCTGATGTACATGGACTTAATATACTAATTGATAGGTGCACACGTCCAAATGGAAATGGAGGTACCGTCATTGATAATATAATCACCAATGCAGATAATATTGTATGTAATAGACCTTTGCCAATACTAATTAGTGATCATTTACCGGTTATTGTGGTTCAGAAGAAGGCACCTACAGTTATGTATGAGTCTACCGTAATTATAATCGTCTTGACATGGAAGAGGCACTGTTATACCATGATTGGATTGGTTTTTATAAAGAAAAAGATCCTAATGCACAGTGGGAAGAAATACTCTCGGTAACTAAATCATATTTAGATAGAACCTGTCCTGTGAAATTATTTAACATTAAAAGTCGTGATGTTGAATGGATCACGCCTGAAATAAGAGAAGCAATTAAAGATAGACAAATCTGTATGGAAGAATTCCTGAAAACAGGAAAGGCTGAAGATTACACCCAAGCTAAATTTCTGAGGCGTAGAGTGAGTGTATTAATTGATGAATCCAAGAAAAGCAACATCAATGATGCGTATGAATTAAAGGGGGATGGACATAGAACCTTTTGGCAAAGGATCTCCACCTTGATTAAACCACAGGAGTTGGGAACCAATGCCAACTTTGTGCACCATGAGACAGGTGAAATGATTGAAAGCAAAATGGCAGCTGATTACTTTAACGCCTTCTTCGCCAACGTGGGGTGTAAAATGGCAAATGATATGCAGTTTGATATCAACTCCAATACTGTTGTTGAGCATGATGTTATTAACCCCTGTTTAGAACCTTGTATTGAGTATGATGTAGTTGAAACAATGATTGAAAAAATCAATATTCATAAATCTAGTGGAATTGAAGGTGTGAATGCCACTGTGTTGAAAGATGTACTCCAAACTGTGATTCCTCAACTAGTGAGCATATTTAGAAACTCAATAACTCGAGGGATCTATCCTGATGAGTGGGCAGTTAGCTCTGTTGTCCCTATACCTAAGACCGGGGACCTATCCAAAATTAGCAACTGGCGACCAATTAATTTACTTCCCATACCTGGTCGCTTTCTAGAAAAGATCATGCATGGACATATGCTGAAACACATGCAAGATAATAACCTGCTTAATCCAGCCCAATATGGGTTTAGACCTGGTCTAGGGACTGCAGATGCGCTGTTTGACTTTTCAAGTTATATCTTTCAAGAATTAGACAAAAACAATGTTATGAGTGTCTGTTATGTCGATGGATCCAAGGCATTCGACAGCGTACATCACTTATTGTTATTAAAAAAATGTAAAGCTCTAAAATTTGATGATTTTACTCTCGCCTGGTTAGAGTCTTATCTACACAACCGCCGGCAAACTACATTATTAAATGGTATACGGTCTACCGAATGTAAAGTGCACTATGGCGTTCCACAGGGTAGTTCCCTCCACTGCACGAGAATGTCTATTTAAGTATACCTTAAATGTCATTTTTATTACTTAAATGTCAAATTTAAGTACATTTAAGGTGAAACTTAAATGTCAATTTCGACATTTAAGCAGCATTTTGGTGTACTTAAAGCAACACTTTAAGTCGACATTTAAGTAGAATTTAAGTTAATTTAAGATGATTAAATGACATGGCAATGTGGTGCTTAAAGGTCATTAAATAACATGTCAAGGTCCAGGTGTCCCTCACTAAAAAAACACATTTAAGTACATATAATGACCTTTAATGGACATTGCCATTTTCTCTACTTTTTACTTAAATGTCATTAAATTTCATCATTTTATATTGGTACATTTTTTATTGAGGTGTTTATTTCATCAGTTTCATCTTTTTTTACGGGGCTGGGGCGCCTCCAGGGGATCTGGGGGGGCCGGCACCCGCCCCCTGGCGGTAGGGGGCGCCCCCAGGGGCTTCCCTGGTTAGTATCACGGGTTGTACCCTTTAAAAATAGTGTATAATAACGGGATGAGCCTCCCCTAGCTCCCCTGGTTAGTATCACGGGTTGTACCCCTTAAAATAATGTATAATAACGGGATGAGCCTCCCCTAGCTCCCCTGGTTAGTATCACGGGTTGTACCCCATAAAATAATGTATAATAACGGGATGAGCCTCCCCTAGCTCCCCTGGTTAGTATCACGGGTTGTACCCCATAAAATAATGTATAATAACGGGATGAGCCTCCCCTAACTGCACAGGTGGAGATCCAGATGATCTGTAATTAAAAAGGAAACAAGTTATATAATTATATATATTCATATATGTATACATATATGTGTATAAAGAGAAAAAGCTATTCATATTATGTATAAATTAATATCATAAAACTGCTATATACAGTTATTTCATTTGATATGTATAACTACAAAAGCTGTGCTATACCTACACACCTGTCCGACACATGTCCTGTCCTCACTGTGACCAGCTACTGTATGTGAATGTTGACCACTTGGTGTGTCACATGCACTCCTGCAGGTACACATAGCTATGTAGGTCAGTGGTCTCCATGGGAACAACCCATATACAGTGCATGCTTATCCTGTTAGCATTGTCTTATAACACCTCCCGGCCCTGAATGGGGTGTGTTTGGCATGTTGGTGTGTGTGTGTGGGGGGGGGGGGGCAGGGGGGAGGGGGAGGTGTGAATAGGGAGGGGGGGTACCTAACAAAATTTATAAATTATCTATATTATTATGAATGACTTGTCAATGATATTAGAATCTAATTCCATACAATGTAAGCATTACGGGCATATTTTTATATTTTCCCTGTGGTAATTAGAACCTATTACAGGTTGTAGTCCTCAAAAAGCCTTCAAAATAATGTAAAATTATGGGATCAAGGTCCCCTTACTCCTCTGGTTAGTATCACATGTTGTAGACCACCAGAAACCCTTGAAACAGTGTATAATAACGGAATCAAGGTCCCCTTACTCCCCTGGTTAGTATCACGGGTTGTAGCCCTCCAGAAACCCTTGAAATAATGTATAATTATGGGATCAAGGTCCCCTTACTCCCCTGGTTAGTATCACGGGTTGTAGCCGGCCAGAAATAATTAACCCTTGACATAATGTATAATAACAGGATCAAGGTCCCCTTACTCCCTTGGATAATATCACGGGTTGTAGCCCTGCCACAACCCTTGACATAATAAACCTTTAAGATAATGTATAATACCGGGGTCAGGGTCCCCTTACCTCCCTGGTTAGTATCACGGGCTGTAGCCCTCCAGAAACCTTTAAAATGATGTATAATACCGGGGTCAGGGTCTCCTTACCTCCCTGGTTAGTATCACGGGCTGTAGCCCTCCAGAAACCTTTAAAATATTGTATAATACCGGGGTCAGGGTCCCCTTACCTCCCTGGTTAGTATCATGGGCCGTAGCCCTCCAGAAGTCTTTATAATAATGTATGATACCGGGGTAAGGGTCCCCTTATTTCCCTGGTTAGTATCATGGGTTGTAGCCCTTCAGAAGCCTTTAGAATAATGTATTGTAAAGGTATTATGGTGCCCTAACTCCCCTCCACAATGTTCCCAATAAAACGAAGGGGAACCGAAATTTACAGAATATGCCAAATGAGATTTAGTTTCACCTTAAATTTACTGGAAATGTCATTTGACATTTCACGAAGATTTAGTTTCACCTTAAATTAACCGGAAATGTCATTTGACATTTCGGGAAGATTTAAGTTTGCCTTAAATTTACCGGAAATGTCATTTGACATTTCACAAAGATTTAAGTTTGCCTTAAATTTACCGGAAATGTCCTTTGACATTTCACAAAGATTTAAGTTTGCCTTAAATTTACCGGAAATGTCATTTGACATTTCGGGAAGATTTAAGTTTGCCTTGAATTTACCTGAAATGTCATTTGACATTTCCGGTAAATTTAAGATATCTTATATTTCATGGCAAGCTCCAAACGACATTTCCAGGACATTTCCCGATATTTTGGTACACTTAAATATACTTAAATAGGAATTTTCATGCAGTGCTCGGCCCTTTACTCTTTTTAATTTTTATTAACGATTTTACTAAAGTTATTCAGGAATGTAAGGTATATATGTATGCTGACGATATTGTCCTAATTGCCAAACACCAGTCTATAGTGGAATCTGAGAGAATGTTAGCACGTGATGTAGAGCACACTGTCAATTGGTGCAGGCAAAATTGTATTACTATCAATAGTAAGAAAACCCAAGTCATGAGGATCAGTAGATGTAAAATACCGGTAGGCACACCACCCCTAAATATTTGGGTTAATGACACCAAACTTGAAGAAGTGACGGAGTACAAATATCTAGGTGCCATCATTGATAGTCAATTTTGTTTTAAACCGCATACCGGTTAGCTTATACGTATAGTTAGCCACAAATTGTTATTACTGGCCAGAATCCGTAAGTTTCTAGACGAGGATAAATCGTATCTACTGTACATGCAAACTGTTCTACCATATATGGACTATGCTAGCTTTCTACAAGATTGTTCAACCCAGGCTTTAACCGGTAAACTGCAAAGATTACAAAATCGAGGCTTGCGCATTGCACGCTACAGTAATATGTATGAAAGATGCTCAGCCACAGAGCTGCATGATTATTTCAATGTAAAGAAACTTGATCAGAGGAGATTATCCCAGTTACTAAACCATATGTATAAGCTATCTCTATCCAATGGAATAAACATACCTGAAGCCAATAGAAGAACTAGGGCTGATGGCAAGGTTAAGTTCAATATAGATGCATTTAAATATACAACCATGCAGAAGAGCCCTATGTACCGGGGAGTCTGGGAGTGGGACGATGTGTCCGCGGAAATTCAAAGGTCAAAAACTAAAGTATCTTTCAAAAAGAGCATAGCCGACAAGCGACACCGGGTTGCACTTGTTTAATTTACATAAATTGCCTACTTAGTTATTTAATTATTATATTTAATGTGCATTTCTGGTTATACAGTTTGGATTGTTTTTGTCTACCTGCGCGCACCATATAGAGTCGAGCCATCTGCTCCTTTTGGATTCATATTGTGATTAATGTTACTATATAGGACGCATATGTATATGTAAGAGTCCGGAGTGTATGTAGACTAGATGAATATCTACTAATCATGGTGATACATTGAAATCTTAGAAAACTGTCAGGGGTATTAATGGGGAGGGAGAAAACGTCTCATATATGTCTGACTGGGTAGCCAACGTGACCACGGCAGATCATTTAGATCTGTGTATATGTTGCTTTATCTTTCCTCTTTATTTTTCTCTATAATTATTATCAATTGATGTATTAAACCTTATTGTCACTAATCCTGGAAATCCAAGCTGAATGTAATTGTATTATTAACATGTCCTAATACTGACTGATAGATAGCCAGTGACCCTAGCTACAGACCTCTCATATACACAGACATGTACAAATGGTTCTACGTAACCAATGCTATGCTATTATGATAAGAATGCAAGCCAATTCCTTAGATAAACAGAAAACGACAACACAATGATTGTTACTATAACAGTGTTTATCATTAAATGTATGTATACAAATCATGTCACCACTTGTTGAATGGTAAAATATAAAAGTCGAATGTAAAATTATCCCCGAAGGATTGGTCGGCCACTTATTGCCGCTGAAGAAAATGTACTTTATTGTTGGCAATAAAAACCCTTGAAATTGAATTGAATTGAATTGATCAGCTGTGTTAGATTGCCTCCTCCGTCATGATTACTGGAGGTGCCCCTGAGTGTCTCAGTTAGGTAATCACTGAGTCCTATATGATAGAGACCTGCAAATTATTGATGTTGGTATGAGCCTCCTCTAACTGGGATACTGACTACTTGGAAGAATGACACCGATGATCAATATGATATGAAACATTAAACAAGGAGCAACCTGATGTATCCATCTAACAGCATATTTTATGTTATGAATCATTATTCTACATAAACAGTCGTACAGTAACTACAATGTAATATTGTAGTTATCATATTATGTTGATAGGAGATTGTTGGCCATACTCTCATTGAGTAGCGAAATTACATATCATGATCATATCATATCCAGTTTAAGTCCACACGATGTGTTATTGACACTTTTCTGAAACCCATGTTATATTAGGTGGGCAGTAATATGACATGCAACAGACATGAAACCTGATCCGTATTTTCATGTCAGTACTTGATATGCACAGCTGCACTGTAACCTCCAGCATTCAGTACGAGTGGCCTTTATGGCATGTCATGCATGTCATTTTCAAGTGTATGCATAAAATATATCAATTATTATTATATCACTGTGATAACATTGACACCATTTAGAGAAACCAAAATACTTAAATATGCATGTGAGTTCTGATAACATATCTGACTATCCATATGCTTATCAACATTTAGTGTGTTTCTTCATCCTATTGCAATAAGTTCAGCATGCTATTCACAGTCTGGAAGATCCTATTTATCAAGAAAGTAAAGATAGTATCTAGACTAATAACATGTTTTACTGACCATATCCTTATCATCATATCCTGTGTTCCTTCAATCAATGTCAAATACCCATCCCCACTTCTACCTGTTGGCTCGGTAAAGCTTATTAATGAATAATGCAGACAGAATGTCAGCATTCTATGTCACATAAAAAGGTAGATTGGCAGCCATTTTCCGCCCCTACGATATTGACATCATCAGTTTATTTAAATCACCAATCAGAGTTGTCACCTACTTTCCTGGCTGCTTGTAGATAGCTGTCTGTACATAGCACATAAGACAAAACAAAACTCCATAGCTAGCTTAATCCAGATCTCCAATCTAAATATGGATTGATCCTTTTGAATGAGTCATCTTCATGTCTCCTACAGATATCTTAAAGGATTTCTTAAATGGACCATTCCTTTCAGGCTCTCGAACATTTTGTGAATGTCTGGATGAGGAAAGAATTGAATGGGAGGGATAAGACCTTATGTGTAAGGAGAACTGGTTTTAACCATCCAGTTGTTGCAATCTTAACTTAGCTGAAGCCACTCTCATCAAGAAGTTGCTCTACACAGTTTATGATATTTCTTTTCAAGCTGTACAAGTTCTTAATTTTGCCAGGATGAATAAACGGGAACAATGTACTTACATCTCCTCATGCCAAAAAAAAAAGTATCAATTTCTTCCTGAGCCACTACATGTGGGGATTTTCCTGAAGCAGATGTAATATTATAGGAGCACATAAAACACACCTAAATCCCCATCCGTTTCTCCATGTTGTTACTTGGTTGCTGCAAAGTAACCTGCAAAGTAACCTTCAGGGTTAAGCACGAGGAGCCTTTATTGTCACTTCCTTTTATGTGAATCATTTGTTGAAACATAGTTATCATAAATATTGGTTCTTGCCTAGGCCTGGTAACACAAGTGGCATAAAACATATCACATTAACTGATGAACAGGTTGAAAAACAAAGGCAGACAAGATCATTAGATTGCAGTACATTTTGTAAGGCTTCAGTTTATACCCCCATATCCTTATCAGCATTCTCTGTGTTTCCAGATTTCTGTTAGCCGCTGGAAATATCACATTAATCAATCAAGTCAAGATAACATCCAGACTTCCTGATAACACATTTTACTGAACATATCCTAATCATCATTTCTAGTGCTCCTGTATCCTACAGAGATCCATTATTTTACCTCAGGGTTTAGAAAATCGCATCAATCACTACAGTCAACAAATGTCAACATTCTCTGTCAAATATAAAAAGATAGCCTGGCAGCCATTTTCCGCCCACACAACATTGACAACATCAGTTTTCTCTATATGATCAATCTGAGTAGCCAACTTACTTCCTGACTGCACTCAGACAGCTGTACAACAGCACATTACACTGAACAAAACTAAATTGTTAATCCAGATTTAAAATCTAAATATTTAGTATGTTGGCCAAGATACCATCCATCAAAGGTCACTGGCAACAGCTCATCTATGATAGATATTTTTGTAGGATGTAAACTGGAAGAAGCAATGAATCATTCTGAACTGGAGTGGGTTAAAATATCTGACACATATTGATCCCTGAGATTTATCTACCTTCCCCTGGCAATTTGTTGGGAATAAAGACCAATGGTATGGTCCAATTTGAGGTTAGACGGCTCTCAATCATTAACCACAGACAGAATACGCACAGAGTGACCAAATACTCCAGGTACAGATTCGAGATACAGATAAGAAAGTGACAATCTATCTGGCATATTCCTGATCCTGATACCATGAATCTAATATTGTTTTATAGTATCTTTTCGAGGATATTCCCTATCTAATGATTTGACACTAGCGATTTTGATTATGAACCATGAAATGCATCAATGTAGTTTACCAATATCCCTTTGAGATATATGTTGATACATGAGTGTCAGTAGAGGATGAAATATCCCATGGAAACCAGTTACATCCTGGCTGCATAGCTTCCAATAAAAACACAAACATATTATGCTATTCACATCAAATCAATTATAAAAACAACTATCCATCATGGTAACTTAAATCCATCCCCCTCAGGGGTGTAGAACATCAAAGAGGCGTCCCTACCAGTGTACATACAGTATGGATGGTGGCCTTGTGTAGGCATCCCTACCAGTGTACATACAATATTGATGGTGGCCTTGTGTAGGTGCTCCAGCATCATAAAGTACAGCATTAAATGTACCCTATATTGGTCCTCATCACATGAGGAACTAGCGGATATATGATACTAGCAGGCTGCAGTGAGGCACCTACACTGTGGGTACAGCACCACACTACTGTACTTACTGCGCCCTATACTCTCACACAACTAGACTCATATTCACACTAGTACAAGTCAGACTGTTTATTGTATTGAACATTTAAGGAAACCATGTTGAGAATCAAGTCAATAAGGAGAAGCAGGTACCTGTTCTAGGGAGGAAGATTCTCATGTTGTTTAGATTATAAATACTATCCTATCTGTAATACTAGACATTTATCTCCGGTTCAATTAGGTTTAATTAGAATCTATTTCTGAAAGCACAGGTCAATAAGAGAGTGTAGACAAACTGCAGCAGCCTTTACTCCAGTACCTCTGCAGGAAGGTATGTGGCCTGTACATGACCCTGTAACAGTAACTTCATTTTCAGCCACTGCATTTTTCCATGATAAAACTCCCTGGATGCTTCAAGTAACAGCTAGGTCTGTGATTCAGCTTCAGGGCAGACTGCCATGTGGTGAGGCAGGAACCCGCTGCCAGGATTAGTGGTGTTTTACTGGTGCGCTAACAACCGGCCGACCCCAGCTGGTTGTAACAGGAGCTGTCAGCTCCAGGTGACAGCTGTGTCCTTGCCCTCCATTCCACACCCAGGTCACCTGCTCTCTGAGACCCACAACAGAATAACTCAACAAGTCCAAAACATCACTGCGGATATTTACACTGCTATTTGCCAATCTGCTCACTTCAGATACAGGACTTAATCAGAATTAATGGGGCTTTATTTGACACTATGAACGAAGCTTTCAATATCTGGCAAACTGAGGTGTATGTAGCAGATCATGGGTTCTCACTACCCGATATCATAACTATACATTTTAAAGAATCACACAGATACATGATGGAATTCTCAAGTATTTAATTCGCAGATATTTAACATTTAAAAAGTTAAGAAGCATTTTTCTACTTTTTGATCATATAGTGTATATATAAGATCTAACCGGTTGTACAAAATAAGTCCATGTGAAAATCTGAAAACTGAAAACCACCGAATTTTAAGTGTGTTTTTTTAATTCCCTAGGTCGAAATACATGAGAATGATTGAGTCTGGTCCCGTTTTTTTCAATTTTTCAAAATGTGTTGTACAGTGTAATTAGATCTGCCATGATGCAGGATACCTAGCATGTCGTCTTTGTCCTTATCTTGATAAGGTTAGAGGTAGTGTATGACATACAGGCTAGTCTAGACTCAGGTTATTCCTCACTCACTTAACGCCAACCCAGCTACCTTATCATATGTCAGCGGAATCCACTACATTCTACTGCTTATACAGTATCGTGTGACTAGCTAACAGACAGGAACAACTTTTGAATGAGGAAATAGGTGTAGAACAGACCCAATTAGGATGTCACAGGAAAAGAGTGTAGCCTGGAGTACTTTCACACATTTCTATCGGGTCCAGGTGATGTAGTTAAGGTGCTTTCAAGTGAATGTGCTCACATACAAAACGGATTGCTGGTGTCTAATCAGAATATTATAATCTTCAGTTAAGGTGAGGTGTTGATGCAGGAATATTCTGATTCCCACAGATTCTCAAACATTACCCAGTACATGTAAGTTTGGTCGCTTTTGGCCATTGGCCTGTTACTCATTGCCCATCATCCCAGATTTCTGCAATATGAAGGTAAAAAAGAGCAATAACAATGCACTGTGTCAAGTATATATTCCGATTTTTTAGCAGACATAAAGAGTAGCTAAGTTATAACTCGTTCTCTTTATGAAGTAATGACCCTTTTCCCGACATCATCGGAATAAAGGTTACAAATTGACATTGAACTTGAGATTTCCTATACTTGACTTAACATATGGTTGTGTTTAGAGGTTGTATAGAATAGAATATGTATTAATACTTTTTTGGTTTGTGATTTAAGAATGATCAAAATTGCATACTCTATAGTCATCACCATTATCTAAAAACATTGCAATATATTTTATAAGAGTAACATGACGGTTTATAAATTATCAAAAAGGCATGAAATATGCACTGACATCATTCATGTGAAGTCAGACGGCATGTTACTAGCTGCATGCAGGCCTACTTCATCCATTTTCACTGCATAATACATCTGCTTTAAATAGCTTTACGATTTGCTTAATCTTGACTAAAGTCGGACATTAAGCCTCTTTAAGCATCTTTAAGCAGACTTGTCAGCAAAAATTAAAGAACCAAAAGTCGGAATTTAATCAACCTTTAATTATGCTTAATGGCCTCCTTTCCGAAAGTCCAAAAGCTGATTAAAGTCTGAGTTAAAGCATGATTAAAAGTGATTAAAGAAGGACTTGGGGGTTGCTTATAGTTGATTAAAGGTGATTAAAGAAGGACTTGGGGATCGCTTATAGTTGATTAAAGGTGATCAAAAAGAAGAACTTGGGTGTTGCTTATAGTTGATTAAAGGTGATTAAAGAAGGACTTGGGGATCGCTTATAGGTGATTAAAGGTGATTAAAGAAGAACTTGGAGGTTGCTTATAGTTGATTAAAAGTAGCTTATAGTTGATTTGATTAAAGCTGCTTATATTTGATACTTGAAATTTTGTAATTTATTCAGTGTCAGGTTATCAATGATCAATTGGTAGACCTTTCCGGGTTGTGTTGGCAGGGGCTGGGTTGTGGTGGCAGGGGCTGGGTTGGGAAGGTAGAGGTCGGGTTGTGGGGGCAGGGGCTGGGTTGGGGAGGATGGGGCCAGGTTGTAGAGGCTGGGGCCGGGTTGTGGAGGCTGGGGCCGGGTCCTTCAGGCTGGGCAGTCAGGTGGGCAGCTAGGCAGTCAGGTGAGCAGCTGGGCAGTCAGTCTGGCAGAGCTTCGGCAGGCAGCAGGTAGGAGGTGTATCCAGTAGCCCAGGCAGGAGTGAGGTGAGGACTCCCCTCAGCAGCACCCCCCATTATAAAGGGGATGCTGTCATAGTCACGTGACCGCCGCGATACCTCCCTCTGATTGGCTAAGGTGGTCACGTGACCTCTGATGTGCACTGAAGCGGATCAGTGTAGCATTGGCCGTCATTGGGTGCGGATTGTGGCGCTCCTAGAGGGACTAGGGGCCACAGAATGCTCCCTGGCGGACTGTAGAGTGCCATAAGACCGCCACAAGCCTGCCCACCCAGGGCGCGGAGAAGGGGACACAGACTGCTCCCTGACGGCCTGTAGAGCGCCCTAAGACCGCCACAAGCCTACCCTACTGCCTGCCCACCTAGGGCGCGGAGAAGGGGACACAGACTGCTCCCTGACGGCCTGTAGAGCGCCCTAAGACCGCCACAAGCCCCCCCCCCCCCCTACTGCCTGCCCACCCAGGGCGCGGAGAAAGGGCCATAGACTGCTCCCTGACGGCCTGTAAAGCCACACACCCACTTCAGTGCCAGCACATCTATTATTCAATAAATAATTGCTGATATCCCTTCTGTGTCTCCTACTTTAAGCACATTTAAACTATGAATCAAAGTTGCAGGAAAGTAGGTTCTGCTTAAAGTAGATTAAAGCTGCTGACAAGGTGTGGCTCCTACTTTAAGCCCCTTTAAACTGTAAATAGAAGTTGCAGGAAAGAAGGTTCTGCTTAAAGTAGATTAAAGCTGCTGACAATGTGCGGCTCCTACTTTAAGCACCTTGACTGTCGCTTTAAGCAATGATAAAAGGTGATTAAACTTGAATTATTATGCAGTGTTTGTTATTACGGTGCATGTATCTATTTGAGTAGAGGGTGGTACGTGAGATATACATGTCATGGATCTGCTTCACATATAGATCCATATAGTGTCTACCCCTGGATATATATCATGTAATTTGAGTCTGAGCAGTTATGTTTTATAGCGGATTAAATCTCCTCTGATGTGTTTCATATATAGTTCTCATTGTACACATGAATTATAGATATAAAGGCGTAGCTTCACTTTGAAGGTAATGTTGCCGCTTATACAGTCCTGTGTATTTTTACTTTCATACCTGTGTTGCCTGCCCTATGTCTGTTTAACATGAAAGAACATCACATGAATAAGTCAGTGATGTCTGGAGAGTCTCCCAGACAAAAGAAGCGTTCAAAGGCGGGTGTTACATTGACATACAGACTGTTACTGCAGTACTTTTACTTCTAGCTGCATCCAATTTGGGTATGTATGTGTGTGTGTATGTACAAGGGCATGACTTATTGTACAACCTAAGTACACATTTATATACTACAACAACAGCATTGCTCTCGTCATTTTACCACGTGTATTTTTAAAAACAACCTGTTCATATTCAACTGTTTTTAAATCATACTAAACCACACCCTATTGTAAAGTGGTATGTGCATGAGAGCAATAGATGATAAAGCATAAAGTTTGCCAATGAGCATTGAATAAACACCTTTCCTTTAGAATAACTATTCTTATCTCAGGCCACTATTTGTTGTCACAGGGCACTCCTTATCTCTCCAAAATTCCCTCGTCTCATACACACCCTAGTTTAATAAGATCCAGCTGTCAACTAGTGAAGTAGTGTCCCAAATTGTTCAATACCCCATGGAGTCACTTGCATCTCTTATTTAGATTTCTATTAATCTGCACTCATTCTTCAACAAACCTGACTGCCATCAAATAAGGGTAATCAAAGATTAAGGACAGAGTGTGCCCCCAGCTGTGTTGGGAGATTTGTAACAGAGTCCTTAGTCTCCTTATCTGAGAGCACTGGTTGTTGTCACAGTGTGTTCCTTATCTCTCCATGCTCACCTCGTTTCTCACACAGCCTATATCAACAAGCCCCCACCATAGCACAGTCCTGGTGAATCTGATATGCAGACTCATGATTTCCTGTAAGTCGATCCTCAGGGTCCTCTTTTTGCCTCGGCTTCCCCTTCGTAATGTCTCCCTGTACCATAAATGTCTCCCCGTTTCACCCATAGCCTCCTGGCCCTTCTTACAGCTAGTGGCTTAGTTAACTGCTGTTTTAACATACACAGATACAGAAACTTTCTACTATATCATTACATTTTCTCACATACATGCATCAGCAAAATATGTGAAGATTGCATAAAATAAACAGTCTATTTCATGAGATGGCATGGCACCTGCTTTTTTGTGGATTATGTTGATTTCTATCAAATTATGTAAATGGAAAAACAACTGAACCACTTACCATCCTGCTTCTCTGCCTCATCAGATTTAATGTTAAGAAACCAATCAACACAGGTGTTCAGTAAGGCACCTATTACATGTTGTTAATACCCACTACCCCCCCCCCCCCCGCTTCATAGCCCCCAATAAGACACAGGTAGGGTAGAGGATAGGGTGACCTAGATCAGCTGTGTCAGATTGTCTACTCCGTCATGATTACTGCAGGTGCCCCTGAGCGTCTCAGTTAAGTAATCACTGAGTCCTATATGATAGAGACCTGTGAATTATTGATGTCGGTATGAGCCTCCTCTGACTGGGATACTGACTACTGGTAAGAATAACACCAATGATTAATATGATATGAAACATTAAACAAGGAGCAACCTGATGTATCCATTCGATGTTATAAATCATTATTCTACATAAACAGTTTTACAGTAACTACAATGTAATATTACCTAGCTGGAAAGAAGGTATAGGGAGAGCTGGTTTTAACATTGTAGTAATATCATATCATGTTGAGAGATGATTGTTGGCCATACTCTCATTGAGTAGCGAAATTACATATCATGATCATATCATATCCAGTTTACTTCCATCCTTAGGAAGTCCACACTATGTGTTATTGACAGTTTTCTGAAACCCATGTTATATTAGGTGGGCAGTAATATTACATGAAACAGACATGAAACCTGATCCGTATTTTCATGTCAGTACTTGATATGTACAGCTGCACTGTAACCTCCAGCATTCAGTACCAGTAGCCTTTACAGCATGTCATGCATGTCATTTTCAAGTTTATGCATAAAAAATATCACTTATTATTAAATCACTGTGATAGCAATGACACCATCTAGAGAAACCAAAATACTTAAATACGCATGTGACTTCTGATAACATATCTGACTATCCATATGCTATTACAATACGTTCAGCATGCTATTCACAGCCTGGAAAATCCTATTTATCAAGAAAGTAAAGATAGTATCCAGACTAATAACATGTTTTACTGACCATATCCTTATCATCGTATCCTGTGTTCCTTAATGTCAAATGCCCCCCCCCCCTTCTGCCTGTTGGCTAAGTAAAGCGTATTAATGAATAATGCAGACAGAATGTCAACGTTCTATGTCACATAAAAAAGGTAGCCATTTTCCGCCGCCACGATATTGACATCATCCGTTTATTTAAATGACCAATCAGAGTTGTCACCTACTTTCCTGGCTGCTTGTAGACAGCTGTCTGTACATAGCACATAAGACAAAACAAAACTCCATAGCTAGCTTAATTTAGATCTCCAATCTAAATATGGATTGATCCTTTTGAATGACTCATCTTAATGTTTCCTTCAGATATCTTAAAGGATTTCTTAAATGGATCATTCCTTTCAGGCTCTCGAACATTTTGTGAATGCCTAGATGAAGAAAGAATTGAATGGGAGGGATAAGACCTTATGTGTAAGGAGAATCGGTTTAAACCATTCAGTTGTTGCAATCTTCCATTTTTAGTTAATGTGAACTTAACTGAAGCCATTCTTATCGAGTAGTTGCTCTACACAGTTTATGATATTTATTTTTGAGCCATACAAGTTCTTAATTTTGCCAGGATAAATAAACAGGAACAAGGTATTTACGTCTCCTCATGCCCAAAAAAATGTATCCATTTCTTCCTGAGCCACTACATGTGGGGATTGTCCTGAAGCAGATGTAATATTATAGGAGCACATAAAACACACATAAGTCCCCATCCGTTTCTCCATGTCGGTACTTGGTTGCCGCAAAGTAACCTGCAAAGTAACTTTCAGGGTTCAGCACCAGGAGCCTTTATTGTCACTTACTTTCATGTGAATCAATTGTTGAAACATAGTTATCATAAATATTGGTTCTTGCTTAGGCCTAGTCACACATAAAACATATCACATTATCTGATGAACAGGTTTAAAAAACAAAGGCAGACAGGATCATTAGATTGCAGTACATTTGTGTAAGGCTTCAGTTTATACCCCCATATCCTTAACAGCATTCACTGTGTTTCCAGCTTTCTGTTAGCTGCTGGAAATATCACATTAATCAATAAAGTCAAGATAACACACAGACTTCCTGATAACATATTTTACTGAACATATCCTTATCATCATTTCTAGTGCTTCTGTATCCTACTGAGATCCAACATTTTACCTCAGGGTTTAGGAAATCCCATCAATCACTAAAGTCAACAAATGTCAACATTCTCTGTCAAATAAAAAAAGAAAGCCTGGCAGCCATTTTCCACCCACACAACATTGACAACATCAGTTTTCTTTAAATGATCAATCAGACTAGCCAACTTACTCCCTGACTGCTCTTAGACAGCAGTACAACAGCCCATTACACAGAACAAAAGCAAATTGCTAATCCAGATTTAAAATCTAAACATGGATAGATCCTTTTTAATGATTCATCTTAAAGTCCTTTCCTTTTAAAGATGTTTAGAAGAATTTCTCAAAATGGAGGCTTTCAAACACTTTGTGAAGGCATTTAGTATTTTGGCCAAGATATCATCCATCAAAGGTCACTGGCAACAGCTCATCTATTATAGCTATTTTTGTAGGATGTGAACTGGAAGAAGCAATGAATCATTTTGGAACTAGAGTGGGTTAAAGAATCTGACATATTGATCCCTGAGATTTATTTAGCTTCCCCTGGCAATATGTTGGGAATAAAGACCAATGGTTTGGTCCAATTTGAGGTTTGATGGCTCTCAATCATAAACCACAGACAGAATACACACAGGGTGACCAAATACTCCAGATACAGATAAGAAAATAGACAATCTATCTGGCATATTCCTGATCCTGATACCATGAATCTAATACTGTTTTATAGTATCTTTTCGAGGATATTCCCTATCTAATAATTTGACACCAGCCCTCTTTGATTAGAGAGATGTCAGTAGAAAATATCCCATGGGAAACCAGTTACGTCATGGCTGCACAGCTTCCAATAAAAACACAAACACATTATGCCACTTACATCAAATCAATTATAGAAACAACTATCTAGCACGGTAATGAACTTAACTCAATCCCCCTCAGGGGTGTAGAACATCAAAGAGGCGTCCCTACCAGTGTACATACAGTATGGATGGTGGCCTTGTGTAGGTGCTCCAGCCTCATAAAGTACAGCATTAAACATACACTATATACCGGTGTACATACAGTATAGATGGTGGCCTTGTGTAGGTGCTCCTACCAGTGTACATACAGTGTGGATGGTAGCCTTGTGTAGGTGCTCCTACCGGTGTACATACAGTATGGATGGTGGCCTTGTGTAGGTGCTCCAGCCTCAAAAAGCATTACATATACACTACATTGGCTCACATCACAGGAGCTAGCATATATATAATACAGGCAGGCCTCTACACTGTAGGTACAGCCCCACAGTGCTGCACGTATTGTGCCCTATACTCTCACACATCTAGACTTGGATTCACACTGATGTAGGTCAGCCTGCTTATTGAACCATGTTGAGAATCAAGTCAATAAGGAGAAGCAGGTACCTGTTCTAGGGAGGAAGACTCTATTAAATGTTGTTTAGATTATAAATACTATCCTATTTGTAATACTAGACATTTATTTCTGGTTCAATTAGGTTTAATTGGAATCTATTTCTGACAGCAAAGGTCAATAAGAGTGTAGACAAACTACAGCAACCTCTGCAGGAAGGTATGTGGTCTGTGCATGACCTTGTAACAGTAACTTCATTTAAAAATCACTGTATGCTTCAAGTAACAGCTGGGTCTGTGATTCAGCTTTCAGGGCAGACTGCCATGTGGTAAGGCAGGAACCCGCTGCCAGGATTAGTGGTGTTTTACTGGTCCGCTAACAGCCGGCTGACCCCAGCTGGTTGTAACAGGAGCTGTCAGCTCTAGGTGACAGCTGTGTCCTTGCCCTCCACTCCACACCAAGGTACCTGCTCTCTGAGACCCACAACAGAACAACTCAACAAGTCCAAAACATCACTGGAGATATAAACACTGCTATTTGCCAATTTGCTCATTTCAGATACAGGACTTAATCAGAATTAATGGGGCTTTATTTGACACTATGAACGAAGCTTTCAATATCTGGCAAACTGAGGTGTGTGCAGCAGATGATGGGTTTTCACTACCCAATATCATAATTATACATTTCAAAGAATCACTCAAATACATGATGGAATTCGCAATTATTTAATTCGCAATTATTTAACATTTAAGGAAATGAATATAACTCAAAACTCTCCAAATTAAAGAATTGAATTTATCGCTGTTATAACTTGTTAGCAAGCCATCTATTTCATGCTGCGTATACCAACCAACCCCCCTCCGCCACCCTGGTCCCTGCCTGCCCTCTCTATAGGCAGGATGAGGACAGGGCTGAAGCTCCATCATGATTACCCAGGGTGCATCAGGGTGTATGAATCAGGCAGTTATCAAGTAATCACTGAGTCGTATATACCGTAGTGGCTTGAATAAGCGGAGGGGTCTCAAATAAGCGCAGGTCTTGAATAAGCGCAGGGTAAATGAGGGTACTGAAATCAAAATTTAGGCCATTTTTGTATCTTGAATAAGCGCAGGTCTTGTATAAGCGCAGGGTAAATGCTACCATCGAAATTAATAAGCGCAGGTGCGCTTATTCAAGCCACTACGGTAATGGAGACAGGTGAATGATGGAGACTGATGGTGAATTATTGATGATGTTCTCAGCTGCAGCTGAATGGATGACTGACCACTGCTGGCATGTGGTATTTGCTGAAGTAATGTACAAAATTACCAAATTCTCAAACGATTTATGCAGATTAATAGGTGTTGAGGTGTATATTCCCTAAAACTCCAAGTAATTTTTCAACATCTCACATTTCATTTAAAGCTATTCTAAACAATGAGAGTGACTTATTAACTGTTACTTTTAATGATATATTCGCTAACCTTAGATAATGATCTAGAAATTTCTATAATATATCAATAGACAATAAGAAGAAAGACACTGTAGTTTCTATCTTTTAGCTATTGGGAAAGTTCGGCTTTAAAGAATACCAAGGCATATCCTGGATAGGTATACATTTACACTGACATTAAATACACAGTGACAGCTGTGTGCAAATTGTCCCAGATGAGGAGAGTTGGAGGTGGAGGCCGGATGCTGGATACGCATCAGGGCAGACACATGAGGGATATGGATGTCTCACGGAATTCACCCTGTGTGTATACTGGTAATATAAAGCCTAATGGTATATGCATAGGTGGAGTAATAAGGCCCAATATTGTTTGTATGGGGGCCGAATTTATCACATGAAACACAAATAAAACCTGATCAGTCTTTACATGACAGCGCTTGATATATATACAGCTTGGTTGCAAGCTTCCAGGCCATCAACACGAGCCTCGTTGCCACTGCCTCTATAGTACTGCAGATATCACATGACCACCACTTTGCAGTACATGCTTCAAGAGAGACTTTAGCATTGCAAAGGGCGGTTCCTAAATATCTTTTTCATAAGTTGCAATTTTTCTGATGCAAAAAAAACAAACTTTTTCTCTATGACTTCCTATGAAGCCTGTTTAGACATTTTAACCGCCCTCCCAACTCCCTGATTTTTAGGAACAATTTTTTATTTATATGCAGATATTTACTTAAACTGAAATCAACTACATGTACCCAAGCAGCCATTTCCCACTCCTGCAATAGCGACCTCAGCAGGTTATCTAAATGACCAATCAGAACTGTGGTTTCCCCCTCTGGCTTTAGCACTTTCTATCCAAAAAAAGATACATTACTCTGCTCAAATGGTATGGCAGTCCTTTCTATGAAATGTCTAGAAAGTGTTGTTTAAGAGGTATCCTATTGAGGCTTTCCAACACTTCAAGGAAAGCATTTTCCCTATGAATAGACCATCCATCAAAGTTTGCTGACAATACTTTATCTATTATAAATGGTTCTGCAGGACGGGAAACTTGAAGATTGCATGAATCATTCTAAATTGGAGTGGGTTAAAAATCAGACATATATATTGATCCCTGTGATAGATCCCCTGACAATCAAATCCAACAGCAAGTCAAATTGCTTTCTATCCGGTTGGGTTAAGAGGGCTTTTAATCATACAGCATTGACAAAATACCGTTCCCGTAGTCAATTGTGATTATGTTTATGCAATACTACAATTTCATTGGTGTATCATGGGTGCTGCCAGCTGATTGGACAGGAGGTCCATGTACTCTAAACCAGAAGTCCTTTTTGTGTTTGTTAAGTTTTCTTTTGCCTATAAAATTACAAGAATGTAGCAGTGAATTTTTAGGCAGTAAATAATACTGAAGTACCTACAGTCCTGATGAAGCTTAATATATGGTGAGTATAAACTCCCGAGTTTATGCAAGTAAAGCGGCGGCAAAATCGTGGAACTCTTCAGCCCGTGGAGGAGCCAAACCACAGGCTGACTGCAGTGCCCCAGGTGGGCTAATTGTGTACCAGCCATATATAAACCTTCCCCAGCCCTGGGGTCGTTCTCACTGCCGCCAGCTTGCCTCAACACCACACTCCTTGGAGGATTTTTAGAATAGTAACATGTCTGCACCTGCGAAGTTAGTCAACTGTACTGGTTGTGGCCAACGCCATACCAGACCAGGTGGGTCATTGTGTGCTTTCTATAGATTGGCTGTTGAGGCTGCTGCGAATGCTGTCAAGTCAAAGGCTGAGTTTAGTGAGTATTTACCGGACATTTTGAAACAGCAGGGGGCATTGGCTGACCATGTGGATAATGCTGATGATGATGACACATCTATTACTCAGGGGGAAATGTTAGACATTGTAGAGGCTCAGAGACTTCAGATACAAGTTCTCATTGATAAATTCGCTAACATTAACCCTGCAGTTCCTCCAGTTCCCCCTGTCATTCCACCTGTCATTCCACCTGTCATTCCACCTGTCATTCCACCTGTGGTACCTGTTCCGGATCCTCCTGTCATACCTGTTCTGAATCCACCTGTCATTCCTAACCCAGGACCACATGTAGTGCCGCCACCCATGGTGCCCCAAGGTGTCCCAGCTGCTGCTGCTTTGAATGTGGGACAGGCAGGAGCAGGCCCTCAGGTTATTTATGTACAACAGGCAAACAGCATTGAGATGAGAAGACGTAAGTTGAAGTACTTTGACATTGAACCTTTCCTCATGTACCACAAGAGTGAATCAGATAGGCATATTGATGACGTGATTGGGGCTATAATGGGCCTCTCTGACCACTTGTCTGACTTTAGTGTCTGCACTAAGGGGTTGTTAAAACATGCCCGCTTCATGACTGAAAAGTCTAGAGTATATAAACCAGCCGCCCTCATACATTATGATTTAGCTGTTCGTGAAAATGCTGAGTTCATTGGTGTCCACAAACTGGGTTATGGGGATGACGAACTCATCAAAAGATACCTGGGGGTAGATAGTTTACAACCAAAATCTGTGTATCCAAATTCAGATGCAGGGGGAAAGGGCCGTGGCAAGTCTAAGAAGGGTCAGCCTACTGAAAATAATTTACCAGCTGGCCTATGTTGGCGCTGGAATGTTGGTAAGACTTGCCGCCGCAGCCCGTGTCCACACAAGCACATTTGTACCACATGTTTTGAGTCTCACCAGAGTATTCATTGTTCTGGGAAAACCACCATCCAGGTATAGGAATTAGCACCTGTTGAGTCAGTAGGGGTAATAGGTCGCACTAACAATCTACCTAGCCGCGGCTCACCTGTGGCTTTACGTTCAGAGGTGAGTCTAGACTGTGGGCCAGCTGCCCAGGGGTCCTCAGAGGCAAGTGGCAGGTCTGCCTTGGCTGCCCAGGCACCGGGCTCTTTTGTTTATTTTAGCTTGCCTTCCCTTCAGGGTGACTACCCCGACTCTGAAGCGGATGTTATTGTAAGTGTTTCTGACTCAGCAGATGCTAATGTGTTTGATTCTTATGTACTTGATGATTATGTGCCTGTCACGACTGGCACTGCCCTGCTAGGTTGTGTAGCACACCAGGAGGGCCGGGACCAGTGTTTAATTGCTGACGCTAGTTCTGAGAGTCCCCTGTGTGTTGTGTACACTGGGCTTGGCAGTGGCCAGCCGTCAGTGCAGCCTTTCTTAGTAATGGATACTGGGTCACCAGGTGGCTTGGTTGGACAACTTGCTAACTGCTGTTTGATTGATGCACACACTGATTACATTGTGAGTGGTGGTGAAAATCGCCTCCCTGATATACCTACTGTTGTGAATGGCTTCAATTATGATCATATTATTGATTCTCACTTGAAAGATGCATGTGTAGAAGTAAAATATGATTCAAATAGTGTCAAACCAGACTAGTATATAGAGAATGATTCTAGCAATTCTGGTTATGATTCTAGTATGGATGACTATGATATTGGTAGTAGGCCATGTCAGTATAGCATCCAAGACCTCATTTGCTACTCTTCCCGGAAGAAGTTGTTCCCCGTTGACTATGAATTGTGTTGTGTTTCACCACCCATGTCTGCTAAACTATACGATGTCTCTGACAGTTCTGTCATTCCAGATTTATTCAGAGATGATTATTATGTGTAGAATGGCCCTGTGCCACCTTACGAGCTGTGTGGGGGTAAGTGTTCCCATATCATTGGTACCAATCCATCCCAGCTCCACCCATGCTTTGTCTACAAGGAGGCCTACCTTCATCCAGTGGGACAGGACATGGATGCTGACTTCATTTTTAATGGTGTCCTCAATGGGTTTAAAGTGGTGGATGATGATGTTCATGGTTCTTATATATGTTAGAATTATAGGAGCATTAATGAACCGGAATTTAAGTCATGGATAAAATTGTGGTGGACGAGCTGGCTGAGGGTAAGATTGTGAAATGCTCTAGCCCCCCTACATGAGTCCATAGCTTGGGAGCTGTCAGGAAATCCAATGGTAAGCTTAGACCTATTGTTGACATGAAGCGTCCTTTGAGTATCAATTGCTTCATGAATGATGTCACAGAAGAGTTTCACTACATAAATGTTGATGATGTGTGTGCCAACCTGAGTCCATCAGGGTATTTGGCTGTTTTGGATATCTCGGCAGCCTACCGTACAATCAATGTATATCCTGATCATACCCACTATCAGGGTATAATGTGGCCTGATGACAACAGTTCTTCTTCTTACTACCTAGATAATAGGCTAGCCTTTGGAGCAAAATCGAGTCCATATATATTCCAAATGTGCACAGATTTTGTGGTAAGATGTATGCGCCGCAGAGGGTTCCTGGCCACTTTTGGATATTTGGATGATTTTGTAGTGTTGGGTGAGACTGAAGCTGAATGCAGATTGGCCTTGAATGTATCATGTCAGCTCCTCAGACGCCTGGGTTTCCATTTGGCATATGAGAAAATGATAATGCCATCACAATGTGTCACATATTTGGGTATCAACATTGACAGTGTTAACATGGAATTGTCTCTCCCCCCTGCTAAATTGACTAAACTCCAATCTTTGATCCAGGAATTCAGATTCAAGAATGAGGCTACCAGCACTGCACGAGAATGCGGGTTTAAGTGTAACTTAAAGCCCAATATATCTTATGTAAATCTCTGGTTGCAACCAATCTAATGGAGTTTAATGATCCCTGTCAACCTCGGGTTGGATGAGATTTAAGGTGAATTTATTTCTCTTAAAGGTACACTTGCATGGGCTTTAAGTTACTTAATATCCAAGGACAACCTCAGTAATATTTCGAATTAAATCTTAATATTTCCCAGGTAAACCAGGGGTATTTTCCACTTAAATTTCATTAAACCTCATGACAACTAGGGATATTTCCACTTAAATCTTATTAAACCCCAGGACAACCAGGGATATTTTTCAATTAAATTTCATTAAACCTCATGACAACCATGGGTATTTTCAACTTAAATCTCATTAAACGCCAAGACAACCAGGGGTATTTTTCACTTCAATTTCATTAAACCTCAGGACAACCAGGGGTATTTTCCACTCAAATCTCATTAAACCCCAGGACAACCAGGGGTATTTTTCACTAAAATTTCATTGAACCTCAGGACAACCAGGGGTATTTTCCACTCAAATCTCATTAAACCCAGGACAACCAGGGGTATTTTCCACTTAAATCTCATGAAACCCCAGGACAACTAGAGGTATTTTTCACCTAAATTTCATTAAACCTCAGGACAGTCAGGGGTATTTCATACTTAAATCTCATTAAACTTTAGGACAATATATTATTCAGAGGGTCAGGATTCCATAATCTGAAGACAATTTATCAAGTTTCATGCTTGGTATTCAGGCAGCTCTTCAGTAGGCAGGAGGCAGGAGGCAGGCAGGAGGTGTGTTCCCATGGTCAGACAGCAGTGGACTGAGGGGCTAACACCTCACCTCTATTATATAGGGGGTGGAGTGCTGGTCATGTGACCAGGGTGAGACTTGCTTCTGATTGGCTGAAGGATCAGTACTGCATTGACCACCATGGAGTGCACATGGGGAGGCAGGGATATTATATATTACTTAAATCCCATGGCAATTTGGGGTAATATTTTACAGAAATCTCAATAAATCCCATGCAAAAACAAAATTAAATGAAAAATTTAAATTGTCTCTCAGTAGAGTAAAGAGAACTTGGGTGGCATATAGCCGGCCCTGTGGCTGGTAGTGGTAGGGCTGGGTAGAAAGTAATGGGGTGGCTTGTAGCTGGCCCTGGGGCTGTTATAGGCGGGTAAGGCCTAGGAGCATTGACCACCATGCAAAGCACACATATGGGGAGTCAGGGGTCCATTAAAGACCATGGGGTTATATTCTGGGGCTGGTAGGACCGGGGAGAAAGCACTTTGGTTGCTTGTAGCCGGCCCTGGGGCAGGTAGGACCGGGTAGAAAACACCGGAGTGGCTTGTAGCCGGCCCTGGGGCAGGTAGGGTCGGGTGGGAAGCACTATGGTGTCTTGTAGCCGGCCCTGGAAATTTATTTCAAATTATGATAGGAAAAATACCTCTGTGATTCTAATCCGATACATATTAGGATACCTCTATTTATGAAGACTTATCTAAATTCATTTGAGAAAAGTATGATATAAAATATAGTGTATTAACACCTCCCCCCCCCCATTACCAACCCCCCCCCCCCGGACACCTGTCAGTCACACCTGTAGCTCAAACCTTGCTGCACCCACACATGGGCTGTGTACAACAAAAGCCACATCTATGTAGGTCATAGGTTATGGTACATTTACATAACATGCACACATGTTACAGACACTAGAGGGAGCCATAAAGTAATATTTTTCATGATATATCATAGAGTAGACCACTGTATTCCTTGTACATGTACACCTCCTCCACTCGCTTATACAATCAGTACTATAGTGTATTATGAGCTCTGTGTGTTGTTGCCCCAGTTATTTATTTATATAGTTATCTCATTTATTAAATACATAAGTATATAAGTATTGCATTCAGTATTAACAGCAGTGTTTCCCACCCAGCCCTACCTGCCCCAGGGCCGGCTACAACCCACCACAGTGCTTCCCATCCGGCCCTACCTGCCCCAGGGCCGGCTACAACCCACCACAGTGCTTCCCATCCGGCCCTACCTGCCCCAGGGCCGGCTACAACCCACCACAGTGCTTCCCATCCGGCCCTACCTGCCCCAGGGCCGGCGACACCCCACCACAGTCCCCCCCCCCCTGGCCTCACCTACCCCAGGGCCGGCTACAACCCACCACAGTGCTTCCCACTCGGCTCTATTGGTCATTCCAACCCAGGTTGCCGTGGTATAAAGCTCCAGGAAATTCCATGACAACTTTCCTACCCAGGTTGCCGTGGTATAAAGCTTCAGTTTATTCGATGACAACTTTCCCACCTAGGTTGCCATGGTATAAAGCTTCAGTATATCCCATGACAACTTCCCCAGCCAGGTTGCCGTGGTATAAAGCTTCAGTATTTTTCATGACAACTTCAAGACCTAAGTTGTCATGGGATATACTGAGGTTTCACGGGGTTGTCATGGGAAAGAAGTATGAAGTATATCTCTTAAACCTCTATTTTCGTGCAGTGCAGGAAGGAGCTACAGGTATTGGCGGGCCACTTGGCACATGCTTCCAGTGTAGTAAAGGGTGGCCGGACCTTCTCAAGGAGAGTTATTAATCTGATTAAATTCCTCCCTGATAGTGTGATGCCGGTCCAACTTCCTGAATGGTTCATGGATGACATAAACTGGTGGCACTCTTTTGTGGCCATCTTCAATGGCCGCTCTACAATTCTCCCTGACTGGGCTTAAAAATTGGTCAGCCTTTACGCAACAAACCCTATATAGTGGTCTATGGAACCAAAGTGGGTTTAAAAATCAGCCAGTCTTTACGCAACAAATGCTTTATAGTGGTCTCAGAAACTATAATGGACTTATAGATCAGTCAGTCTTTAGGCAACACACCCTTTATAGTGGTGTATGGTACCAAACTATGCACAAAGGTCAGTCAGTTTTTACGCAACAAACCCTATATAGTGGTCTCAGGAACTAAAATGGACTTATAAATCAGTCAGTCTTTAAGCAACAAACCCTATATAGTGGTCTCAGAAACTATAATGGACTTATAGATCATTCAGTCTTTAGGCAACAAACCCTATATAGTGGTCTATGGTACCAAACTGGCTTAAGAATTGGCCAGTCTTTACACAACAAACCCTATATAGTCGACTATGGTACCAAAGAGGGTTAAAAAATTGGTCAGTCTTTACGCAACAAAACCTGACCTTTGTGCATAGTTTGTAGTGTAAAGACCCCACAGGGTAGGTAGGAGTGAATGAAGCAGGAGGATACTAAGGCAGGTAGAGAAGATGTGAACTTTGGTATATATAGCCAGTATTGTATGATCTATACGGGATGTGTGTGACCCTACCATGCAATACAAGATTTATTACACAATCAGAAAACATTTACGTGAGCCCCTACCATATATTCTTCGCAAATGGCAAGTTTTGATCTAAAATTGGCAAGCTTTGATTTTAAATTGGCGCATTTTGATCTTCAATCGGAGAGAGGTTTGTTTACATTGTCGCCATTGCTCCATGATCAAGTGACCACCATACTGGCTTCTGATTGGTTTAGGGCTGCAAAAAGCGTACCACATGTAGGAGTGGTACGGAACACGTACCAAACCCCTGGGTGTTAAGATTTTCCTTCCTTGCTCTTATACAGGATCGTACCAATAACGGTAGGTCGTGTAATAAATAGCAGTCTAAATTGATATATGGACATATTTGTAATGTCATGTTTGGAAAAATCCCTAACAGAATCTTCCTACTTTTGCAAAACATCATCTTTGGTGGATTTAGAAATGGTCAAAAGGCACAACGTTTACATCGAGAGCGACCTGGGTGTGATTGGAGGACACCAACACAGCTGCTACTAAGACCTGAAAACGCTTACTAACACCAGCTGAAGCCACCCTGCTGTAAGAGCAATAGTAGAGGGCTACTAACCTGAGAGAGCAGTGTCCTTTATCGTCAAGTATCAACCTGCCTTGATTGTGAAATGGACTGCCACTCATACTGAGGCATTGAAGACCCTGCTGTAGTATTGTAGAATCACACAGTGACTAAAGATGATCTTATCCACATGCTTTTTGCAAGTGTACTGGGCAACAGATGGCCAACTAGCTGCACTTAGCCAACACTGTGTCATAGAATAAGCTTGTTGATAGTTTGAGCATTGTTTGTCAGAAGGCTCTGTACAAATTTAACTACAAAGTAAATACTATCTTCATCCATTGTAACTCAAATCTAAATCATGTCTGCTCCTCTCCCTTTCTAAATAAAAGCTGCCATCCTTGCTTTGTTGCTGGTGGTATGATCTTCAATGATGCAAGGATGCTGCAATTATCATTTTATCATGATCAGACAAATTCATGAGCCTACCTCTCATAATTAGACCGTAAACATGTGTATCTGTAAGAGAGCTATTACACTATTCAAGGCCTATTCATCAAGTGTTAGTAAATATATTTCCAGCAGGGGTTCCTAACAAAGCTTAACATACAATGCCAAGCTAACCCACATGCATGCTTGGAACCACTTATTCTACTGTTGGGCAATATCAGAAGTTTCCTTCAAATGCTTCTTAAAATATATTCCAGTTAAACTTAATTGAACCAGAGATAAATGTCTAGAGTTAAAGATTCGGTAGTGTTTATATCATAACTTTAAATGACAGGAGAATCTCCCTGCCTAGTACAGGAATCCAAGTCTAGTTGTGCACAGTGAAGCTGTACCAACAGCGTAGCTAGGTGCCTGCAGCCTGCCTGTATTATATATCCGCTAGTTCCCGTCTCATGTGATGAGGACCAATATAGTGTATTTCTAATGCTGTACTTTATGAGGCTGGAGCACCTACACAAGGCCACCATCCATACTGTATGTACACTGGTAGGAGCACCTACACAAGGCCACCATCCATACTGTATGTACACTGGTATATAGTGTATATTTAATGCTGTACTTTATGAGGCTGGAGCACCTACACAAGGCCACCATCCACACTGTATGTACACTGGTATATAGTGTATATTTAATGATGTACTTTATGAGGCTGGAGCACCTACACAAGGCCACCATCCATACTGTATGTACACTGGTAGGAGCACCTACACAAGGCTACCATCCATACTGTATGTACACTGGTATATAGTGTATATTTAATGCTGTACTTTATGAGGCTGGAGCACCTACACAAGGCTACCATCCATACTGTATGTACACTGGTAGGAGCACCTACACAAGGCCTCCATCAATACTGTATGTACACTGGTATATAGTGTATATTTAATGCTGTACTTTATGAGGCTGGAGCACCTACACAAGGCCACCATCCATACTGTATGTACACTGGTAGGGACACCTACACAAGGCCACCATCAATACTGTATGTACACTGGTATATAGTGTTTATTTAATGCTGTACTTTATGAGGTAGGAGCACCTACACAAGGCTACCATCAATACTGTATGTACACGGGTAGGGACGCCTCTTTGATGTTCTACACTCCTGAGGGGGGGGGGGAGATTTAAGTTCATTACCCTGATGGATGTTTTATTTTCATAATTGATTTGATGTAAGTAGCATAATGTGTTTGTGTCTTTAGTGGAAGCTATGTGGCCAGGATGTAACTGGTTCTATGGGTTGTTTCTTTTTCTCTTATCCCTTGCACAACATTGATGCACTTCACGGTTCAAATATTGCAAGTGTCAAATCATTAGATGTGAAAATATATTGTAAAACCCGTATTTGATTCATGGTATTAGGATCAGAAATATGCCAGATAGATTGTTTATTTATCATCTGTATCTTGAAGCTGTAGCTGTAGTATTTGGCCTCTGATCGAGAGGCGTCTAACCTGAAATTAGACCAAAGCATTGGACTTGCCTCCCTTATTCCCAACATATTGCCAGGGGAAGGTAGATAAATCTCAGGGATCAATACATGTCAGATTCTTCAACCCACTCCAGTTCCGAATGGTTCATTGCTTCTTCCGGTTAACATCCTACAAAAATATCTATGATAGATGAGCTGTTTCAGTGACCCTTGATGGATGGTATCTTGGCCAAAATACTAAATGTGTTTGAAAGTCTTAAGGGACTGGTCCATTTTAAGAAATTCTTCTAAGCATCTTAAGGAAGGAACTTTAAGTTAAATCATTAAAAGAAGGATGTGTCCATATTTAGATTCTAAATTTGGATTAAGCAAACAATGGAGGTTCATTCTGTGTAATGTGCTTAAATACAGCTAGCAGCCAGGAAGTGAGTTGACAGCTCTGATCAGTCATTTAAATAAACCACTGACGTCAATATTGTGGGGGCGGAAAATGGCTGCAAGGCTACCTTTTTATATCTGACAGTGAATGTTGACGCTCTGTTGACATTATTCATTGATGGGATTTACTCAAGCCTCAGTCAGAAAGTTGGACATATTGACATAAGAAGCACAACGAATGAAGATAAGGTTAGGTTCAGTAAAATATGTTATCAGGAAGTCAGGATGTTATCTTGACTTTAATGATTAATGGGATTTTCCAAGTTGTGATCGGAATGCTGGAATAAAGTTGATAGGATGATGAAGCACTGTAAATGTTGACAAGGATATGTTTGATAAAATATGTAATCAGGAAGTCCCATGAGCAAATTAAATCTCTACAAGTGGTGATATGAAAATGTATATTTATCAGGCATGATCTTATCCATCTTTGTTTGCTCCTCATCTAGGTACTATCACTTGGCCCTAACTGCAAGGTTGTTGCTATTAAATGTGAAAGGATGTACAATGTAATTTTCAATGCAAGCATAAACTCAGAACATGGTGCATATTGTGATAGTTGATATAGTTTGAAATAATTGTTCATAACATAAAAGATGCCCCCCATTTATCCGCACAATGTGGAGGTCTTACATGGCTGCAACAGGTTGCTTCTTCTTGTATGTTTTATATCAATTTGTTGTAATGTGTTGCTGCAATAGGCCCCAGTGGTCAGTACCCCAACCCACTGCAGCTAACAACAGCTTCAATGATTCATCACGTTGGACTCAATATCTACTTAATAATTGATTCAATGAGACATTCTGGGGTACCCTGAGTAATCATGATGGAGCAGGGAATCTGCCTGAGCTGCAGGTTATCCCTGTCCTGTACCCTGCCTGTGTCTGTGTAGGGTACGGACAGAGACAATAGAATACACAGCATGGAAAAATCAGGTCACTGACAAGTCCTACCAATATGATAGCTCGGCCCTTTTGTTTGTTATATATGAGTTCAATATTTTGTGATTGAATGTAATTTTGTACAGAGGTAGTATTTATTTTTGTGTTTCCTCGATATCAATCATTATGGTATAGGGTAGTAGAAACCCTTAATTTGCAGTAGTTTCATATGACAAGGCTTCGTTTGACAAATATTGTTGACATTCATACAGGCAATAATAAAGTTCTGATGAATATAACAGATAGTCATTGGATGAAAATAAACCTGATATTTTTCATAACAATTTGATGGCATTATGAAAGCAGCACATGATATTGCACCATGTTACTGTGGTTACAGTCACAAAGAAATCACGAAAGAAAATGGATGGATAGTTTTGTTACAATCAGATGGGTCAATACCTATTGTGTGCAGCATGTTATTTGCCACTGGGGCCTCTATATAGGTTTGGTGCAGGTGGTACACTATATATATGAAACACATAATAGGGAGTTTAATCTCAAATAAAACACAATCACCCAGTCTCCGATTACATGATATGTACCCATAGTGCCCATGAGGAGCTAGAGATCACATTTCTTTCTTTGAAATAGTAGAGCCAGATAGCTCTATGTCAACTACTGAACCTTGAAAAGGGCTAGTTCTCAGTGAGCAATAAAGCAGTGACTTACTCTTTCAAAGTAGAGGTGTTCTATGAGGTTAACATTTAAATTAGAATGGTTTAGATAATAAGGCCATTTTTTTTAGATTTGAATGAAATAACCTAATATCATTTAGACTTGAAAAATGTTCAAAGGGGCTGAAAGTAAGCATGTGACTTCATATATAGTCATAAGTTACCCCACCACATCTAACTTTACCAGCATGAAGACACGTCTGATTCCCCCAACCACCACCAGGGGTTCTGGTGGCAGCATTTGCTACTGCTGCATCATGGGAGATAGAATTACCACTGCACCCTGAGGCAGCCTCCATGCACACAGATAATCCAGATCTTTGTCAGAAAATGGACACCAATCATCTGAGGCCTCTTGCTGGAGACCTTCCTGAGGTCCTTAATAAAGGACCTTGTTATGCCCTTATCCTACAAAATTGCCCTTATCCTACAAAAATGTATAGCTTTGTAGTATAAGGCTGTCAGTCAGGCCCTTATCCTACAAAAAAGTTGCCCTTATCCTATAAAGCCTATGAATTTTGTAGGATAAGGGCAATCAGTCGGGCGAATATCCTACAAAATTGCCCTTATCCTACAAAACCTATATATCAGGTAGATTTGTAATATAAGGGCTATTACCCAGGCCCTTATCCTACAAAACTGCCCTATCCTACAATGTAATATAAAAATAAGCATGTTCTGGGTCTAGTGCATTTATTGGGCCCTTATCTTGTAAATCCTCCCTTATATAGGTTTTGTAGGCTAGGGGCAATTTGTAGGATAATGGCTTGACTGATTGCCCTAATCCTACAAAATTAGTATAGTTTTTGTAGGATAAGGGCAATTTTGTAGGATAAGGGCATGATTGACTGCCCTTATCCTACAAAACTATATATATTTGTAGGATAAGGGCAATTAAGTAGGATAAGGGCACAACGGGTGTTTTGTAGGATAAAGGCAATTTTGTAGGATAAGGGCTTAACAGACCTCATTAGGAAGAGGCTGTGAATGCCACAGACATGGCAAAGGGGGGAGAAGACTAACGAGGTCACCTGGGGAAGGAGGAATACACTGCCTACTCCCTAAGGACAGTGTGTGTAAGGGAGGAGAGATGGATAAGGTATATATTTTAGATAAGGGCAGTGAGAAAGTAGCTGTAGGTTAAGGCTGCAACTGCTGAGATACCAGCTGACATACTGCTTTTATACACATGCTGTATCGTCTACAACCCTAGCACTACTAATATAGAGTTTGCAAAATGGCAAAAAATCTTTCTGAAGAAAATGTTGGTAATCTGCTGGTATTGATGGTGCTGAACACCAGATTTATTCTAGTATATACCAAGAACATGACTCCTTGAGGCTATACCGTACAGTTTGCACTCGATGACTCTACTGAAATACTACTCCACCCTTCATAAGCAAAACAATCCACAATCTATTATAAACACACCTTATCCCATATCAAAGGTAAAGAGATTGTGAGTTTCAATATTGTTTAATTATTTTTGCAGCATAGGAACTGCTCTGTCAGGGTGTGCTTTGATACGTCGACAGAGCCGTAAATCACAGATATTTTCAGAGAAAATACTCGACAGATGATGTTACTGAGTGCAGACAAGAGCTAGAGGGCATTGTGTCTTGTTTCTGCACTAATATTCTCATCTCTTTGGTGTGTTCTGCTATCTTAAAGAATTGCCTTGCCTCTTTGCCTACAAAGGATCCTCAGCCATCCTTTATTTGTTTTTCCTAATGCATGTTTAATGCCTATGGACTTTTATTTATGTAGACAAATCTGCACATTACTATATCTACACATTATAGATCTAGGTTGGTGTTTATAGAATCTACAGTAGCCTCTACCGTTGCTGTTGCTGCAATATAATGATCTCCATTTCTCGTCAAGAGAGCATTACAAAAGAGAATGATCTAAGAGTAAATATTTATGGATGTCCAAAGTGGAGGGTACTAAGTGGCACTGATAAGAAATCTTGTAAAGAGAACAGCCAGGGCGATAAGTGATATTGCTTTAATGTGTAGACAGTGACAACACAGCAGAGACCTTTCTGTAGCATTTAAATCCTTAACTGTCAGTCTAAAAGGTAATGTCAACGTATTATATCCATCATAGGATATTATACACTACCTACGGTAATTCCAGAAATGCAAATAAACACCAATTGCCCTACCAGCACTCAGAGACATTAGTGACTGTGAGTATCAAGCATCAAGACCTGGGCACGGTAATTGTACATAAGTGCACACAGAAGAGGCAGGCAGCCATTCTTGTTAGTGCGGGATTAGAAAGCTTTTAAACCATTGATCTTCATTTGGAGTCAGCCTGAATTCAGTGACATAAAATGTGCCTGGTAGGTCTTGAGTCGCTTTCGGTTCTCCTATATCTGCAGTCTTGGTAAGGTATCCAGCAGAAATAAAGATTCAAGTCGGTTTCTGGATTCTGTCTCTGATGGGATGGATACCAACTATAGCAATGTGATAGCAGGGAATCTTCAGTACTTGCTAATACTTGGTATTTTTGCCATTTTTGCATTTATTTGCCTATTGTGCATTTCTATGTGATTAATACCTTTTCAAGTTGATAATCGATATCTTTTTGTATCAAACTAAGACTTCAATAACTGAGTCTGTGCAGAGAAGCTTTATCAAATTCATCTTATCATCATGTCTCATGTAAATACATCTGATGTGCTCATTTAACAATCATTTGAAATCAAAAAGAACATTTTTGTATAGCTGAGAGGGACTAGAACATTAAAGGGGCATTCTCACCACTCACATTTAACCACATAGTAGACTAGAACAGCACTAGAATTGCGAGTGGGACACGCTTGGTGATTGTGCCACTTTAAATCCTCAAAACCACTCACCCCATAGGGAGCAGTGTGTATAGCTGTTTGCTGCGTATTATCCACTATTGCCCTAACTGCCTGCTACCTTGTACAGTACACAGTGACCACGGGACCTCAGCTGGTGTGAGTGGCAGGTGTCAGGTCCATGTGACTGCAGCATCTGTACCCTCCATACAATGCCAGGGTCACCTGCTCACACACACACACATCTCCACACAATGCCCCCCGCCTCACCTGTTCACACCTGCTCACAGATGCTCTGGACAAAACCAAGTGTCACACCTGTGTGGCATATGGTGAGGTGTGTGGCATATGGTGAGGTGTGTGGTGAGGTGTGTGGCATGTGGTGAGGTGTGTGGCATATGGTGAGGTGTGTGGCATATGGTGTGGCATATGGTGAGGTGTGTGGCATATGGTGAGGTGTGTGGCATATGGTGAGGTGTGTGGCATATGGTGAGGTGTGGGGCATATGGTGAGGTGTGTGGCATGTGGTGAGGTGTGTGGCATATGGTGAGGTGTGTGGCATATGGTGAGGTGTGTGGCATATGGTGAGGTGTGGGGCATATGGTGAGGTGTGTGGCATGTGGTGAGGTGTGTGGCATATGGTGAGGTGTGTGGCATATGGTAAGGTGTGTGGCATATGGTGAGGTGTGTGGCATATGGTAAGGTGTGTGGCATATGGTGAGGTGTGTGGCATATGGTAGGGACAGGGTGAGGGTGACAGACGTCACAAGACCTCTTAGTGACTATGCACCCTGCAGCGTACTATTCTTGTGGCACTTCTGGCAGGTTTAGCTGAAGTGTCAACAAAGTGGAAGCAGCCTTGTACACGCCCGACCCACCTCAAACCTATTTTGAGGTGTACTCACAGTGCGAGTAAAATAGATATTGACACTACAGGTTGCCGGAGTTTAATTAAGGTTAAGCTCATAAAATATTTTAAGAAAGTGTTCCTTTATTAATTAAGCTTCTTCATTCATGTGTGTGTGATGTCAGTATTCAGAGCGATAGAGATATACACATAGAATAATCATAAACCTGGGTTTTTTGAAAACACATAGGATAATTATATAATAGGTTTCAGAAATGAAACCCTGTACCAAGCTGCCATTATTCAATGGCAACCTGGTGCAGGACACCGTGAGCTAGAGCATCCACATCATGCTCCAGCTCACGGTTGCAAAACCTCCCAAACTTGGAAGCAGCCTTGAGGGAAACAGGCGTGGAGCTGGTGACAGTGGATAGCATTAACGTAAGCAGAGGGAGAAGTGTGGGTAATGCCAATGTGACAGGGGACCTTGTTGTTTAGGAGCAGAGAAGTGGGAAGCATTGTGGCTAACATGCAGGCAACATGGTGAGTCTTTGATATTAAAGCTAATGGGACAGGGGACCTTATTCCTTGGAAGGCTAATTTGCATAAAGTATGGTCATTTGATATCAAAGAGAGAGTGCATGTAATACAATAGCTTGAAAAGAGACCGTCACATTATGTCTACATCATATAAAGGTCTCTCTGTAAAGGCATATACATGTCGTGGTTTGGGCTTTTTTCATAAAACATTCATTTTCATGTTCAAAACCCTTCAGCTTGTTTTAACTGATTTCAGTAGAAGGCACAAACTCCCGACTTATGTTTTTTTGGCTATTTCTGGCCCTTTTCAGGCTTATACCCCTATTGAATAACCAGTTTTGCATCAATTTTTTTCAGATTTTTGGTGAATCCTTTTAGCGAAATGAAAATATCAAGAAACTCACATTGTCAGGGAAGTGTAGCCGAATTATCATCAGTATTAGTCCCTCTTGGAACTTTATCCAGAGAGCATCATCAAATTTGGTTTACAAGTAAACCAGTGTACCAATACCTTAAATTGTTGAAATAAAATCCAATCACTTGAGCTCATCAATGTTTTAGTTGTTCCAAAGGGATGTCCATGTTTACCCACCAAGATTACAATCTTTTATTCAAGTAACTCTGAACTGGCATCGAATAAAAATACTACTTCTATTTGAGTCAATATGGCTACCATTTGGGTATTTTCCCAATAACAGCATCCTTGTCATTTCTATATTTTTCCATCACTGTATGATTGATGCCCTCTTCCTTCAACAGGATAGATCCGTTTGACTTACTGCTGGACTTGATTACCAGGGGATACATTGTAGTAGATCACTCAAAATGATCAATATATGTCAGATTTTTAACCCACTCCATTTTAGAATGATTCATGCAAGGTTCCAGTTTCCCATCCTGCAGAACCATTTATAATAAAGAAGGTGTTGTCAGCAAACCTTGACGGATGGTATCTTGGGTAAAAAACTAGATGCCTCTGCAAAGTGTTTGAAGGCTTTGAAAAATGATTGTGTGATTGTGTGCATTGGTATAACAGCATGCACAAAGCCACAAAGTGAATCCTTTTAGCGAAATGAAAATATCAAGAAACTCACATTGTCAGGGAAGTGTAGCCGAATTATCATCAGTATTAGTCCCTCTTGGAACTTTATCCAGAGAGCATCATCAAATTTGGTTTACAAGTAAACCAGTGTACCAATACCTTAAATTGTTGAAATAAAATCCAATCACTTGAGCTCATCAATGTTTTAGTTGTTCCAAAGGGATGTCCATGTTTACCCACCAAGATTACAATCTTTTATTCAAGTAACTCTGAACTGGCATCGAATAAAAATACTACTTCTATTTGAGTCAATATGGCTACCATTTGGGTATTTTCCCAATAACAGCATCCTTGTCATTTCTATATTTTTCCATCACTGTATGATTGATGCCCTCTTCCTTCAACAGGATAGATCCGTTTGACTTACTGCTGGACTTGATTACCAGGGGATACAGTCAACTCCCTCTAATGTGGCCAACCTTGGGACTATGAAAAAGTGGCCGCTTTGGTGGGGTGGCTGCATTGGAGGGGGTCATTTTCTGTACATTCTAGTATGTCTGGGACTATGAAAAGTGTCTGCATTAGAGGGATTGGCTGCACTGGAGGGGTGGCCGCTAAGAGGGAGTTGACTGTAGTAGATCACTCAAAATGATCAATATATGTCAGATTTTTAACCCACTCCATTTTAGAATGATTCATGCAAGGTTCCAGTTTCCCATCCTGCAGAACCATTTATAATAAAGAAGGTGTTGTCAGCAAACCTTGACGGATGGTATCTTGGGTAAAAAACTAGATGCCTCTGCAAAGTGTTTGAAGGCTTTGAAAAATGATTGTGTGATTGTGTGCATTGGCATAACAGCATGCACAAAGCCATCATTACTCAAAAGCCAATAGCCGGAGTTCAGCTCATCTATAGGCGTCTAGCTGGATGTATTATCAACCAATGAGATAATTCCCTGGCCTTCACTGCGGAATTTTAGGGTGCATTATGTAACAGCCTGGACCCATTGTGATTGCTGTATCAGTGCTTATCTAGCCGGTTACCAGATCAAGCAATGGATGCGCCCACAGGGCCACCAGACTGACCCCTATAGGCCCAAACTATGCTTGCTAAATCGTAAATAAGGTGATTCTTCTTTGTTTCATGAGAACAACTGCTACCTTTAGTCTAGATATCTAGGAACCCCCCGTGGCAATATTAAGGCCTCTGTCATGAAGCCTGTACCCTGAAGGTGCCAGTCATGCAATATCTGCATTACAATTGAAGGACTGGAAGTGACAAGAAAGACTTCTGCCCATGGCCCAGGAAGGTTACGATGCAGCTGTGCCCATCAAGTGCTGGCATCTAAAGATGCATCAAGTTTTATTTGTGTTTTATGTGTAGGAACTCTGCCTTTACTATACTGCATCCATGAATTTCGGAAAACCTTAGGAAACAACTGCCAAATGAGAATTGCTTGCTCAGTAGTATTCTGCTTCTGAAAGATTCCGCAAAACCTGTCATATTTACTGCATCACAGCCTACCACAATTATCTACAGAAAATAAATACAGTACAGCTTTGCTGTATTCCCACCTTCATACAAAATGGAAAATGCTGCATCATCATTTTTTTCCCCCTGGAGCATGCCTCGCCCAAGGTTTAAAACGATCTACTTCTACTAGAATAAGTGTAATTGTCATGCATGAACTCTCTTAGTTCAGGCATATAGAAACATTTAGCTTTTTGTGATTACTCTCAACCGTTTGCCATGGGCCCTATAACTTCCCATGAACACCCTACCTTTATATTCAATAATGGCCCCCAATCATAAATCATAACTGTAACTGCCCCCCTACACACATACTGACTTCTGTGAGATACCCAGATCCCTCATACGTCTGACCTGATATGGATCCAGCATCCAGCCTACACCTACAAATCTCATGTAGCATTCAATGTCAATATATTCCTAACTAGGATATGCTTTCATCTGCTATTGGGTATAACTTTATGAGTGATGTTAATTTAAAGCAAAATTGTCATTCTTATATTATTTGAAATATTTCATTGGTCATTAAATCTCCTACTTATAAAAGGTCTGAGAATATATCTAGATGTAGCATAAGCAGTAGTTTAAACGTCACTCTCAATATTTGAAATAGTTAATTAGCAGCAATTGTTTGAAAATTTCGCAATATTGTACATTTAACTATTACCGTTGTGCAGCAAGCCACATTGATATATCAATAATTCACGATAAGTCTCCATCATAATGGACTCCATAATAACTTGACAACTACCTCATTAAGACAAATAGCACTTTATTTGTATGCCAACGCACCATACACTGTCCCTACATACATTTATCATCATTAAGACAAGAGGTGCCTGATATAGCTCTATGCCTTCCTGCAGGGCACCTCATACATGGACAGTGGTTCAGCTTTATTAGCACACATCTAAAAGCATGGACTTTGCTCATCACATAGAAATCTTTTTTTTGCCGACTGAGATGTGGATCAGCTTAAAACTGAACAAACAGGCTGAGGCGGAGCTCCCACACCACCGTACGTGATCGTTGCTAGTATCTGGGACACGGCAGCTTATTTGTACTCAAAGTGTAAATATTTGGCTCTGCACAGGTGGATGGTAGAGCAGCATATGGACATCCGGATGAGAATCAAAACCGTTTTTTGCAGCCTCATAGCCATATCATAAAAGTTGCTTGCTCAGTCACAATATTTTACAAGATTCCACAAGGTTTTGACCATTATCGTGACTGAACATCCGTCTTCAGGTCAAGATTCTGCTTCAATGAAATCAAGAAGAGAATAATAAAGCAGTGCCAAAGCCCTGTGGTTTATTTGCATTTTATGTAAACAGATACTTAATATTGACAGTCCTTAGTACAGACCAATTATATCACCAACTTACAGAATCCATTGCTATTACTCTTTTAAAGCTGATAAAGCTGTAAAACATTAGAATGTAAATACATTGTGCAATTGAGGATTGAAAGCGTTTCACATAATTTTAAAGTTGTTGTTTTTAAAAGGGACAAAACATTTGTTCCTAAAATGGTTTCAATATTATTATTATCATTTGAATGCTAGTATTTTGTCTTTGAGGACAGTGTGCCCTGTCTTTCAACGGCTTTAGCTTAAAATATAAGGTACTTCTTAAACAACCGATACTGTCAATGCAGCCACTTTTCTATTATTCTGTTTGAAACTCAACATCTGCTTGTGTCTGGCTTCCATTGACTAAGCCCATACATTTCCTTTTAACTTTGGCCGATGTGAGCCCGGCCGACAGTGGCTATAATCCAATCCATCCCAATCCTAGTTCCTATTTTTTAATCTGTCCCTTTGTATGAACCAGATAAAGAGCAAGTAACACAGGCATAAAAAATATACATAGGCCTATACTATACAGTAAAATAAGTTGTAGCTTCAATATAGGTACTAAATTGGTTCCGGGTGTACCGTTAGGACAAAAGAGTCAATCATATCAGGGAGAATTGCCTGGATTTCTTTTATTGACATCTGTCCATATTTGAATAGGGTTACTCATTTAGGATGTACATGAATTTCTAAAACATAGTCATGGCCATACTAATTTGTTAACAGTATAGTTTTTTTTTATCTAAAAAACAAGAATTCAAAATATTGATCAGCAAATAGGATATTAAACATGAAGCGCTCTAGCAGACATTGAAAGGCTGGCAGGCTGCCTAGTTGAGCGTTGTGTGCTCAGAGATAAAGGCATTGTTCTATAAATGCCTCACACAGTCCCGCTATAATCAGCTTCTCAGCTTCTCTATTACCAACTGGGCATACACACCAACCACAACAAAAACACTATTGAAAATGACAATTGATAAAAACAAGCTCAATTTAGTGTAATAAGCCAGGAAAAATATGAATTCAACAAACCAACATAGCATTATTTTTGCTATATAGATCTTTTGCTGACTATGGCATGGACCAAGCTGCCTCTAGTGCTGAGTGATACCAGGAAAATTCTGAGCCTTTTAGCCTCTGAGAAGTGCTAAGCAGCAAACACTGTTAAAGACAAAGTTTTTCTTCCGGTGGCTGGTTCCGGAAAGACTTATCGGATTAGAGGCTTTCTGGTGGAGAAGGACAGCGCCTGAAGATAGAGCCAGGGAGGGAATGTTGTGTGGTGTAATGTGTACCATGTCTAGTTGCCCAGTCAAAGACAGACTCTTCTTTTTTCAAATCAATATCCTTTTCAAAATATTCAGCTTAGAGGGCATCACCAAGTAACATTATTAAGTGCTTGCTCTAACGTTCATATTTTAACAAATTCATAACATATCTTTTTTTCCTTCAATGCATTGCCAAATACCTCAAAGTGAATATATTATGTTAAAACAAAATATTCAGCAATGGGTCAAATGATGTGAATATATACATCTTCCTTGATAGGTAATGCTTTGATATTGCATGCCTAATATGTCTCTATATCCACATTGCTAGGCCTATGAATGTTTGCCCTTGGCCCTTACTGCAAGGTTGTTGCTATTGAATGTGACAGGATGTACAATGTAATTTTCAATGGAAGCATAAACTCAGAACATGGGGCATATTGTGAGAGTTGATATAATTTGATATAATTGTTCATAACATAGAAGATGCCCCCCATTTATCCGCACAATGTGGAGGTCTTACATGGCTGCAACAGTTTGCTTCTTCTTGTATGTTTTATATCAATTTGTTGTACTGTGTTGATGCAATAGGCCCCAGTGGTCAGTACCCCAACCCCTGCAGCTCACATGATTCATCATGTTGGACTCAATATCTACTTAATAATTGATTCAATGATTGATTCTGGGGTACTCTGAGTAATCATAATGGAGCAGGGATCTGCCTGAGCTGCAGGTTACCCCTGTCCTGTACCCTGCCTGTGTCTGTGTAGGGTACGGACAGAGACATTAACACAGCATGGTAGAAGCAGGTCACTGACAAGTCCTAATAATATGATAGCTCCGCCCTTTTGTTTGTTATATATGAATTCAATATTTTGTGATTGAATGTATTTTTGTCCAGAGGGAGTATTCGTTTTTGTGTTTCCTCGATATCAATCATAATGGTATTGGGTAGTAGAAACCCTTAATTTGCAGTAGTTTCAAATTAAAGGCGTCATTTGACAAATATTGTTACTATGGTTACAGTCACAAAGAAATCACAAAAAAAAATGGATGGATAGTTTAGTTATAATCAGATGGGTCAATACCTATTGTGTGAGGCATGTTATTTATATATAGAGAGAGAGATTTGGTGCAGGTTGTACAATGAGAACTATATATATCAAACATGTGATAGGGAATTTAATCTCCAATAAAACACAATCACCCAGTCTCCGATTACATATGTACCTATAGTGCCCATGAGGAGCTAGAGATCACATTTCTTTCTTTGAAATATAAGAGCCAGATAGCTCTATGCTAACTACTGAAACGGGTAGAGTATCATTATGCCTTGTGCCTTGAAAAGGGCTAGTTCTCAGTGTGCAATAACTAACTAACATCTGATTTAGTATGGTTTAGATGATTGGGCCATTTTTTACTTAGATTTGAATGAAATAACCTAATATCATTTAGACTTGAAAAAAAATGTTCAAAGGGGCTGAAAGTAAGCATGTGACTTCATACATAGTCATAAGTTACCACACCACATCTAACTTTACCAGCATGAAGACAAGTCTGATCCCCCAACCACCACCATTTGCTACTGCTGCATCATGGGAGATGTAATTACCACGGCGCCCTGAGGCAGCTTCCAGGCACACAGACACCAATCATCTGAGGCCTCTTGTTGGAGACCTTCCTGAGGTACTTGATAAAGGACCTTGTTATACCCTTATCCTACAAAATTGCCCTTATCCTAAAAAAATGTACAGCTTTGTAGTATAAGAGCTCTCAGTCAGGCCCTTATCCTACAAAATCAGCCCTTATCCTACAGAAAGGTTGCCCTTAGCCTACAAAATTGCCCTTATCCTACAAAACCTACATATCAGGTAAATTTGTAATGTAAGGGCTATCACCTAGGCCCTTATCCTACAAAATTGCCCTATCCTACAATATAATATAAAATCAAGCATTTTCTGGCTCTAGTGCATTTATTGGGCCCTTATCTTGTAAATTCTCCCTTATATATAGGTTTTATAGAATGCGGGCAATTTTGCAGGATAAGGGCATGATTGACTGCCCTTATCCTACAAAACTATATGTTTTTGTAGGATAAGGGCAATTTCATAGGATAAGGGCACAACAGGTGTTTTGTAGGATAAGGCAATTTTTGTAGGATAAGGGCACGACTGACTGCCCTCATACTACAAACCCATAGGATTTTGTAAGATAAGGGCAATTTTGTAGGATAAGGGCTTAACATACCTCATCAGGAAGAGGCTGTGAATGCCACAGACATGGCAGAGATTGGATAAGACTAGTGAGGTCACCTGGGGAAGAAGGAATACACTGCCTACTCCCTAAGGACAGTGTGTGTAAGGGAGGAGAGATGGATAAGGTATATATTGTAGATAAGGGCAGTGAGAGAGTAGCTGTAGGTTAGGGCTGCTACTGCTGAGACACCAGCTGACATACTGCTTTTATACACATGCTGTATCGTCTACACCCCTGGCACTACTAACATAGAGTTTGCAAAATGGCAACAAATCTTTCTGAAGAAAATGTTGATAACCTGCTGGTATTGATAGTGCTGAATACCAAATTTTTTCTAGTATCTGCCAAGAACATGACCCCCCCAGGCTATACTGTGCAATATGCACTCAATGACTCTGTGACTGAAATACACCTACACCCATCATCATCAAAACAATCCACAATCTATTATAAACACACCTTATCCCATATTAAAGGTAAAGAGATCGTGAGTTTCAATGAAGTCTAATTGTTTTTGCCGCATAGGAGCTGCTCTGTCAGGGTGTACTCATATACATCGACAGAGCCATAAATCATAGATGTTTTCTGAGGAAATACTATTTCAGAGAAAATACTCGACAGATGATGTTATTGATACTGAATACAGACAAAAGCTAAAGGGCATTGTGTCTCATTTCAGCACTAATATCCTCATCTCTTTTGTGTGTTCTGCTATCTTAAAGTATTGCCTTGCCCCTTTGCCTACATAGGATCCTCAGCCATCCTTTATTTGTTTTTCCTAATGCATGTTTAATGCCTATGGACTTTTATTCATAAAGACAAATCTGCACATTACTATATCTACACATTATAGATCAAGGTTGGTGTTTATTGAATCTACAGTAGCCTCTGTCTTTGCTGTTGCTGCAATGTAATGATCTCCATTTCTCGTCAAGAGAGCATTACAAAAGAGAGTTATCTAAGAGTAAATGTTTATGGATGTCCTAAGAGGAGGGGACTAAGTGGTAAGAAATCTTGTATAGCGCAACATGTCAACGTATTGTATCCATCATAGGATATTTTACTCTACCTGCGGTAATTCCAGAAATGCAAATAAACGCCAGTTGCCCTACCAGCACTCAGAGACAATAGTGACCTGGGCATGGTAATTGATATAAGTGCACACAGAAGAGGCAGGCAGCCATTCTTGTTAGTGTGGGATTAGAAAGCTTTTAAACCGTTGATCTTCATTTGGAGTCAACCTGAGTTCAGTGACAGATAAAGTGCCTGGTAGATCTCGAGTCGCTCTCGGTTCTTCTCTGTCTGCAGTCTTGGTAAGGTATCCAGCAGAAATAAAGATTCGAGTGGGTTTCTGGTCTCTGATGGGATGGATACCAACTATAGCAAGGTGATAGCAGGGTATCTTCTGTACCTGCTAATACTTGGTATTTTTGCCATTTTTGCATCTATTTGCCTTTTGTGCATTTCTATGTGTTTAATACCTTTTCAAGTTGATAATTGATATATTATTGTATCAAACTAAGACTTCAAGAACTGTGTCTGTGCAGAGAAGCTTTATCAAATTCATCTTATTATCATGTCTCATGTAATTACATCTGATGTGCTCATTTAACAATCATTGGAAATCTAAAAGAACATTTTTTGTATAGCTGAGAGGGACTAGAACATTAAATCCTCAAAACCACTCACCCCATAGGGAGCAGTGTGTATAGCTGTTTGCTGTGTGTTATCCACTATTGCCCTAACTTCCTGCTACCTTGTACAGTACACTGTGACAGGTACCTCAGCTGGTGTGAGTGGCAGGTGTCAGGTCCAGGTGACTGCTGTATCTGTGCCCTCCATACAATGCCAGGGTCACCTGCTCACACACACACACATCTCCACACAATGCCCCCAGCCTCACCTGTTTACACCGCAGCTCTGTATAAAACCAAGTTGCAAACCTGTGTGGCATATGGTGAGGTGTGTGGCATATGGTGAGGTGTGTGGCATGTGGTGAGGTGTGTGGCATATGGTGGGGTGTGTGGCATATGGTGAGGTGTGTGGCATGTAGTGAGGTGTGTGGCATATGGTGAGGTGTGTGGCATGTGGTGAGGTGTGTGGCATATGGTGAGGTGTGTGGCATGTGGTGAGGTGTGTGGCATATGGTGAGGTGTGTGGCATATGGTGAGGTGTGTGGCATATGGTGAGGTGTGTGGCATATGGTGAGGTGTGTGGCATATGGTGAGGTGTGTGGCATATGGTGAGGTGTGTGGCATATGGTGAGGTGTGTGGCATATGGTGAGGTGTGGGGCATATGGTGAGGTGTGTGGCATGTGGTGAGGTGTGTGGCATATGGTGAGGTGTGTGGTATATGGTGAGGTGTGTGGCATATGGTGAGGTGTGTGGCATATGGTGAGGTGTGTGGCATATGGTGAGGTGTGTGGCATATGGTGAGGTGTGTGGCATATGGTGGGGTATGTGGCATATGGGTAGGGACAGGGTGAGGGCAACAGACCTCACAAGACCTCTCAGCTACTATTGACCCTGCAGCGTACTATTCTTGTGGCACTTCTGGCAGGAATAGCTGAAGTGTCAACAAAGTGGAAGCAGCCTTGAGACAAACAGGCGTGGAGCTGGTGACAGTGGATAGCATTAACGTAAGCAGAGGAAGGACTGTAGGTAATGCCAATGTGACTGGGGAGCTTGTTGTTTAGGAGCAGAGAAGTGGGAAGCATTGTGGCTAACATGAAGACAACATGGTGATGGAGTCTTTGATATTAAAGCTAATGGGACAGGGGACCTTGTTCCTTGGAAGGCTAGCATACATTAAGTATGCTAATTTGATATCAAAGAGAGAGTGCATGTAATACAATAGCTTGACAAGAGACCGTCACATTATGTGTACATCATATTAAGGTCTCTCTGTACAAGGCATATATATTCATGTAGTGGTTTGGGCTTTTTTCATTAAACATTCATTTTCGTGTTCGAAACCCTTTAGCTTGTTTTAACTGATTTCAATAGAAGGCACAAACTCCCGACTTATGTTTTTTTGGCTTTTTCTGGCCCTTTTCAGGCTTATACCCCTATATAATAACCAGTTTTGCACCAATTTTTTCAAATTTGTGGTTAATCCTCATAGGGACATGAATATATCAAGAAACTCACCTTGTCAGGGAAGTCTAGCCTAATTGTCCCTCTTGGAACTATACCCAGAGAGCATCATCAAATTTGGTTTACTAGTAAACCGGTGTACCAATTTCTTAAATTGTTGAAATAAAATCCAATTACTTGAGCTCATCAATGTTTTATTTGTTCATGTTTACCCACCAAGAATACAATCTTTTATCAAAGTAACTTTGAACTGGCATCGAATAAAAATACTTCTTCTATTTGAGTCAATATGGCTACCATTTTGGTATTTTCCCAAAAACAGCATCCTTTTGCCTTTTCTATATTTTTCCATTACAGTATGATTGAAAGCCCTCTTGCTTCAACAGGATAGATCCGTTTGACTTACTGCTGGATTTGATTACCAGGGGATAGTAGATCAATCAAAAGGATCAATATATGTCAGATTTTTAACCCACTCCATTTTAGAATGATTTATGCAAGGTTCTAGTTTCCTGTCCTGCAGAACCATTTATAATAAATAAGGTGTTGTCAGCAAACCTTGATGGATGGTATCTTGGGAAAGAAACTAGATGCCTCTGCACAGTGTTTGAAGGCTTTGAAAAAAGATTGTGTGATTGTGTGCATTGGTATTACAGCATGCACAAAGCCATCGTTACTCAAAAACTAATAGCCGGAGTTCAGCTCATCTATTGGCTCAAACTATGCTTGCTAAATCCTAAAGAAGGTGATTATTCTTTGTTTCATGGGAACAACTGCTACCTTTAGTCTAGGTATCTAGGAACCCCCCTTGGCAATGTTAAGGCCTCTGTCATGAAGCCTGTACCCTGAAGGTGCTAGTCATGCAATATCTGCATTACAATAGACGGACTGGAAGTGACAAGA